>NMRA01000101.1:199765-409694 GCA_002633005.1 Phoronis australis
GAAAATATTAATGTAGTTGAATTACACGATATTGCATTGCATTCTGAAGATGTGTCAATGCCACCCGAAAATATTAATGTAGTTGAATTACACGATATTGCATTACATTCTGAAGATGTGTCAATGCCACCCGAAAATATTAATGTAGTTGAATTACACGATATTGCATTGCATTCTGAAGATGTGCCAATGCCACCCGAAAATATTAATGTAGTTGAATTACACGATATTGCATTGCATTCTGAAGATGTGCCAATGCCACCCATAAATATTAATGTAGTTGAATTACACGATAATACATTGCATTCTGAAGATGTGTCAATGCCTCGCAAACGTCAGCATGTGTCAAAGTATTTTCCAGCTTGTTATCTGGCGGAACAGAAAGTGGTCGCCGTATTTGGTCCCACGTCTGCCGTCAGCTCCGCCCAGGTGCTCTCCATGTGCGAGTCGCTGGAACTCCCACACATCCAGGCGCGCCAGCCGGCGTCGGGGTCTCAAGCTGTTTATTCTGTCAATCTCTTCCCAAATCCATCCTCCATTGGCAATAGCTTGGTCGACTTAATAAAGCATTATAAGTGGCGCCAGTTTACGATGCTCTACGAGGAAAACCTGGGTGAGTGAAACACAGATTGAATGTGGCGCCCTCGTATCCAGGTCTGCGCCTAATCAGGCCTCTGTGCAACTACGTGAAGTCGCGCGTATATCCAAAGTTTGGCGCATGACCCTATGTGCAAAGCGTTAGAATAAAAACCAAAGGGCGAATTCTTGACATATGAGTTAACGTACTACTTGGAATGAATAAAAACTCACGAGTCAGCATTAACAATGTATGCCAGTGACGCACTTGTTCTGAAAAATGATTATTGACTGTTAGCAGGAACATTTCTTCGTGTAGTTAGCCACGTAATATCCACGCCAATGACAAACCACGGTCATCGATTGTTAAACGCGGCGGCTGTAAGCCAGCATTCCGCAGAAGAAGCAAACTTTTGATTTAGACAACCTATCGCTATAAAATTGGCCTCAATTTGTTTTTTAACTCACATGAGAACTAATTCCAAAGAAGTGAAGGTTCGTTATTGGTTTCAAGACCATGCTCGGCGCATAAGATGACACGCCGTGACAGCATGTAGAGCCAGAGATCGTCTCCAATTTGACTAAGGAACAATTGGTGACTAATTCCATCAGCGTAGGTCGTCTAAGTCTAAAGTTGTTTTTTTGCGAGAGGAGGGGAGTTTATAAGTGTTTTAGATACGCACGAAATAAACTCTTTCTTCTGAGCCCAGTCTCAAACTCAATTACTACAGAAGATCTATACGCCCATGCGCTAATATAAATGTTGTGTCTTCTGTTGAAGCAATGAGCTAAATACAATCTGTAGCTCATTGACCTAAGCATAGAAATCTATGAATGGAAATACAAACGTCGACTAACACGCGGTTGAGGTTTCGCCGCGCATGCGTGTGAGTTGTTTGGATTCGCTTGTTTCGGTTTTGCTTATTGCCATGGAACATAGGGCTTAAAATGGAATTTTTGTTTAGTAAAAACGTGGTATGAACATTGTGTAGTTGCCCTAGAACCTTGTTTAGTGTAAAGTTTTCTTTTGGAAATTTATTATAATGTGGTTTAAACTTTTTTCATTATTCAAGATGGCGACATTTACCATCTTGAATTTCGCCCCAATGATGTATTAAACATGATGACTTATTGCATCCTGCAATGTATCGTTTCTGATGAGACGTATAGTCTATGTCTGCTATTATTTTGTGGACGCAAGGTCAAACTCAAGGTCAACTGAGAGGGCAAACATCAAGTAGAAGTGAAATAGAAAAATCCACTTCTTTTGGCAGACGAAATAAAAAAATGTATGGCAAATGCCAAACCAACATCTTTTGATATCTTCTGTGAACACATAAAGTTAAGGATAAGGGATCTCTAAATACTGGAATTAGATATCCTCCCAAAATCTCAATAACCGAAGTCACAGTATTTCGTGTTCTTTGTGAGTACGTAGTCCGTACAGATTATATTCAAATACAGCGCGTGACAGTAGTTTGCGTGTGTTACATCCAGTACCATGACTACATTCTTGTTAAGTTAATTGTAAATTAAAAGTCCAATACTGGACCATGTCCTTACCAAATGAAGCTGCAATATTGAGTGTCCCGCGTAAATATTGAAGTTAGCATATAAAGTGTCAGTGCATTCATGTCTTGTTTTGCTGTTGAGTTATTGCAATCAACTTCAATCGATATTAGAAATATTAAGGGAATTAACCTTTCTGAATTTAGATTTGTACACCAGTAACTTTAGTGTACAAGTATTAATGACAGGTAGATACCTAGTCGTCATTCACCCCTTATTGTCTTTCATCATCGTCATCAGCGTTTAAATACAGAGGAACGTCACTGCCTCTCATTTGTATCTACATGTGTAGGACAGGCCAGCACTGTAGCAACTGCAGCATCTGTCGATGCATGCCTCTTTTGCAGGTCCAACTGACTACGTCAAGTAGAGCTTTGTTTGCTGTTGAAAGCCAATATTACTACAGAGTTGTCTAATTTCCAGCCAAAGTTGGCATTATATTCTTTTTGATGGTGGTCAGCTGTCTTCCATACCAACGCCGGCTGTTTGTATGTTCAGAACACCTGCAAGTGGACGTTGGCACTGAGCACTTAACCCGCCAGTGTTATAACTGAGGATTTTGACGGTGTTGTCGCCTTCTTCCCCCGCTTTCAATGTACACCTATAAAGTGTGACAACTGCTTCAGCACGGATAATTACACAATGGCCCTCTTTGACAAGTTCGATGTTGCGAACTGGGCCCAGTTGCATAAAAGTTATACGCCGTATAACAAGAATGACATCGCATTATCACGTGTCACGTTGGTATTGTTGAAATGCACGTGACGTCATGCAACAATCAAATGTATCCAGCGGATAACTTTTGAAGCTTTATGTAACTCAGCCCTGGTGCAGGAGCTGGTCAATATGAATCAACAACACATTAGTAGCAGAATGATTCGTGACAGAGACATTGAGAGATTTGACCAAAATAGCCAAATAGTCACCCGTCTTCATACTGCTGTATTGGTCGATCAGGGGTGGACTAGAGTCGATCAGCTCGAACGCCATCGACTATGTGTCAATGTTACGATGCTGTCCTATGACTAACGGGCAATTGAACAGTCTCTCAAGTCACAGATGGCCTTCCACTTGTAAGGGACAGGCTTCTTTTTTGACTGTTTTAAGAAAATGTCTTGACGTGCTTAGTGAATAAAAATAGCGAACGAGAGGAAAAACTAAACACCAGAAGGATGTTAATAAATAAACAAAATAGATATATCCATCTATTCGGCAGTCTGTGTCGTGCCGCTCGAAACGTGGGGAATATTTTAATAATATTTTAGTACCGACGCTCGTCGTTTTACTTTTATTATTTTAGAAGGATGTTTGGCCGTTTTGACCTTTGAAGTCTAGCTTGATCTTGAAAATGATCCTGCACCAACATACTGATATCAGGAATGGGATCCACATCACAGAAAATTATATAAACGATATTTTGCATGACCCTATAAGTCATCAAGTTGGAAATAAAGAAAGTAAGCCGAAATTCAAAATAGCGACATCCGCCATCTTGAATTGCAAAAATTGCTCAAGGTTCCAAGTGCAACCAAGCTAATTTTGTTCTCCTGATCGTATTTAATATATTTCAACAAAAGACTTTAGAGAAATCAAAACTCCAAGGTTCACTATGGGAGTTATTGGGCTGGCAATTAGACTATTAAGGCAGTTATCATCGAAAACGTCTTCACAACAAATTTCATCTATGTTTTCGGAATATTTTGCGGTCTAATGACTCCAAACTTTGTCAAACGGAGGATCATCTGCATGTTTCTCTCAAAACGCACATCATTTCCTAGACTAATTATAAAAACACATTACCGGTACGTATGTCTCCATTATACAGAAGACATAACTGTAAAATGCATCTCATCTTCATTATACATGCACTGACAAATTCCCTAATAATACCACGATATCTAACGAAGTGGTCTGAATCAAAAATTAGTATTTTTGTCGGAAGACGGGTTCAGTGCATCTTTAAACGAAATAAACGAAGCGCTGAAAGTTTATCTTCTCAACGTCAACAGTATTGCTGTACCTCGTGCAATGATCCTGCCGCAACTAACAGACCCTTTGGTTTTTAGGTTACTTGGACTCGGTGATCACAATGCCAGACATCGACGATTATAAAATCGTTATCAGAAAACTTCATAAAAAGAACGGCAGTTACCTTTCTCTGTTGAAACAGTTAAAACTGAATAACCACCACAACATTCTGGTGCATGCTAGTTTCAAGGCTACAGCTGATCTTTTAGAGCAGGTATGTAGAACGGCGTTATTGAGACAACAGTGCACCGTATTTTATAAGTATAGCTTCATTGATGACGATAGTGGTTATGATGTTGGTGGTTATAGTGGTGCACGCAAGCTGAGGATTTCATAATTAGAATCATAACACATGTAATATTCTACAAGTGTCAAATTACCCCGTCGTTGGCAATGAATGAAGAAAGAGGTCACGTACGGCGCTCATTTCTTTTGTAGATTCAGTTGCAGTGCATGCACGGCGAGAAGTATCACTACATATTTACATCGTTGGTATGTATCTTAATTTATTTGAAGCTCTTGCCGGTAAAACGCAATCGTTTATGCTCTCGAACATCTGATTCTCTTATGGTCTTAAGTTAACCATTACACAAACACACATCCGCACACACGCACGCACTACCTTCCCCTCTCCCACACATATATAACCGCTCTGAAGTTTAGAAAACGAAGATAAATTGGATATGAAATTAACGATGTTTTTTAGGATCTTACCATTAACGACTTAAGCAAGTTCATGTATGGTGGAGCAAACATTACGTCACTGCGGCTAGTTGACACACTGTCCCCTAACGTACAGCACATCGTCAAAGAAATGAACAAAGAGGGAGAGAAGCCTTTGATGACGGTAATTATTGCGATTACTCGTGTTTAGTACTTAATTATTTGTCATTGTGTTGTTTTGACAGACTGGTAAAAGGTGTGACATTTTGGCCTATGGTAAATGTATTTGTGTTTAAATAAAAAGTGAAAATCGACTCCCTATTATTCCGGTGTCACCCAATAAGTTAAAACAGAATTGTGTCGACACAGCTTCGCTATTAAACATCCCACGGTGACGTCACAAAAATGCAAGGGATTGTTGTAAGAATAAAAATGCGTTCCGACTGCTCCGTTTTATCTAAGGTAGTAAGTCTGATCGTAGCTAAGACGGTCTTCTCTTATTTTGTTTTTGTTGAACAATACATTAGCGTGGTTTATGAAGATGTTGCGTTGAGTTTGAACGTAGCAAAACGTGCCCCCTACCGTCTTAGCTACGACCACTCGTGTTGACTTTGACAACACGGGCCACAGTTGTCAGTTGCACGACACAGTCCTAATAGGGATTCGACTAATACCCTTAAATTTTCCGTGCATTTGTGTATTTGTCCTTTTTTCTGCTATCTTATAGTCAGGTTTTAGCTTCAATACATACCGAGAGTTAAGCATGAAAATAAAGAGAACCTTACATACGACCCTAATTTGAGGACTTAGGCATTTTCAGTGAAATAAGGGCTCAGTCTTACATACATTACGTTTAAAAATGTCATTAATGGAGAGGAGCTCTTAACAGAGATGAAGTCATAGAAATGTATAGCACTAGTAACTCCTGACACTGAACCTCGCGAAAACGCAAGATCACGCGAGATGTCGCCATGTATTACAAGCGACGCATGCGATCACAACAGTTGCACTTGTAGCCTTTTCGCAGTCCCGCAGGTTGCTGCAGGCGTTGTTTTAAGTACTACCAAATCGTTTTAGATGCTTGCTGCTATAGCTACATTATCTGTGCATGCTGCTAGCAGAAAGTTTTCTTAGTTGTTCATAATACAATTGTTGCGGGGGTGCGAAAAGGCTGCGACTGCGACTTTTTGTAGACCAGCTCATTTGTGTATGAAAGTAGGGAAGAGTTCTGTAGACCCAAGACGTTATCCATGCACTTCCGCCAAACCAAAAATCTTCGCTTATGGCACGGAAGCATTGAATTTCATCCCGTATTTTATGAACTCTGCCCAACATTTTAACATTCCAACCTCACCGTCCAATCACTTCCGTTGCCGCCATTTTGCTAGGTTGCGCTAGTAAAGTCTGGAACATTCTCGCAAAACACTCGCCTTTAAATCGTGTGAGTTTGCGTGATACTTTTCTTGCTACAAAACGCATACAAGCTGTCTCCAGCTGTTGCACCCATTGTCTTGATAATGTCCATGTTGCAACAGGTTGCTAAAGTAACAATCTATTGTTATGTCGACAAATCGTAACCACCAACGAAAAACAAGTAACTTGTTCATCCACGTGATAGAAACTGCGTAAAAGTTTTACATTTCTTTTTTCTCAAGTGGAAATTTTGAAATTTTATTAACAATTACCAAATTTCTGTTTTAATCTTCATTTCTTCGTTTGTATTTCTCAGGCATTGCGTTGCCTGAATCTGTAGCAGAACTGCGCACCCTGCCCACAACCTAATACGCTTATATTTTGTTGAAATTAGTGGAGGACACGTACTTCTCGGGTACACCGTTTCCTACGACTACCGGGGAGTGAATTTCAAAGTTTTTAGTTATAGGTGCAGAACATTTCAGATGGAGCCTATACGCTTAAAACGGAAGGTGCCCCATAAAGCCCTCCACAAAACAACTGCCAGGCGTTGCAAGAACACATACCACGCGCAATAAAGTGTGGTGCCGAACTCTTACGACCACGACTGCAACTGTCGGCCAAAGGTGGTGTATTAGTCGCAAGAGTTCGACACCACATATAACATAGATACCCATAAACATAGTTTTTCCGGGTGCCAACTTCTGACGATTTTTACAACATGATCAACCATTTTGAACGGACAAATTCTTCAGACCTCGGCTGGAACTGTCTGTGACTAAATGGGGGTAAAGGTCCCCATGAATAACGTTGCTCAAACCGGCGACTGCCATGGACTCTCACAACATTGTTGTAGGCCTGGACTGGGCTCTAATCTTCGTGATCGGAATCGAACTCGAAATTATTTTTGATGTTCGTTGTACTTCTGTGCCAAATTTTAAGTCTTAAAAGAAATGTTTATATTATTCCGTCTTCGGATACATACATTTTGAGCTCACAAAAGCACAACAGAAAATATCAAAAATAATGTCGATTAGTCGCGGATACTATGCTGAGGTATCCGTTTAGTCCCTGTGTCACGACATTTTGTTGAGACCGGCTCTTGTGACATGGGCTGTTAAGTGAAAGACAGAGAGATCTCGTTGTATAGCTTGCCGCCAAACCTAACATTAAAACCACTAGGAATTGACGTTCCTGTTATTACGACCCATTTGTGTGTTTAAAACTGAAGAATCTATAGACACACGAACAACTATAACTCAATTTTGCCGTTATTTACTTAAAAGAAGAGAACCGACGATTTGGTAAGACTGCTGTTGTACTTGGATTCTGTATTTTGCATGAGCCAAGAATTGTGAAGGTTGTGGATCGTTGTGTGTCTTTCTCATTTTGTCAAACGCTCTTCAGCTTGGTTCGTTTCTTACTGTATGCGTATGAGTATCACCTAATCTCGGTGTTCCTACAAAGGGGAATGCTTCGATGTGCTTTACCCTTTCGCATTTACGCCACACGTGACTTCCTGCTCTGAATGTCTTGTCTTCGTGTTTATTTCTTGGCTGTACTGTGGGCAAAATAAAGTAGCTTAAAAAGCAAATATTTGCGATAACCTAAGTTCCTTTTCCGTTTCATTTCATAATCGTTGGAGAGAAGTGGGTTAATACATGAAATGGCTTCTCTCAATACGTTTTAAATCTTCCACTCGAACAATTTTCTCCCAACTCTGATCTACAGCATTAATTTTTATTGAAGCTTCGTTTGGTATAGTTACACTCGTTTGTAGATAATTTACTGGAAAATAATTACTACTACTTAAAGGGACATTCTCGACAAGACACCTAGCTTTGCAGAAATTAGCACAAGTACCATGGAATCGAACCAACTAACCTTTCAGGAGTACCCTAACGCTTTACCATTGGGCCAAATCCCACGTTCAAAACAACAGTTTTTTCAAACTTAATGGTGAGGACAACGGCGAGAGTTGGTAATTTGTAACAAAGTCACAAAAAACGACGGATTTTGTTCTTTTGTAGCTCTTCTCAAATTAAATAACTTCAAGAAGTCTGTCTCATCCAACAATAATCCAAAGATTTTGCTTTTTGATCACAAAAACGATTATGTCCCTTTAAACTAAGAGAAAACTAAAGAAGTGCAAATTTTCAACAAAATTCCACGTTTTCATAACGAGTCGTGTTCCTACTCATTTCTCTTAGATTCTCATTTTTTATCGCTCGGCTTAACCAGTTGGTAACGATACATACCTTCATTTCATTCTACCACTGCTCTTTCAAGAAAAGTCATGTTAAAACTGTTGATAGGATGTATATTTTGTACTGATTTTAGAGCGACGTCAATATCTGCGAATGCGTTATAACAAATAGCACTGATTTGGGTTTGGATTGCTTTTTCAGACTGAGGCCGCGTTGACCTATGACGCGGTGACCTTATTAGCGCTGGCTTTAGATCGTCTCGATAAGTTGCCAAGTGTCTTTGAACCAACAACTTTGGCCTGCAACGGAGGTGGAAACTGGAATGATGGCTATAGTCTCATCAACTACATGAAAACGGTGAGAAGTGATTATTTTAAGAACTTGTGGAAGTTTCTTAATAACTTTTTGTTAACATAGAAAAAATCAGCCCCACAGTCAGGACATTCGTTTGATGAATTCTCCAATTATTTTTGAACTCTTCCCAAGATCATTTTCAAATTCAACTACGTATCTGAAGATATTGTTTTGAAAGATTCTAGATATTCTCAAGTCGTCCCTCTCCCTCTCCCCCTCCCTCCCCTCTCTCTCTCTCTCTCTCTCTCTCTCTCTCTCTTTCTCTCTCTCTCTCTCTCTCTCTCTCTCTCTCTCTCTCTCCTCCGTCTCGCAGTTTTATGTTGACCCTTGTTACCACTTGGAAGATGTCGTTTACCAAATTGACTTTTATTTGACAGACAACTTTTCAAGGCCTCAGTGGCGTCATACAATACGACCATACTGGTTCTCGAAAGAACATCAGCTTAGACATTATGGAGATGACTATCAACGGAATGGAAAAGGTTGGTAGACCTCGTTTGATTTCACAAGTTTTATGAGAAATTTTCACGAAGTTCCAAATTATCTCTCACACAAAGTTTTACAGCACTTCGCCGAATAAAGAATCCGTTGTCATGCCTGTTGAATTTTCTTTATTAAGCACGCAGTACTGCCGTGGAACATTAAAGATATTAACATGCTGTATTTCAAAACTTGAATTTTTGTTCTACGGAAAAATCAAACACAACAGCATCGCGTCCGTGACGATCTCATATACATGTACGTTTTCATCGTCAAAACATTCACACTTGCCTTTGAAACACTTAAACGTTCTAACATGGTCTCAAGATCATTTCAAAAGAATGTTATCGGTGTAGGCTGAGGGATTCTTTGTTACATTTAGACTGGTGTATGGTATAACAACGGCGGACTGCAGTTCCTGGAAGGGTACAAACCCGACGATAAGGACAAAGAAAGGAAGTTTGCTGCTATGCAAAATCGAACACTGCGAGTAACTACCATACTGGTAAGCTTATTTGTCTGCTGTCTAATTGTAAGAAAACTGAAAAGTCAATCCAAAAGCAAAGTGCATAAATGTGACACAGGTCAAAAACAGAATTCTTCAACAAATTACTAAACAAATAATTGTGCAACTTGTTCTTAAACTCTGAATGCAGTTTAGGAACTATAGTGGCACTTTTGCGCCTACGGAAAATTCATCATATGGCGCACATACCTCGCATATGGCGCACATACCCCGCATACGCCATTCTAGACCCTTATGGTCCCTTGTGGATTCGGATTTGTTTTTTCTTCGTTGCTCCACCACGACGGGCGGGTGAACAGAAAGCCCATCTCAATACGTCTCCTTATTATCATGAGAGATACGACTTCATGTCATGATGAGGTAATGCTAGTGGTGTGTCCACATGGGGTGGGCTAAAAACATAGGTCAATTATCCGTCCAACCCGGTCGTCATTACCCCTCCCCCCATTGTGCCCTAAATCTTTTACTTACACTTCCCTTGACGTCATGGTACTAACCTGATACTGCACAGCGGGAATTCGCCTGAGACCCCACGCTCGTTTTCCAAGTACGACCGTTGGGCGGGGTTATGTAACAGAAGGACGATTTTGTTCTCCCTTCTGCTGATCAGTATGGATACCCGCAAGCGGTTTATGATAAGACAGTCACTCCCCATCGCCAGAAGTTGTGTCTCTGATTATTAGTATTCACACGACTACGAAGTATGTTTTACTTCTTTGCGAAGACAACCTCTGAGGCCTTCTTTTCCTTACTGGGTAGACAGAATTGATAATTCAGTAATGTAGTAATCGATTTAAAAAAGGCGCAAGATCGTGTTATTTCAGTTGCACACGATTGTATTTTTTTAATGCCATTATAACCTTATCATAATTTTGTTTAATATTATTGGTTTGTTATTTAAATAGCGCATAACGGAAACTATGCGCTTTGTAGTGCATACAGAGCTCAATCAAAATTTATTAGTTGTTAAACAGTGAAACCTGGCTTGCGTTCAGAAACCCCAGGACCTACGCTAGTACCTAGCTAAAATCTAGCCAAAGTCACGTGTTCTCATTTGAAGTATACGGCAATATCTCACGTAATCTCGCTAAGTCTTGCTTTTTAGCGACGTCCCAGGGTCACTGAACGGAAGGCTGGAGACACCAGGCGGAATAAAAATTTAGCTTAAGGCGGGTTCTGCTTTAAGAGTCAGTTTTACAACCAGTTCACCCAAATAAGGATTGTATATGAAGTTTTATTTGTAGTATTACCGTGAATCATTCATTAGATTGGTATGTAACTTACAATGGTTGTGATTACACCGTAGAAATATCAAAGGACTAACTTGTTTTGTAAAGTTGGACCTTTTTCCAGGAACCGCCTTTCGTCATGATACGTGACAAAGATGACAACACCGACCCTGCCAAAGGAAGTGGCCGTTTCTATGGCTACTGCATCGACCTAATAGACATCATATCGAAAAACCTGAATTTCCATTATGAAGTGCATATTGTCAAAGACGCCGAGTTTGGCGTCCCTATCGGCGACACTGGTCGTTGGACGGGCATGGTCGGAGAACTGCTTACAGACGTAAGTGATGGTATTAGCAAAATGTGTCAAAAGTCATATCTCGAAAAAACATTAATTTTAATGAATTATGTTTTTGTGTTTTACAAAGTAGAAAACTACAGGCTCAACATCAACGGGTTATAGAGGATCTCTGTTTGTTTTCAACCATGAAATGCCACTGAAAATTAACCTCCTTTTTACAACCATAAAGAAGATTAGCAAACATGTCATATGCTGAATTGTTGTTTAGGCAATTACTTTCGGTGTACTACTCGCCATAATTCATTGCAATGTGAAAATTAAACAATTAAAAAATAATTTGACCCCTCTAAACCAAAAGTTGCAAAATAGCGCATTCCAGAAATCAATTCAATATAGTCCGTAAGAATCCCTTCTGAATCAGTTTTGCGAAATACTGAAATCAATGTTTATGTCTTCATAGTTCTCAAGTGTTTTTTCTTTTTAACTAAGGTAATTTGCATAATGTTTTTTGAATAGTAGCATTATGCAAATGTTCAATTGTTAGGCATTGAGAATATATGACTCCATGTGATAGTCCTTAGCAAGTTGGAATCGATGAGGGATGCGAACAATCATTTGATTGGTAATGAGTATAAGCGGGCTTCGCGTGTTAGAAAATGAGCGTTTTCGGGCAATTGGTCGAATTGCAAATGGCGCAAAACAGCGACAGATAGCCGATTTCTTCTGGGTATTTATGAGAATTGGGAAGAATATCGAGCAATTGGATCAGCAAAATGGCAAAGAACTTGGCAGCCCGAGAGCAACACCAAGGAAACACGATCGGTTCATTTCAATAACGGTGCTCCACAACAGAACAGTTACAGCGACAGAAGTTCCAGTCCGATTAAGTAGCCAAGGAATTGACATATTAACTTATCCTGCCAAACCGTGAGAAACAGGCTACATGAATCCAAACTAAAAGCTCATCAGGCCACCGAAAACTACTGTCTTTCATTATCGAGAATCATACTCTGGTGGTGTCGTCTGGATTCTGTAACAGTGGAAACGTGTTGTCTTCTCGGACATGTCGCAAAACGTCGGAGAGTGTGGCAAGGACCGGACGGGCGATATGAAACTAGGCACAAATCAATGGTGACTGCGTGATAGTTTGGCTTGTGATTTCTTAAGTAAGAAGGACCCCGTTAGTCCGTGTGGGAGACGTTAGATACACTCGACGTCTTGAGCCAAATAGCCACATCTGTCGTATATATACTCATATACCTCAAGTAATGCTATAGAATGACCGTCTTGATCCAAATAGCCACATCTGTCGTATATATACTCATATACCTCAAGTAATGCTATAGAATGACCGTCTTGAGCCAAATAGCCACATCTGTCGTTTATATACTCATATACCTCAAGTAATGCTATAGAATGACCGTCTTGAGTCAAATAGCCACATCTGTCGTACATATACTTATATACCTCAAGTAATGCTATAGAATGACAACGTAAGACCACTTTGAGCAAGAATCAGAAAGTACCCTGCAACCTAAGTGGTCATCTTGCGGCCGAACATCTTTCCAAGTGATAAACTTTGGTGATCAACTTGGCAGTCGTGTGTGTCGGGGAATGTTAGCGCAAGCAACGTTCGAAGTTCTCAGGCACTTGCTTTACCTGCAATGGACGGCACGACTTCGGATGTGATAGCAACCTAACTTGTTCCGTGCTTTATACTAATAGTGATAGCACACGGTACTGGTGATAGCACGCGGAACTGAAGATTCATTGTGACAAACCTCCCACCTCGAGATCTGAAAACAGTGACGCCATTTTGCAACTTTTGTATTTGAGCCCTGCCAATACCATTTCTCCGAACTTTAAAACATCGTAAATGTCGTAAATTTGTAAAATTTCAATATTCGTTTTGAGTTAAGTTTTCTGTTTCTTTCCCTTTCGATTTTTTCATGAGCATTGAAATTATGCTGAAATGGTTGAAGTTGAAAAAAACTTCTGGAGGATGTGTTGAAAACTAAATGACCTGATAAAGATTTTAAAAGACACACGATAATCTTTGGCATTGTATGTTGTCCTCGTCTACTTTGAAGTCAAGTAACAGTGGTGACCTTTTGACAAATGTACTCTGATTCAATGGTCAAAAACTATCTTGAAAATGATAAAAAGCGTATCTTGGAAACGATTACCTTCTTAGGACGCTGACGTTGCCATAGGCCCCTTCACCATCAACTCTGATCGGAACGAGGTGATCGACTTCACTAAACCTTTCATGAACACCGGCCTTAGTATCCTCTACAAGCGACCCAAAAAGGAGCCACCTAGTCTCTTTTCTTTCCTTGACCCGTTCAACTGGAAGATCTGGTTGTATGTTATTGCCACATACATATTGGTCAGCTTCATCATGTTCGTCGTGTCACGCTTCACGCCGTACGAGTGGAAAAACCCACACCCTTGTAACCAGAACAACGACGAAGAAGAAAATGACTTTAATTTGTGGAACGCTCTCTGGTTCGCAATTGGTTGTCTTATGCAACAAGGTGGGTCTAGCTATTGGAAATCAACGGTCTTGTAATTTCCAAGAATTTTCTTAACTGACTTCCGGGTTTTACATATACACTTCCTGTTCTGGTTTAGTAAGAAATCTACAAAAAATCTTTACACCAAAGAATTGAATGAAAAAGCGTTTTTCAAAATGAGGCTCTTTGAACATTGGATCGTAAAATTTTTAGTTGGATACTTGAATTTTTAGTGAAGCACCAACTTAGTGTCTTCCATTGTTCAATATCACCTTTTTAAGGTTAGAATGAGATTGTTTTAAAATATACGAAAACAAACATGGTTGTTATATACAAACTGTTCCAATTTTGTGATATTCTTGTATAGGTGAAGCTCATACTATGTTCTATAATGATGGAAGCAACAACAGGAGTATTTTGAACTGTTGAGGTCGAATGGACGTCAGTTTTAAAGCTAGCTTCATATTCCAATCAAACCAGTTCATAAGCAATCTTTTTCACCAGGTTCTGATTTAGCCCCCACTGCCACGTCGACGCGTCTGATCGGAGGTGTGTGGTGGTTTTTCACGCTTATCATGATATCGTCATATACTGCAAACTTGGCAGCCTTTCTGACCGTCACCAACATGAAAGTGCCTATTGAAAACGCAGACCAGCTCTCCCGGCAGACACTAATCAAGTACGGTACTAGGGCGGGTGGAAACAGTGAAGAGTTCTTTAAGGTATTTGAAATCTTTGGGGCAGTTCTGTTGTCAGACATTTCCAACGGAACTTACCATCTGCGCAGATGTATATTGGGATCAGTCTAACAATTCCTTCTTGGCGATTGCATTCTTTTGCTTCGATTACCTATCAACTTTAAAATAAGCATCAGCGTCCTGTCCTTCACCCTACACAAATATGTGTAATCATTCATGATCCCGTTTTGTACTTGCCAAGATGTGGGGTATTTCTGTCTAATCTACGAGAATCCTTAAATATAGAATTTCATTTAGACTTGAGATAATTGGTGTTTTAAACAGTTCTATTGTGGGAGTAGCCAATCCTTTTTATGATGAACCCCGCCAATCCTGTTTTATGATGAACCACGCGAGAGTTCTCGTGAACAATGGTTTTCCTCATGAGCACTTTTGCAGTCTGACGAGCTAACTAATTTCCCTGCTCAAGCAACTGAGTTGTTTCACGAGAAAACATTAGTTAGAGCTGGAGGTGTGCCTACCCTGATTCTTCGCTGCGACGGTTTGTCCTCGGCGATGATAGTAATGTCAATAGAAAATAGCCAGTGTTACACTGTATATCATAGTTTATCCGTCAGAGATCCACTGAAATATACCACATACCAAATTCTAGAATACTTCACAAATAGTGTTACACCGTATGAGGTATTCGATCCGTCATTGAGAGATCCAAACATACCATATCCCACATGCTAATGTCCTTCAGAAGTCCAAAATAGTTTTACTTCATACACTGTATTGCATCCTCAGAGATCCAAACGTTGTATATATAATATATTCTAGTGTTTTTCAAAGACCCCAAATAGGTTTACACTTTACAGGCCCACCGTATCCAGTGTCCTTCAGATTCCAAAACAGTGTTTCACCATATATTATATTCTAACGGTTAGAGATTCAAAATAGCATGACATAGTATACCATAAGCTATCCATCAAAGATCCTGAGTAGTGTTATATTAGCCTGCCGTATTCTGTCCTCCAGAGATCCAAAATCGAAACATACTCGAGAATGTGGAATTTCATGTCGACAACTCCAGGAGTGATGGTCAACAGCACACAGGAGGGTATTGAGAAAGTTAAAGAGGGAAAGTACGCCTTCCTAATGGAATCGGCGATGCGAGAGTATCCCATGATGCAAGAGTGTGATCTAATGCCCATTGGGGGCCTTCTCAACGAAAAGGGATATGGAATAGGGCTTACAAAAGGTATACGATTATACATGTTTTATTTCCAGTCACGTTTTTATAATAAAATGTATTTTTTAAATTCACAGCAAAGCATGGTTGTCTGATTATACTTCTAACGTTTGCCATTTATTCAATCTCCACACCGCTAATCGTTGTTTCCCAGATTTAACCGACGTTTATTGGATCTTAATGTTAAGTACCGATAAAAGCCCATCCCTGAATATAGGGCCGACTTCTCTTTCTTCCCTGTTTTCCCTAGTTTGTCATAATCCCAGTTTCTAATGTCATCTAAAAAAGTGTTGTGCATTTTAGAACTAAGTTTGTTTTCCTTTGGTCACCTTTTTATTGTTTTAGTTCCCACAACGCACGTTGCTCACGTGGGTTGTCCAAACGGCTGTTTTTCTTGACAATTTCATATTTTGCCCTACAAAATCTTTAGAGATTTGCGCCCTCACGTGACAATGTTAAAAAACTTTTTGCTAGAGGTTCTGCCGTGTCCAGTTTGTGAAATGGACAGTTGATACCTGCAAAGCAACTTTATCCAATTACAAGATATTGCTCTATTTTCAGGCTCTCCTTTGCGAGACCAGATGTCTGCAATGATCCTGAAACTGGGTGAAGACCAAAAGCTGCAAGAGCTTCACCAGAAATGGTGGAAAAAATCCGGAAAACCCTGCGCCTCTGACATTGTGAAAGCTAGCAGCACCCCCGAACTCCAGATGGAGAACGTGGGTGGTGTTTTTGTCTTTCTCCTGGCAGGTTTGGGCGTATCCATATTCATTTGTTTAGCTGAATACTGTACCAAAGCACGCAAGTGGGACCTAGGACCGAAGGTAATTTACACTGGCGTAAATGCCTGGCGGAAGGGTATTGATTTGTACTTGCTTGTTCCCTCTCCAGCCCTTGCAAAGTTTTATTCGTTTTTATCAAAAGTGGTTCTCACCCTCAGTTACCATGGGCGGCGATGCACTGAAAAAAAGTGGGGCCTATAGCCCACCCCCCAGCCCGTTATGATGCGCCACCCATAGTTACGCTTTTAGGACTAATTTTCCCATAGAGATGTGCCCATTAAGCGAATCTTACACATTCAGCCTTCGCAGGTTACTTCCAGCATTTTAGGTCGATGGGGTTCTCCAGCTTAAAAGTGCTATAAACCCATATCTTCCACAAAAATTAGGTTTTATTTAAACCACTTAGTCCTGTATAGTGGTCTCATCTTGCTTTATACTCAGGTCAGAAATGATTTCTAGGCATTAGAAGTTCTCTACTGCTTTATAGCAGACAGGCCAGTTTCAGTCGGCTGTAGAAGAATTCGAGGCGACTTATTGTAACCAATTTAAATTCAAATTAAGGATAACGACGAGATGACGTTGCTTTTGAAGAGCAAGTTTGTTAGCAACTTATTTTGACGTGTAAACATGGTTTATAATTACGCGCTTCATATAATTAGAATGTGAGAATTTCCTTTTCGACTTTTCAGAAAACCATGTCACAACAGTTGTTTGAAGACATTCGTTTTGCTTTCAACTGTTTCGGGTCTTCGTCGCGTCCAACAAGAAAAGAAAAAGGTGATAACGACGATATAGATACAAATGAAAACATGAATGGTTCCCATCGACTGGTCTCTTTTCCACTGACAGCAAATTATCCGGACAAATACGACGACACGATTTAGGGACTCAAATTTTCCAGGGATACAATTGAATTTGTCTCCATTGTTGTCCAGCGCCGTATGACGTTCCGTCCAGGAAACCTCGGGTGAAGACGCTAGATTCTTTGAGGCTGCATACAAACTTCTGTTGGTACAGAGTGAGAAAAGCCCAAGGGACTCATTACAGTCAAAACGGTGACCGTCATCAAAATGTAATTAAGTCGCCTCCCCGTCCCTTCCATGAGAGTTTGCATTTGGGGACAATTGTTTTGTTTGAAAACGGTTGTTGTTTAACCAGTATATATTTTATTGTTTGTTAGTTGATGTTCCCATGAACACTATTTGATAAAAAACAACAAAAACAATATCCCACAAACATTGGTTTAGTTACGCTCGACAGGTGTAATCAGTGTGATATGTTGACCAGCCCCTCACCAGGTGGCAGCGTTTATTGTTAGGTTACCTTTTTGATAAGAAACACCCAAAAACAGCTTAAAGTGCGCCAGTCACAATGTGTCGTAGGAATCTGGGAAGAGTGTAAATGAAGTCCTAATCTACGACACAGAAAGTGACTATGGCCCTGTACACATCTGCTCTAATCATCGCAGGATTAAAAGATTATAGATCTGTTGACATTTAGAGATGCATGCTGCATCCTCAAACACCGATCCTCACAAAATCTATATATTAAGACTCGTTGAAAAAATATTCCCCAGAGTCGCAATCCTACTGCTCCAAAAAACTTGTACAGGTACTAGTCACTGTGACTGGTGTTTATTACGCTTACTGTGTGGTGGAAGTTTAAAAAATATGTCATTTCTACTCTTGTTATTCCCGTATCTTTTTTACATGGTGTTTTGTAATAAAGCTATTTATACAGCGATGCGTATTTTGTGTTAAGGCAACTCGATAAATGCAGAATTTTTTAAAGCACAAATTGCACTTCCTGTTCAACGACATTGTATGTCACAAAATTAACACAAGTTGGGTGAAGTTCAAACACAATGGTTTGGTAAAAAGAGTTACCGTGCATTCGCGTATTTGTACGACCGTACCGATATTGAGGACATTGCGTTTTCAAAGCGGCTATAAACCCTACTTCATCACGAAAACAACTTAACTCAGACCAGTTAGGCTACCGTGATGAAAACGACCTCAAATTGCCCCTTTGACAAAGTGGAGTTGATTTCAACTCTCTGAAAGAACCGACAAGCCATTATTGCTCGAATCCAACTTCCACAAGATTAATTATAAGGCAGCGTTATTTTGTGCGGCGATCATAGTCTCGAGGAGAAATGAGGAGCTGTTTGCACGCACAGTTTATTCTCATCTGATCAGTACGGAACAACGTGAAGACTAAGGTAAGTAGTCTGAATCAAACGTTCACGTCTTTATAAACGCGTTTATAGCTTATTTGTGCCCGTTTCAGTCGCACACGGGCGCCTAAGCCTTAACTTCTGGGCTCACCCGGTTGTTCCTTGCACACACAAGACTCGAGTGTCGGTTTTCGGATGTCTTATGTCCAAGTTTTCACTTTATCAATCTTCAAAATATCCTTTAATTTTTCTCAAGTGTTTCGCGTACACCCCTTTAAATTTAGATTCAGGCACTCTTCACATACATGCATATGGGCTTAAATACAAGCAAACACGATAAGCATTTTAGCATTCTGTAGTTAGCGAGCGATTTGAGCTTAGAACAAATAATAGAAATTCACGGACAACCAACAGTACGGTTAACCTCCGATTCGACCTCGGACAAAACCATTACATGGAAAAGAATGTAAAATTCGGGCATGATTTGCAAAGACAAACATTTATTTAACAAATTCATAAAGTTCAACAACTGTATACGGTTAATAACAAAAAGACCCATACACCATAAACAAAAACGTTCCTACTGCCAGAATAGATAGAACTAGTGTAGTTATGGACACGCCATCTTTCACCGTACGAGAGTTATATCCTAATTACAATTAAAGGCTAGCGCCACTTGGTATCAACCATCGAACTTTCAAGACTTGAAGTAACTTTAAAAACTTTACCATGAATCACATTGAAGAGCCACACGAAAATCCATGTTCAGGTTCATGTTTCAGGGTGGAGAGGAACCCTATGTTTAGGTTCTTTAACAGGACCAGTAAGCATTTCCAATGCAATACACATGATAAAACAATGGGCCGAATGGTGTACATCAATTGTTCAACACTAATCAACCAGACTTATTCAAATGTCAGATTTCAGGATATCTAACCAGAGCTGTGTGGAACTTCAAATATTACTGATAATAACAATAAAACATACGTTAAAACCAAGTTTATTTGAAGAAACCTATCATGTGCATAAAGTAATGCCCAGGCGTTGGTAATGAGGCGACTGTTTAAAACAAGATTTTTCATGGAGATGGCAGTGACTTCCAGAAACACAAAACTTCTCCCACAGAATTAAAATGTTTATTTAATTATTTCATTTGCTATAAAAGCGTGCCTGAGATTTCAGCTGAAAAGCATGACAGTCAAAAATCAAGGCTTTCATTTTTTCAAGTAATGTCGAGAAAATTAGTGTCTGTGTATGACCTTCACAAAAAATCACATTTCTATAAAATAACATCCAGTCAAGTGATAACAAACCTATGGGCATTATTTTAAAAGCACATAATATATTTCTCTAATCATCAAAGATTTTAAAAACATGTGGTTTCTTTGATTTACAATTAATAAGATATTTAAGAAACTGATGCCTGGAAATGAAGGTTCTAAAAACTAATCACAAGTTTAATGAAATGGGTCTATAATCACTCCAAAGATCCCACTGAATGAGATCAACAAATGAATGCATACTGACTTAAACTGCAGATGCATCAATGTACAATATTACAAGAAAATAGGTAACAAACCCTTTTACCCAAATGAAAACAGTAACTTGTAAACAGAGAAGATATGTCAGAAATCTACACCAACCTAAACAATAATCTTAAAAAACACCAGTGCAAAAATCCAAATGTTCAGATATAATCTTCAGAAACTGAGCTTTGCACACTTTGGTTTGAACCTGCACAGTGAGAGTTACCGAGTTAAACAGAAACACAATGGCTGACATGTACCCAACATGACAGGAAGCCAAAGGAATTATGGGCAAAAATTTAGTACTACAAGCCGTGAACAAGATAAGTTGAACTTTATTTTGTCCACAAAAACATATGACCAGAAGTGTTTTATAAAGGCGACTGTCCATAAATATTGCCAAGCCACTTTGTTACATTAAATACATTTGTATAACTTTTGATTAAATAAAATTCACAACACGAAGATGTGAGCACTTTTTTCTTTAAATGGTGACTGACAAAGGTTCAGTTTCAATTACTCCCCATTAAAATTATGGCACAGCCTTCAACAAACCTTTCAGTTAGAGTTCACAATACCCACTGCAATACATTGTTGTACATAGCTTCACCAAGCCAACAACACAAAAGATGTTTCTGCACATCAGAGAATAAATTAGTTAAAGCTTAGACACACAACTCACTTATGCATTGTTAATAAATAAAATAGCATTCACACCAACTAAACCAGGTAATAACTTTTCCAAGGTTATGCATTTATATTTAATTGCAACAGTTCACACTGAGAGTTAAAACAGTTAAAACCCATGTTCTTGGTTTTAGTCACTAGAGGTCAGGCCACTTAATTCCTTCTATATAAACAAATGATTATAACTTTTAAAGCTGACAGTTCACATGAGTTTCAACCTTTACAACTGCTCATTAAACCACCCTATGAGGGTTATAGCCACTCTACAGTTAAAGCTTTAACAACAATTTTAAGGTCCTCACACAAGGTTTAAAAGTTACAATCACTTTGGTGTGAACTGGGCATAAACTATAACTATACCTCATAGTTTCTCAAAACATCCTGGCTGGTAATGGACGTCCTAGACAAACTGTTTCACAGTTTGCAACACGAATTGCAAAATAAAGTGAGTTAACACAGCATTAACCCTCGCAGGAACTTCTCAGAAAAAACATGAAAATGCAACAAACACCGTATTTCTCTCTTGAAACTGAAAGACGTTCTACAAATCAGTATTTCTGCAGCCTTTTCAAATTACTGGAAGACAGATTTAAATTCAGAAACAAACTTTAACAACATATTTATCTACAATTCATTCACATATGGGTCTCCTGAATTACACACAGAAAAAAAAACAGAATCCTTGTAACACTGCCGATGGACTAGTCATTCCTCTTGTAGTTAGGAACAAGCTACACTTCAGGAATCAACAAGGACATTTTCAGGCCACAGTGCTTTCAAAATACGTGCATAGAAAGTTTTAACAAATACAATGTGAACAGACTCAAACACAAGAGCAAATCCTACATGTATTATCATGTCACAATGTGAACAGACTCAAACCCAAGAGCACATCCTACATGTATTATCATGTAACAGACTCAAACCCAAGAGCAAATCCTACATGTATTATCATGTCACAATGTGAACAGACTCAAACCCAAGAGCAAATCTTACATATATTATCATGTCACCAGATCACAGTTTATGCACAAGTACTATTGGCTGATCTTGGAATCACACTTCCAATCCTAGGATAGATGCACCCACACATTTACAAAGTTATTTTGACTGCATAGCTGCTTTAGTTCATAGCTGAACATTTCTAAAAGATAAGAATTTTAAATGTTGTGAACTGAGATAAGCAGATGCACACACAAATCCAAACCTGGTTAACAGTTGAGCATTATAACATTATCCACAGCACTATCTAAGCACCAATTAGTTGGATTATTATTTCAAATATCATTATTATTGCTGTTACCAATAACACTAAGATATTACATGTAATTGAATAAGCAAGAGGTGCATTTTATGTAAAAATAAAAGTGATCGCCCAGTTTCAATCCCCAAAGTTAATGCAGGAGGCAACCTCGCCATCAGTCGGAGCCACTACCCTCGCTCCAGGGTATCGACCCTTTCTGCAGTATAGGTATTAGCTGTGGGTCACCGTTCAGGGTAAGGGTGGCTGTTCGTTCGCACTTGGAAGACTTGAGAATACAGCAGAAGAGAGATATATTGAGAATGAGACTGAACGCTGCTAGCACCGAGAGTCCTATAAGACTAGTCAACCATAGACTGAAATAAAGCAAAGTATTACCGTAGTCTACACAGTCACAATCTCTTTGTATTCAGGTAATGATTTAACATGGAATTTTCACAGTGGATGTGAATAATAATAAGTCCAGGTCAGTAATAATAATAATTCATTATAAACAAATAACTTAACATGAAGAATAAATTGAGAGTCTGTCAGGGATAAAAAGAGACACAAAATGACAAACATGGGTCACAATCACAACACAATCACTTGTGCAAAAAAATCTTTCACAGTTCACTTGAATGCAAACAAGCATCAATTTTGATTAAATGTTGAGCTGGAAGAACATTGAGACAGCCAGTATGCATTTCAGGCCAATACTGTTTATCTTTCGACGGATGACCTGTTGGCTGCACTACACAATTTTTTGAACATTCACTGCCTTGACTTACTGATATTGGTCTGGTTGATCTGGCACAAGGTGGCGCTCTGAGATTATCTTGTTAGCTTGACACTTACTAACTGTAATAGAACATAGTGCATGTCACACACAGTGTCATGGCTTAATCAATGCAATTCACATTTAAAGCTGGTAATGCAGGAAAAATTCTTTAACACTGAAGTTCAAAAATGCACAAATAACTAATACAGTTGGACACTAGGAAACTACATATAACCTGCTTCCAATTTCTAAATCTAATTGTATGGAATTGCACCATAAAATCTGTTGAATCATTCAGAGGGAGCAAGTGTCTGAATGTTCAAAAATACAACTAAGCTCCAAAACACCATTTTTCGAAATAGCACGATGAAATATGCCATGTAACTGATGGCGAAAGAGTAGTTGGTGGACAGCATTCTGCATCCTTCTATGAATTTAGCGGGTAATGCAACCAGTTTTAGGATTTATTTTAGTCAAAGGACTGATCCTTGTTAACTTGGAGATATATATCCTGTGTTACCCCTGGCAAGTGTTTACAATCCACATAACATTTGAAACTGACAAGGACAACCCAGCAAGAGGATTGTGGCTCTGCATTCAACTACCACTGAGCAAAGACAATATCCTACTCAAACAGTGTCTGTGTCAGTCATTTGTGTTTGCTCAATGGAAGTGAATGCAGAGCCAAGATGCAGGCTTTTTACTGGGTTAAGCATGTGGTGCCTTTGTGCTCCTTCAGAGCTCAAGAGTTGTGTGTAAAGTGTATCCTCTTGGGACAACGTCCAAATACAAGCAACCAAAATCATTTTGAGGTTTAAATCTTTCATTGTCTATTGTACACACAGTTAAGGGTGTTGTTTATATAATTATCTTCAACTTTAATGCAAGTCCAATTCAACATATCATTTGTTTCTGTTGAGTCTAACTACCTCAGAGTGCTCTCATAGGTTCAGAATGACACACGCTCTTACATACAGACACACAATGCAATAGCAGCTAGAATTAGCAGTGCCAGTGTTTTGTTCAATAGCACTTGCATTTAAAAAAAAAATTGCTGCCAACATACACAAATATCTATCAATTGTTATACTGATGTTACATCCATGACAGACAGAGTTCACTAGTCAATACGTAGAATCACACCTCGTCTTAGATTCTCACTCAAACTGATGTTACATTTACGGCAGACAGAGGTCACTAGTCAATACGTAGAATCACACCTCGTCTTAGATTCTCACTCAAACTGATGTTACATTCACGGCAGACAGAGGTCACTAGTCAATACGTAGAATCACACCTCGTCTTAGATTCTCACTCAAACTGATGTTACATTCAGGGCAGACAGATGTCACTAGTCAATACGTAGAATCACACCTCGTCTTAGATTCTCACTCAAACTGATGTTACATTCATGGCAGACAGAGGTCACTAGTCAATACGTAGAATCATACCTAGTCTAAGATTCTGACTCAAAGTGGTGTTACAACTTCCTGTCACATGATGACAAGTACAACTGTCTGGGCAGAAGCAGATGTTCTTGCAACCCTTGCCGTGAAAACCATGGGAACACTCTGTAACAATATTATTATCATCAGTTACAGTAAATGAACCAATAAAATAGAAAAAAATAACAAAGTGGAAAAATTACATGTGTGCACTTTTATTTACAGAATGGCCCCTTCCTAGAGTCTTGGGCCAAACAGCAGTTGAGATAACTCATATTTGTCAGGGCCTTGTCCCATCCAACAACTTGGCACTTGACCAGTCAAACAAATTCTGAAGTTATACAAGGTCCCAGTAGCCAAGAAACTGCTAATCTATTTCTTAATTTTTGACGAAAGAAAACTAGTGAAGATGTAAACAACACCAATGTAGTCAAAATATGTTGAAAGATTACAGTCACGTGAGGCAAAGTTAAAACGAGAGCGTTCGAAGGAGCGACACTTGGCGGAATTAATCGAAAAGACGACGAACACGATATCATTCATGTGACTGGCGAAGAAATCAAATAGAGAGCATACAATCAACTACAATAAAGAATGAAAGCCCGTTCAAAACTCTATCTAAAGTGGTAGTTTGGCAAACACGATAACATTCATGTGACTAGTGAAGAAATCAAATAGAGAGCATACACTCAACTACAATAAAGAACAATAGATGGCGCAACATGACGGTCCAGTCTGCAGTAGGACAGTGCTGGCTAGGTCAGTCTGGGTCAACTAGGCATAACCAAAATAAAGTGAACTGAAAGCCAGCCAGCTGCGTCCTTTCATAGGTGACCGAAGGAACAACGGCATTCGAAAATCTCGAATAATTCAAAAGTAGACGTAGCGCAAAATGGAAATATCGTCTGAAAGTCCGTCCACAACTCTACGTACTTTGATAGAGCATACAATCAACTACGATAAAGAACAATAGATGGCGCAACATTACGGACGAGGCATGCTTTACAGTAGGACAGTGCTGGCTGGGTCAGTCTGGGTCAACTAGGCATAACCAAAACAAAATGAGCTGAAAGCCAGCCAGCTGCGTGTGACCGAAGGAACAACGGTATCAGAAAATCTCGAATAATTCAAAAAGTAGACGTCGTAGCACAAAATGGAAAATATCTCCTGAAAGCCCGTTCAAAACTCTATCTAAAGAGGTAGTTTGGCAAAAATCCAAAAATTTTTCGATAAAATTGAAAATTTGCCATTTTTTTTGAAATTCAAAGTCAAATAACTCGAAAACGGTAAGTCTGAGAAATACGCTCTCTCAGACTTTTTGAAAGGCCATACTTCAAGGAATCCACATGCAAAAATTCACGTCATTTAACTCTTCCCGTTAAAAATGCGACACCAGAGCAATTGAAATCGTGTGAACATGCGCCACAGCCGCCATCTTGAAAGTGACTTCCGGTTCAACAATTTTTTATAAAAGCTTATTAAACTCAACAATCACGTGACCAGTTTGAAAGTGATTGGTTTGCAAATGCGCCCTCTACAGGAGAAAACGTTTTTGGCCATATTTCGGGGTGTGCATGCGCCACGTCCAATATTTCCACCATCTTTGACCGGAAGTCAACGACAGTTGTAGCACTTGCGTTGTAGTATAATCGTACCGATTTTCAGCCACGTACGTCGAAAAATGCGGCCTCTACGAGTATTTGACTGTGAAATCGGATACAAAATGGCCGCCACGTCCGCCATTTTGTATCCGATCATGACCAAAAACAATAGGCTTCCAGGACTTTCCAATCTACACGTTGTGTGCAAATTGCGTGAAAATCGTGACCTGTAGAGTGCAAACAAACAAAAAAAAAACTTGCTGTCAGACCAACATACTTGGCGGAATTCTTCCGCCAAGTAACAATCAACCCATTAGAACAAAATAAACTACAACCAGCAGTTTCGCAAAATAAAGCAATTTAGAAGCATCATACATCAATTAAACTGCACACATTGACAAAATGCATTGAAATAATTATTCATACTGGTTGATCCCCAATTCAAAACTGAAACAGATTCTTTGAAGGACATCAGATCACTAAGATAAATGCACTGTGGGGGTTAGGTACACAAACCTAGTCTAATTATTATTGCAATTCTGAATTCTCTTGTTCCTTAATTTTGGATGGAAATAAAGCAAAAAGAAACACAGCCAAAGACTAAAGACATAAAATTGGGACTAGTGAACAAAGGAGCAGACATTGCCCATAGTCATTCTGTTGTTGGAAACTCATTTTTGTCATTCAAAGACTGAAAAGGCTCGACTTCAATGACAGATTCAGTTTGAAAAGAGTGCAGTGTCAAAAGTAGGACTCCAACACTGTTAGCAGTAGGCAGTGATATCACTGGTAGCCATCTATGTTTCTAAATCACCAAACAAAAAGTCAGCCACAAACGTCGAGGAGTTGTGGTTACAGGATATTCAAATCGCAGCAGTTAAAAAGCATTCAGTGATGGAAGGTGGGACATGACATACAGCACCTCAGGCAACTAAATGACTGATGTAAATATAAGAACATTTTCGGAAAATGAAGGGAGACTCATTATATAAACAAAAGCTGACATTTTACAAAGCAAATTGTTACAACAGTACATAGGGGTTATGATGGCATTAAGATTCACCAACGCATTCCTTTACATCAAAATTTTCAATTGAAGTAACGAGAATATACAGTGAGAATCATGCCCATGCCATGCTCCAACCTATATCATCCTCAACATATTGAATATAGTCAAAATATTCTTGAATATAGTCAACATACGTATTATTGGTTAGTAACTGTCAAGCCAATAGTCTTGCCAAAAAAATACTTCAGCTCCACATGAATTTCTAAGTGTAGTCACTGGTTTAGCCATTTCACACACAGGCAAACACATTGTTTATGTCTGACATGCCACCTGGTTATCAATAACACCTCCATTGATCTAACAGCAAAGTTGTTCCTTTCACACTGACATGCATTGGTGACATAACATATAAAAATCTAGACAAACACCCGTGGATTCATAACATGCGCTGTTCACAATAGTGCCAATATTTTGGAAATTAACCAAGGCATCCAATGCCTTTTTCTACTTTGTGAAAGTGGAAAATTTAATTGGGGACCGCTGGGTCTATTGAGGTACAAGTTATTACTTGTATCTTCGAATGGACTGAAGAAATGATGACAAGGAATGATTGCAAATTCAGAACACAGTATTCATTATGTAGCTTAGAGTGCAGTATTTACCATTGACTCAAGAGTGAATTCACATGTAACATTCATCGTATATGAAACGGCTGAAAAATTTTCCAACTTCTAATACACAATTGACAAAGAAGCTTTTGGGAAAAGGCAGGATGCTGAAAAAGTAAGTGGATGATGTGTTGCGGTAAGCAAGCAAGCATTCCAATGTACACGGGACATCTTACCTGGAAAGGTTCGCAAAATTTCCATAATTTTCTTGAAAATCTTTCATCAGTAGATTTTGCGAGTAGTATTGCGGTAATGAATGAGAGACGTTGAAACAAATTCACAGAAAACAAATCAGAATCTGTTATGCCATTAAATAGAAAAAGGAACAAATGTCTATAATTGTAGTCCTCTCTAGTGGGATTTAAAAAAAACCTACAAATGAAACACTGCTGAGTTTCTAGAAAATTTGTGGTAAACAGAAATGCTATGTTAGAGTTTGCAATTCCTGCTGATGGTTGACAGACCAGTAGAAACATTGGCAACAAACACATAGGAGTGTGTATGAACGTCTAATTACCAGTTTCAACTGAATATTGGTAAAAAACAAATTGACTTATAAACAGAAGGTCAAATGACTACAATGCAATACCTCGAGAGGAGGTGCATATATGTTGATGAACGATAGAAAGGAAAATATGCTTTAGACAAGTGACCTTGGATATGTTGACTAACAGCCACTGGCTTCTGTTACTATAATGACAACATGGCCTCTGTTATTAGAAGTTAGAACATCAATTGGTTGGAAGTGACAACAGACTATACACTGTTAGTGAGTCCAGTGAATGTTATATCTTAAAACAAGACTAAGAAATGAAATCACATCATAACTAATCCAAAGATTAATGGCTAAGATATTAAAAAGATTTTAGTAAGACAGTACACTGCGTTGTTACGGCAATGACTTGCTAGAAAAAAGGCAGAACTGAATTGTGTGTCATTGAGTGTACAAACAGAAATAAATACAGAGTAAGAACACTTTGAATGAGCATGTGCACCTCCCGACCGTACACTAGAGTTCATTTATTAGCCAAGCTTTGATCAATTTTGACGAAATCAGATAATTTGAAAATTAATGTAATACAAATCAACTTTATACCTGTGCAGTTTACTAATGTTATGTAATACAAATCAACTTTATAGCTGTGCAGTTTACTAATGTTATGTAAGACAAATCAACTTTATAGCTGTGCAGTTTACTAATGTTATGTAATACAAATCAACTTTATAGCTGTGCAGTTTACTAATGTTATGCAATACAAATCAACTTTATAGCTGTGCAGTTTACTAATGTTATGTAATACAAATCAACTGTATAGCTGTGCAGTTTACTAATGTTATGTAAGACCTTACTGACAAGTCTGTGCATTTAGAAAAATATCTACAGAACTAAAGACTTTAAATAGGCTAGCAAAAGCATATTATTTTCTGAAAGTAGAAATTCCATAGAATTTGATGGTTGACTTTTACTAATCTGGCATTAGTAAGCTCACATGACCAAGCTCTAAGTAAAATTTAGCCAAAAAGAAAAGTTTACCTTCATAGCAAAACAACAGGATCAATTACATGAGCAAATTTCACACGTTATAATTATTAAAAGCGTAATTTCAAATATGATGTAAACAGTTACAGATTTCTAAATTATTGTTTTGTTAACGTTTTATGCTCCTTGTAAGTTTTTTTCACGAAAATCATTTAAGTCATACTATTAATTTTTGATAGTTCCTCATTCAATAATGGAATATTCTAAAAACAATTCCTACCAGCATTTTAGAGAACAGTGCACAAAGCATAGTACTTGAAAGTTCCAAGGCATCGGTTCAGCCACTTCAGATACATGATGAACATTACCAAGTTGGCCAAATTTGAAATTTTTCTAGGGTCCTATAAAACCTTAACAAGACTACAAAGACATTTTGAGAACAGCATCAGTTTTTGAAAAAAGCATTTGGAAAAAATGTGATTTTTGGAAATTCAAAAGTTTGTATTTATAAAAATAATGTCTCAAGAACATTTTACTTTTGTAACAAGTTATGAATCATTTCCTGCACGCTATTTAATGAAGTATGACACAAAGAGGCAAATATTAGAAAATTGATCAATCTTTCTACATCCTTAAATACACGTCTGGGTGTATTGGGAGGCAATAACGACTTATTAAGAAGTGCCACAGCAACGCCCATTTCACCAGACATAGAATTCCTGTTTATAGACACCTTTGGTAATATTAACGCTGAAGTCATCAGGGGTTATTGATTTCAATCATAGTGAAAACTCTTTAATTTGAAACAGCAATAAATACTAAAATTGCAGCATTCCTAGATATACTTTGCAAAAGCTAACAACATAGAGGACACATAAAGACAAATTTTGAGGAACACACAAACAGGAAATTGAATATGCTTTCACGTTTTAAGCAGTGATTACTTTAATTTAATCCTGTCCCAACAGGGACTTGAACACCATGGGTAGACAGACTGTTATCAAATAACTCAACACAAACCATGGTTAGACAGCCTAAATAGTCAAGCAGATAAGAATCGACAAGGAAACCTTTAACCATAGTATCTCATACAACTGGCTTACAAATCTTCATTAATTTGCCAAATCTGTTAAGCCACACCATATCAGCATAGAATGTAGCTATATTTGTCTCATTCTAAGTGACAAAATAAGCATAATTCAGGCTGGGTACAAATTATTGCAATTCATATGTTGTAGGTATTATTGAACAATGCACTTGTCACTAATTCGTGAGTATATAATCAATAAATACTAACACAACTACAACTACAACATTGAATAACAAGATGACAGTTTTAAGACAACACAGCAACAGTTCTAAACTGCCTAGGTTACCATTGGCAAATCTATGACAAGCACTCAACAGAACATGCAGTGTGAAGTGAAGGAATTTTAATTTTCTCAAGACACAACTAACATTCACCAACCACCAAGAACTGTACAATCTATTAATGACACCAAACGATTCCCCGCGACTGACACACAAGTATTTAGTAACAAAAAACAGCCAGACACCAAAGAAACACAGCCCAAGTGCATAACAAAGAGACATGATGAACTTGACCCCTGTTACAGTACTCACTCTTCTCACACCATTGGCCAGTGTATCCTGCCTTGCACACACATGCGCCATCTGTTGGACGACAGGTGGCACCATTCTCACAGGAGCAGTTCTGCACACAGTTTTTACCATACATGTTCCAGGGACAAGAGAGATGGCAATATATGCCCATCCAACCAGCGTGACAGCGACATCCATCTGGAATGAATAAATGAAGCAAATTGTTCAATGGTGAGTACTTTATTATTGAGCAAACACAGCGCCAAAGTATTTTGATAAAACACATGCATTTGAAATGTTGACAAACAAGTCATCATTTCACTCCATCTTTGAATATAACACAACTTCTAATTTGTCTCCATAGAAACTGATAGGATATCGACAAAGTGAATGTGTCACTAAGTGTAAACAATGACAATGTCACCTCAGTCAGTGATTCCGTGGGCAAGCTGCATCCATATTAAAACGGAATACCGTACTCTCCCTAATAAAGACCAGGGCAAGGGGGTAAATCGATTTCACAGGCACCCTATTTAGTATTGCTCAGAAAACCATGTTTTGAGATTGAATTTGGTAGTCATTCAAAACTATTGTTGTTGGTTGTTATTACGTATTGAAAAATAAAAAAGTACGATCAATCACAAAATTTGATTCATACAACTGATAGTTTTTTGAATACTTTCCATAACCTACAGAAAACTGATATGTTTCTGTAAGTGAATTTTTATTTGTGTAGATTACAATGAAGCACAGAAAGAGGCTCTTTGTCTCGACAAGCCTATGAAGGGCTGCTTATAAGGGTAAGGGTGCTAAATATGGAGAATACAGTAGATTTTGCAGTGCAACAGCTGAGCTGACACCTGATGTGCAGACTCCATGACTACTACAGTTGTTGTTGTCACAGAGAAGCTGTTCACACGACGACCCCGTCCAGTGTTTATGGCACACACAGTCACCATTAACGCAGTTGCCATGGACACATCGGTCACAGTCTGGTGAATGGATGCATACGACAGTTGAAACTTCTCTCTCACAGCTGAAGTCCCCACTGGAACAGAACAATAATTTGTCTGGACAGCTGCTGTAAGATTGTTTAAGGGATAGAGAGTGCTGTACAAACAAAGCAAGGGAATACGTACGTTTTTGGGTAAACTTACAAGAATTTGCAAAATGGCGCATGAGTTTATCTTTGTTTTCTTGTGATAAAATAAACGGCACATCATCTATTAAAGAAGCTTTCTGTTAAAAACAGACTTTCGATTTTGGCCACGTACTGTTATAAAATCGTCCTCATCTTGTTCCTTTCTAAGATTAGACATGCCTTGCAGGCTTGAGATGAAGTAGCAGTTCATTATTTCTACAGACCCGGCTCGCTAAAGTTTTATATGGTGCACTACTTTCAGATGATGATGCAGTGTGCCTGCTAGTGGAATTCTTGGCATCTTATCATTACCTAATTTCAATTCAAACAAAGGACAAAAACACAGCAAAAACACTTTGTGCAGAAAGCTGCATTTTGATAACAAAACATGGTTTATAGTTGCTTTTAAGTTCAATTGAGTGGTGCATTGGTGAGTCAAAAATGTCCAATTTCAAAGTAAATCAAAAATATCACCTATGGGCACCAATACCATCACAGGATAATCAGAGAAAACGTGTCGACTAACCTTAGATCACGAAGTGCAAACTTAAACCATAACAGGCACATTTATTTACCTATTAACAGCACTCAATATACCTTTAAATTTACAGTGATCAATGATTGTCAAACAAATAAAAATAGATTTATTACTAGCTAGGGACACACTTAAGCGTATGGCCAACAGAGGGGGAGGGGGCATACTATAGGAACTAAGCCTATCAAGGTGAAGATGCGTACCTTCCAAAATTCCCATAAGCCTGTTTATAACCCCGTAAAATCTCAGTTAAGGCAAAAAAGCACCACAAGCTCCCGTCTATGTTTTTGTTGAAAATTGAGTGCTCTATTCTTTTTAGTTGCTCACAAAATCTGCCTGCGACAAGTAAACATGCGGGATTTGGTTTTTACTCATCAGTTAGAAAATTGCAGCGTTCCAAACCTTGCTTACCCTCGCTTACATGCCTTTGTGTATCTTCTCAAAAAAACAAGAGACCTTGGCTGAAATTGATACAGGAAGCCATTTCTTTTAGTTGGTGAGCACAGGTTTCAAATTGGAGTAGAAACCAAAACCAACTATTGTTTTGTGACCTACATTTTTACTGCAAAAAATGAAGATATCCACCAACACTACACATACTGCATTCTAATGACCTAAGTTAATTTAGGCTTACCAAACATCTGATGGGTAGTTTGCCAATGAAGCGTTAGTAACAAAAGTAGCAGATCCACCACCATCAAGATTGATGGCATTGACAACTCCGAGACCGATGAGGAAGTCGGCAAAATCCCACAGGTTGATTCTGGAAAGTAATAATGCTTTATGACCTTCACAAGTTCTAAAATTGTATTATACATTGTGATTTAGGAACTTTCACTTTAAAACTCAAGCACAATACCCAGTTTGAAGCATTTTGAAGCTTAGTTTGCAGCTGCGTTGTTTTAAAATTCTGTCCGACTGTTCTCAGTCGAGCAATAGCAAACAGCTTACTACTCTACTTTTCATATTTTGTTGTGTGTTGGAAGAAACTAAATGAGAACCATTTGAGACTAAACCTTTGACATATATTCGCCTTAATAAGAGCCAATAAGTAAACCTTACTCAATTTTAATTCAGCTGCAGTCTAAGTAGATGACATTGGAGAGGGAAGAGCTTTTATTGTACAAAGGTTCAGAGAGATAGGTTGACTTATATGTTGTTAAATTGGGTTATGAGAAAACGAGTGAACGGGTAATGAACATCTTAGTCAAATAAGTATGCTTTAAACATTAATTTAATTATTACAATATAATTTCTTGCAACACAGGCCAAGTTTTAGTATACGCATGGCATTTTTAAGGAATTTTCTTACACAGTTTTTCATGACGAAAATTGTAACACTGTTCTGTCTTTCCAAGTGTAGAAAAGGCTTAACATGCAGGTATGTGTCTTTAGGCAGAACAGGACACGTTAATAGGCAGCTTTAAATGTATCACCATTGATAATCCTTGGTATAGATTCTTTTTGAGTGATTACTCCTTACCCTGTTTGATACGACTTTCCATCCACCTGAACGATGACAATATTTCCTGCACCGTCGTGACCAATCGCAGTCCGAGCAGATATCACATTTATGAATCCATCAAGACTTCCAGTCTCTTGAGTGTCGGAACATTCTGCATACCTGCTCGCATTAACATAACTCTCACCATTGCGAACGAGCCAGACAACTCCACCTAATAACTCCTTGAAGTTCATGTCGATGAGGTCTCTCTCAGACAGATAGCTTTAAATAAGAGAGCACAAAATTTCATTAGATAGCATGATGCTAAACAAACACAAAATGTACTACTAAAACTAATGTGATTTTCAACAAACCTTGTCATCATGAAATTGGAAACACTTAGGAACATTTTCTCATTTAAATCACTACAAACAGTAAATGATCATTAAAAATTAAAGTGAAGGTTAATGAATAACAGCAAATTTCAGCAAAAACCGAGACTATAATAGAATGAGTTTTAAAAAATGTTTACATACACAATAAAACTATAAACACTACAAAATCATCTCACGGATTTTCTAAGGCAAGCCTTTTATAGAAATTTGTGTTTAAGTTTCAATCATAGCACAAGAGTAAAAAGCTACAAACCCTGTGAAAATTTTCCCATCTTTTGTTATACCAAAATGAGCATTTTGTATCCCACCAGAGTCACGAACTAGTCTTCCATCACTCACAATGTTGCCTGAAAAAAAGAATTAGACTACAATGCCAGGCCATTGAGTTATCCCTATTCCTCCTCAGTTCAGTTCTAACTTGGGTGAAGATGAATATGTTTGTGTACAGGGACCTGTTTCAATAAAAGTGACTTGAGTATGTTTGTGTACAGGGACCTGTTTCAATAAAAGTGACTTAAGACGTAAGACTGAAACTTTGGTCTTAGGCTTCCACTTCACAATTGCTGAATAAAGTTTAGGCCAAGTAATTATGGGTCCACAAATAATTTACACAAATAAGTAATTATGGGTCCACAAATAAATTACAGAAATAAGTAATTATGGCTACACAAATAATTTACAGAAATAAGTAATTATGGCTACACAAATAATTTACAGAAATAAGTAATTATGACTACACAAATAATTTACAGAAATAAGTAATTATGGCTACACAAATAATTTACAGAAATAAGTAATTATGGCTACACAAATAATTTACAGAAATAAGTAATCATGGCTACACAAATAATTTACAGAAATAAGTAATCATGGCTACACAAATAATTTACAGAAAAAAGTAATCATGGCTACACAAATAATTTACAGAAATAAGTAATTATGGGTCCACAAATAATTTACACAAATAAGTAATTATGGGTCCACAAATAATTTACACAAATAAGTAATTTTGGGTCCACAAATAATTTACACAAATAAGTAATTATGGCTACACAAATAATTTACACAAATAAGTAATTTTCCGAGACTTTAGTGTTTGCTCAAGTGAGATGTATCTATTTTTCACAGATAGTTGTGCGGAGTTAAGACTAAATTTCTGACTTACATAAGTCTAAATGACTTCTCATGAAATGGACCCCTGGGTGTAACTCTCATATTTCACAGGAGTTTTACCATAATGCAGATTATGCACACAACAGGAGTGCTTTCAATCAATTCGTGTTTGATAGCAAAATGTAATGATGAAAGTTTTAAAGACAAAAAACTTTTTAAATGTCAGAAATTAAAGAAGTTTTTACAAGCACGTAAGACATGCAATAAATATTTTTCGTTTTAGGAGACAATGAGTCAGAGCTAGAAATAATACTAACAAAAGATACACAGCTATTTAAAAGGTTTACAGTTCAAATGCAAGGAAAGTCATTTTTCAAACTCCATCAATACGAGATCAAAATGCCCCACTACTGCACCGCAAATGGTATGCTTCCTGGGTTATTATTAGTATCATACATGACCAATAGGTGATGCAAATTATGCCAAATCGTACGAAAATGGGAAGGTCTCAGTTAGCCAGCCAGCTAGCTATATGAAGACAAACATAACAAGAGCAACGCAGAGCGTTGAAATGCGCCCACAATTGCACCGCATACGGTATCCTTCTAGGGTAAGTTCTGCTCGTCACCTTGTTGTGAAACTTATATCAACATGTAGAGCTAACAACCGGCAGGGGTGCATGCAAAATCTGGTAGATAACCAACACTCACCTTGCCCGTAGCAGCCGTTTAATTAATTTTCTTGCATAATTATTATTTTTATTATAATTGTAACAAAGAAAAGTCGGTTGTCGTTTTGAAAACAGTACGCTCATGTTATGTGCACGTGCCATTTCCTAAATTTTTTACGACATTTCTCGGGAGATGATAACAGCTTAGCTGCAGCAAAATTTGCAAATATGGAATTGCCACTAGGGGCGTCACAGTGGTTGAGCTTGTTCGAAAATCAACATCAGCTGTAGTCTTCTTGGCAAGAACGCATGCGCCAATTTTCATAACGATCCTTCAAGCACTTTGGCAAATAGAGCGACAGACACTAAAAACGGACTCGAGTAAACGAAAATAGCCTCTAGGTAGCGCAGAATTTACTGAATCCATGGGAAAATAACAAGCATCATCTTCTCCTTCACAGAAACATCTTTGCCAAATTTCAAGAAAATGCAACAATTAGAACTCCGAAGATACAGAGGTAAACATAAAGAATTAAAATTGTCACTAGGGATTATGGTGGTAATCGTATCGGTCCAAAACTTGTCATCATTTCACAGGAACACATCTACAAGGCATATATGAGATAGAGTAGCAAATGCATTGACAGAGATGACAGCAATATACACGAACATATATGTATATGTGGGAACATAAAAAAGGATTTCCAATGGTCAACTCACCCAGACATGATGCATTATGGGTGTTGAAAAATCCACCATTAATTGCAATGTAGCACTTCTTCTGCTTAGCACTGTGTCGGACAGTAGCTCTCACTGGATTACTGGCATTACAGCCACCGACACCAGATGGCTCTAGAACACTCAACGTTTTCAATGGATTTTGGGCTACAGCGTAATGGCCGTAGGCACCATTGTAACTGCTTGGGAATGACTTTGAAAAGATCTTCAAGTTATCGATGGGTAAAGAATTGTTTGTGTTAACAGGGTAAAGCTCATGAGTTCTGTTAGCGTAGCGGATGTGTTGGCAGTCCCGCACGTGTCGATGGGAGTGTCTTGGTCCGTGCTGGCCCTCAGGGTAGGGTAAAAGCCAATCGTATTCTGTCACACTGAAATTTTAAGAAATTGTTTCTAAAACATTGATGAACAAGTATTTACATGCTGGATTTTCATCTAAATGTACATGTGAAACAATGACATTCAAAATTTCAAAATGCTTTTGAGAAATGTACACGTTATTACGCACAACAAAAGCTTTAAAACAATACAAACCTGTATCGTGAATGTAGGACCACAGAACTTCACACTAACAATTTAGTTTTAAACTTTATGTAATCTTATTTACTTATTTCTCTAACAAATCATTAAAAAAGCAATATTGAAAAGCTGCTAACTCTTGCTGGTGCCCTATTCATGTAAGAAGATAAAGTTAACATTCTGTAATTAAAAGTAATTAACTAGTTTAATTAATGTCACTTTTGTAAATTTCATAACAAATTGTTGAAAAACATCTGTATTACTAAAGTCCAACTTCACCAATACAAGCCCCGAAGTGTAAAATGTAGAGCACAAACATTGTGTGGTTATCAGTGGGTGATAAACAAAACAAGAAATTTGTTAATTAATAAATTCATTGTAATTAACAAGCAAAGTTACAGTAGCAATGCAAAGGTAAGTTACTTTGGCAAGTTTGGTATTAAACCGTACATTTTTCAAAGCCCTTTCCAGCTCACCCACTGTCTTCTTGTACTGGAAATCTGTTCCCATGGACAGTGGTTTTATTTTGAGACAGGAAGCATTGATATTTGCATGAACTTGACACTGAGTAGTACATGCTTTGAAAAGCCTTAACTCAAAAATTTATATTCAAATATAATATTCAGCATCTTTCTGTAACGGCATAGCAAGGATTTTTGTGGCCAAAATAGATGCACAGGTTTCATGAGTTCTCAGAAACCAATTGCTGAATGCTTTAAGTAAAGTCTTTGAACCATGGTAGATAACTGGTTTACAAGTTGTAAAGCCAGATAAAACTGCACTGATACCTGTAAAATGTAACTATAACAATGCCGTAAAATGTAACAACATTTTAGGGCATCGTTTTAGTAACAACTATGGGTAGTTTACCTTGCTAAGCCTCTCCTAAAATGTAACAAGTTGTTACATTTAACGAAGTTGTTACATTTCACATGGAATGCACATGCCAGAAATGTACCAATGTTACATTTTACAAAACCAAGGTCATATTACAAAGAAAATGACCAAAATCAAGAACAATTGGAAACGTTAAACAATGGACTAGCCTGTTGATTAAGAAACCGCTGCCACATACTATCTGTTGCGTACAAACTAGCGTGGACCCCGAATCAGATTGATCAGAGGTTTTGGAACTGGTTACATGGTACAGAGCAGAAAATAATGTTAAAAAATCAGTTTCATGTTATAAAGTTTGTGTGCACGAGTCTGGTTATTAGAAATTCATAGAATAAATTATTCCAAGTTTTTTACACATCCACTATAGACCCAGCTTCATCCCCTTACAAGATGTTTCAAATTTCCGCCATCATACTATAATATTCAGGGTATCTCTTTGCAGACTTCATTACACTACTGTTTGGCTGACTAAACTGCATTCGCAATCGAGGCGTGTCTTTGTGGCACAAACTGCCTGAACCAGCAAGATACGCTAATGACATTTCTTGCTGGTTCCCTGCATGTCACTAGGTGGTCAGTAGCCAGCACACAGGTATCACTTAATTTTCCTCACGAAATTTTTTTACCCAGGTGTTTCTGATTGGCTAGTCGAATTCTCAACAGGCAGCGCTTTACGCAAACAATCTGGCATAATAAATACTCCATAGTCTATGCTGCCATGACTGATGGACTAAAGTGTAAATGAGGTCCATTGCTTCAGACAAATCGGTGATTAAAATTTATGTTCACGAAATATGAATCCTAGATACTGCCATTTCGGAATGCATCTTTCTACTGTTGATGACTTTTGTTTACGGTACTTGTTGTGTATTGGTAATGCTACTTGTGGTTTTCCTTAGAATATAGTCACGTGGTATTTATGCCCACAAGCCACGTGCTCGTCCCTTTCTTGTATTAGTTCTCCAAGCGAATAGACGTATTATATTTTACTCTCATCTGTGTTGTTTTACTGGTTCTACGAACACAACAGTACTGTCCTGTATTCACACAGTATGAATAACACACCAGTTAAATCGGGCAGATATGTATGGGCAGCGAAAAGGTTCAAAATAGACACCAGTGCCAAATAAACAAGTGGTTTGACAAACAGACAATTGGTTTGCTAAACAGACAAGTGATTCATCAAATAAACAGGTCAAGAATGCTATGGTTTTCCAAACAGACAAGTCAACTTTGCAGATTTTGTCGGATAAACAAGTGCCTACTTTTGAACAAACAAATAAGTTGGCAAATGATTATTAAGTAGGTTACTAAACAGACAAGTAACCTTGTAGGCTCAACTTGTCAAACAGACAAGTCATCTGTTAAATGAACAAGACAAACACGGCAAACGAACAGAGGGCGCCACTTGAAAACGAATGACGTCACGGAGTCTCAATCTAACTGATCCCCAAACCTGCATTATGTTATTGCAAATAAAGGTAACTCAAACTGAAGCTACCGAGGTGTTTAATTTCCAACGATATTTTGAGAAACATGATTGAAGAAAGTGACATAAACGGTGTTTTTCAAACTTTAAAACAAACAGTATGTTGTGTAAATGCAAAACTAACTTGGTTAGTACGGCGAATACAGGACCACGTGACGTCAACTATTTCTTGAGTTGGGACAGCGCCCTCTGTCCTGTCTGTTCAACTACTACAAGACCAACATGTTCATTTGACTTGACTAACCTGTCTGTTTGATAGAAGTGACCTGTTCGTTCGACAAGTAACCTGTTCGTTTGGCGCAAGTAACCTGTCTGTTCGGCGCAATTAACTTGTTCGTCAACGGTTCGCTAAATAACCTGTCTGTTTGTCGAAAATAAACCGATAACCTGTCTGTTTGTCAAAATTTAACCAAATAACCTGTCTGTTTGCCAAAACTGAACCAAATTACCTGTCTGTTTAAAAAGTAACTTGTTTATTTGGCAGTGTTGTCTATTTTGAACCTTTTCGCTGCCCATAGATATGTGCTTATTGTACAGGTATGTGCTTCAAGCACGTGGCTATTAAACATCACTGCAGAAACGAAATATTTGCAGCGATGCCACTTGCATGACAAGGCGAAAAATGGCTCACAGTCTGCCATTTTTTCACAGTGTTGTAAAGCTTACCAATGACTACTGAGGTTACATCAACCAATGCTAAAGCGCGTGCCACTGCATGATACCTGCGTAGGGGACCAGCGAGATGACATTTGAGTCGGTACACAACATGACATCTTTGAGCATTATGGTGTAATGAATGTAAATAGTTTTGGACTGGAATGACCAACTGAGGATTCTCAGCATCAGAGTACAAGAACATGGAAAAGACATACACAGTGTTGTTCTTAATCATTCATTGACCACTGGTCACAGTACAGATTTCTCTAGTGTTCAGATCTTTGACAAGGACAATACCACCTTTAGGCTCCTCATAAAGGAGGCTATATGCATTCATGGTTGAATCACATACGTAAGCACTATTTATATTTTAACATTGATTCATTTGAGCTCCAACTGTTTTTGATTTTTGGTCTCTCTCCTTTCTACCCATGTATTTTGATCTGTGTACCTGCACAGACTGTTCTCCTGTGTAATTACCTGACTGGAGTATTGTGAAGAACATTTGTCTTGAGCATGGTTTAGATAAAAACTGAAACATCGACTAGAGTACAATGTCTTTGTTTATGTATGCGCTGATCTTAAAGTTCATACCCATATTTTTGCCATAAACAAACGTGATCATCTGTATGATTGTTTTGTTGTTTCTATCCCACACTTACTTTGGCCCCCATGGCCATGAGTCTCACTTATGGTCTTACACTAGGATGAGCTACTTACTCACTGCTTAGCCTTAGCATAACTTACTGTTCGCAAAATATCGATGTTGATAATAATAATGTCATTAGCAGGCTGCAGCCGAACATTGTGTCGCCAAAATCCAGACAACACAAGAACCTGTGATCGCACCGGTCTGGCAAACGCAGCTCACTCCCGCATCCTCTTGACCTCAGTCTCAGAAATTTAGTTCTCGGGAACCCAAATCACATGACTGGTTCTAAAAACGGAGGAGAAGCAGATGCTGAAATTCGAGAGAATTTAAGACAGAATACAATCTTCTTTAAGTCTGGGAATAAACACAAGTTGTTTTGTAAAACTGAGAACAGAGGTTTTACTCAAAGAAAGTCACTGCTCTCAGAAGAAATCGCTTTCTTACCCTTGCCTACACGTAATGTAAATTATAGGTATTTATATGAACAAAAATAAGTGAAATTTAATGGACAATTATGACATCGGGTACTTTTGTTTCCTAATACAACACCTGAAGTTTTCAGAATTGGCAATGTAAATATTATAAGTGAATTTAATAAAAAAATCGAATCTCAATGTTTTTACATTACAGCTTCTCATCCGTTTCCGGTCCAAGTTTTAAAAGATGGAGGTTTGGGTTGCCAACAACAAATGCCGAATTAAGTAGAAATGGAAGTTTGCGAGGTTTCGGCGTTTAATGCGTTTCAAAACCAGCTGAAAACATTGTGCCTTACAGAATTTCCATGCGGAACTGGTTCATGGGTATTATTTTCATTTGTAATTTTCATACAGAGCGAGTCAACTGGTCCTACGGCGTTTGCACATCCTCCTGTCCTGTCCAGGCTCAGCGCCATGATTGACAGTGTACTCACGGTCGTCACCCTTACGATTTTCGTCGATTAAACAATTATTTTACGATCTTACCTGTTACATTGAAGGCACTGGTTGGGCTCAAGTTGAATATAATGTACCCTGATTTAGAGAACCAGGCAATCACTATATAAAGGCCCCGTTATTTACTGGACGAAACTGGTTGTCTAAATCAGGGTCCATTATATCTGACTAGTGTCACTGGTTGTATGTAGCTTTTCCTGATTTAAAGTTCACCAGTTTCACCCAATAAATAATGGGCCGGTTGGTTGTTCAGTGATTGCCTGGTTCTCCGAGGGACAGCTGTATCCGACTTGTGCCGCATTTGTGTCCCTGGCATGTGAGCCAAGCATCCAAACCATTCGGCAATTACCTATTGGGAAGTAATTTGGAGAGACATTATACCACTGTACGTCATCTGATTTCACCTTCAAGAAATTGGCTGCTCACACTGTATGACTGTGTATTTTTTCTGGCAGAAAAATATCATCCCTCTAATTTACGAAGTTTTGTAAGGCCCGCAAACAGTATGGAAATCCCAAAGTCGACTTGACTGTAAGTGGAGTTGTCACTTACAGAACATTGTGCCTGTTTCTATAGGTTCAAAATGTGCCCCTTCCTTTAACAGGTGCCCAGGGTACCTCTTCCCAAATTACTATAATTAAGTTATCAAACTAACTTGGGCTGGCCATGAACCCAGATTTGAGTGCAACAATACCATCAATTCAGGACACCTGGTGGCACCAAAAAGTTGGCTTAAAGCACACAAAGCTGCCACTTACAGAACAGACATTTAGAACCAAAATTTGTTGCAAATCGAAACCTTGTGTCTGGCGTTATGTCATTGACGGAAACAGTCTGTAGTTTTGTTGTAAAATCCCTAGTCATGCCTGGATTCAAACTGCAGGTGTGAGCTTATACTGAAATGTATACTGTGACTGATCAAAATTGTCAAGGTTTAATTTCTGAGAATCATTTGAAATCTGTGTGGTGGCTCGGAGTATTTAATGAAATTTATACTCTTCACACTTTGTCATGTAGTTTTTATACTTTTACAGAGGGACAAGAAAATCACTGAATCTGGAACAGCAGTCCAAAGCGTGGAAACACACTTTGCTGTCACACACAAAGGTTTGTGATGACATTAGATGAAGTAGTGAAACTCAAAGTGTACCTGAAACATGAGTCATCACCTGACAGGTTCAAGGCTTGGAATTTTCTGCGGAAACGCGGATATCTGCTTATTTCAAATGTTCTGTCCGCGTATTTTATTACATTTCTGCGTAAAAAAAATCGGATTTGATATAAAATTTACGTGGCAAATTCCTTTCTTACCGCGGCGTTGCCGACGACTTTCACCTCGAAAAGCGGAAGTTGCTCTTTATGTTTCGCTGACAAATACTACGACCACTGCAGTCAAAAATGTGCGGAGGCGGGAGTGGACGGGCCTGCTAAAAAGACGCAGAGGTGGTACCGTTTTTTTTCTTTTTAGTCCTCTTGGGCCCACATCTGCGCTATTTCGGGGCCGTGAAGCGCGCATGTTTTGGGGCCGTAAAAGTTTCCGCATTTTTCGTCATTGGTCATTCCAAGCCCTGCAGGTTATGTAATGTTACTCTTTAATGATTCGGTTCAGGACATCCCATATCAGTTATACTATGGAAGATTCGTGTTATTGTTTATAGGCCATGTGTGTTTGGACAGTGTGATGGAGGTCTCACATTAAAGGAGCATGCCACCCAAAAAACAACCTAATTTGTATCAATTTAGATCGAGTAGTTCTACTCCATAACGACACGTACGGTTGCGTTACCTGGCACCTGACGGCAGACGGAGGTGTTGAAGTTATCCAATGACGTCATCGGTTTCACTCGCAGTCTGTTCAGCAGTTCACAACACGGGTTACTGGTGTCAGCTTATTGCTTGAAGTCATCGTTTAACACCAATAAATCGTCAAACTTCGATGTAAAACCCTTAAAAATACACCGAGTTTTTATAAAAACGTGTTGTTTTATTTCGCTCTTACGGATTTATTGGTATTTGGACACATCGTAGCCTACAAAGTTCGGCAGGCCAATAAGGTCCGTAGCAGGAGTTTGGGGTCTGTTCGGAGATAATTTCGAAGTATTTTTCATGAGATACAGACAGGAGAACCTTGAACTGTGTTGTTTAGACTTGTGATTTTTGAGTTCTAAACACAAAACGCTTGTTAGCCTGGCCAGTGGCTCGGAGCCCGATCGGGCCTGTCGCGGCCGGTCGTATTGACTCTGGTGTTGCCCGCCAGTGGCTCGGAAACTGATCAGACATCACGAACATAAACCAGCCAAAGTTCAGTCAAGAAAATACTATACTAGTGAGCCAAAGTAATGTGCACCTGATTATGTTGGTGAATTAGCCACGAAACTGCAAATCTACTTACTCGTCGGGGGCTGCGAATTCAGGTTCTGCTTTGGCCACAGCACTATCAGGGCAGAAGTTGTACATTGACAATCATTATTTCAGTAATGTAAATAAAGATTTCCCTAATACCTGGCCGTGGGATGGAAATCGAGTTGTTTCACAACAGTTTCTGCTAGCTAACACTAAATTAGCATGAGCTCACATGGCCTAGGTGTCCTGTCAATTAGTTTTATTGCACCTATAAAGGCCGGTAATGCAGTGATTTATTCATTGCTGGCTTCTCAAATCATTTGCACTCATGAACACTCCAAAGGCATTACAAATTGCATCTAATGAGACAGACTTTGTTTAAGTTTTATAAGTATTGGTTATGCTGAGAATAATTCATTTTGAAACAGAATGCTCAGTAATAAACGCCAACATGGCAACTCAGTCGCAATCCCGACTTAGGACGAGCTAGAGCTCATCAGTCCCGACTTCGCAGGTGGATCGTTAAGTTTTACAGGCTATCAATTCGAACAGGAATACAGTGATGGAGAAATACTAGAGAGGCGCCGTGAACAAGCTCAGACAACGGAACGCATGGAGTTATTTGGTAAGCGGGCATTCGTCAGGAACTGTCTATGTCTGCAGGCCACAGACACGGAGATGTTTCACGGCCTCATACTTGCTATTTACAGGGTACATTTCATTCTTCAGTACCATGAGCCACTTCCTAAGCATTTCAGACTCTCGAGGAAGTAAAAAAAAAAACGATATTCCCGCTTTCCTCGCACTCTGCTTAGTTTGGACAAGTGGGAACGATGCACTGCAACATAGCGGCATTCACTCTGCACATGAACCGCTGACGTCGCTAGCGTTGTTTCTCACCTTCCTCACAGGTTAACGCGACACCTCTTGGCAAGGTAAGGTCGACGGTATGCGAGGCGATGTGGATATAGACCGATTAAGATGGCAAAAAAGACTAAGTTAATCGGGTGGCATTTTCCTTTAATGCGAGGACAATTATTTTTTTTCTGGGCTTATTTTGATGTTTTAGAAACGACTTCTGCATATTTTTTCCTATAAAGACAGATATACACAGCAGAAAAATATGTAGAGACAATATTTCAGTACAGTTGAGGTAGGTTAGTGTGCAATATGAACCAGGCAAGCCTAAAAAAATTCCACACTTATCGTCGCACTCTCCAGTTTCACAACAAAAAAACTGGGTGAAGTTGAGATGTGCACGAATTCAAAGAAACTTTTCTTGTTGCATCATCTGGAAGTTTCACTTTCAATTGCATGATGGTTTTGAAACGTTCTGCCTTTACAGATTTTGGGGCTGACAATGAAAAAACAGAAACTCTGGAAGAACTGGTCAAAAGCAAACATTCACCTTGGAACCTTGACTATAGTTGGAGTAATGAAGCCCGTCGACTGAGAGAAATAGCAGTTCGGTCACCATGGCTAATCGATGACTCTTTTATTCTGAGTCATTTTAAAACATTACGAATTGTTGACAAGCAGGTACACCATTCATATTAATATTGTTTTTGTTATTCACTATACGAATAGTAGATATCCGGAGTTTAACTTGGCTGTTTTTATGATGGACCTGACCTTGTGGCCTGCGCAGATCTGATGTACCACAACAGGGTCTTACCTTGTGGCATGCACAGGTCTGATGTACCTCAACAGGGGCTTACCTTGTGGCTTGTGCACGTCATTTTTAAGTACCGCAACAGGAATTTGACTAACTGCACTTTTTATGATTGATTGTAAGCATGTTTATATTCACCTTCATTATGATGATGTTGCTATGCTGTTCATTTCAAGCTTTGATGTCTAATTAAACTGTATTTAGGAATGGCTAGTGGTAAACACTTGCTCTTAAATTTAACAACATTTTCAAGATAAGGGCAGGCATTATTGCTGAAAAATTTGTTCAGGAAATGAAGATTAAATGACATCAAAGTTTGTCTCAGCTACCTTTTAAACAATGTTGAAAAACTGAGTAAGTATAGTTTTTAATCATGTTCTGTAAAATATATCACGTTTTGCTGAGAGTATAGTAAGGCACCTTTTGCAAAAATGGAGTTGTGAAGAACAATCCAGATAAATTCATTTTATGTTAAAGACCATGTGACATTACATTTACTCTAACAGTTACTTTTTATTAGATGTTTGCATATTGCTGTATAATCACAATACATAAAAATTTAAGTATTAACGTATTTATGATTAGGGCAGATTGCAGAGTTATAAACTAGTACTTCTGAGTCCTTAAGTCACATTTTGGGTAAATAACTTGTAGCTGACTAACTGAATGAGTGATCCACACATGATCAAAAGTCTGAACATAGTCTCCCAGGAATTTCTTAGCAGATGTTATCATATGATGAAGCAATTTTGTGACCTCGACTCTGCCTCGGTCTTTATCACATTTTTTGGGGTCTAAAAACTAACATATTGACGGAGTGTGAAAGTCAATAACTCTATGCTCAAAGTTTTTCATGGAAAATCTTTTAATTGCTTCAAATTGCTGCTGTCTTCCTTTTCAGGTGACTGAAGTTGATGATGGTCTTTTAAATTTCAAGAATCTGGAAGAACTTACCCTTAGCACCAATTGTATCCAAGCTCTTAACTCCAGTCATCTTCCTCGCAGTTTGAAGGTTTTTTTCATTTTAAACCTTAACTCTTCTAGCACAGTTAGAGTATTGAACAAAACTTCACAGAGTGTCTAATAAAGAAATCGTGTGGTGATAATGAGTAGTTATAAAACAAGATGTGTTCCGATTGTGACGAATGAGACTTCTTAACCTGCAGGACAAGAATTGGATAGAAGTCATTTTTTAGCCAATCATTCATTGGTCCTCAGTTGCTATTTAGCAAATGTACAGAAATGGCTAGAAATACAAGAACTGAAAATAAATACTTTACAGAGATCCAAATCAATTCACAGCAATTTAATTTTCAGCCGTTGTTTTTCTTAATACTGCCGTCTATATGCACTGTGACCAAGTGGTAGTCATCTCATACCGACTTCAAGATTGTGAATTGAAATCTCATTTGGCCACATTGTTACTGTTGTTTTTATTTGCATTGCATTGTGTTAAAAACTGTGAATCAAACGGTAAAAAACCTAGTCTTATGTGTCTACATGACTTGTACAATTTGTGAATTATAATATTTACAGGTGTTGGAGCTTTGTGCCAACCAGATCAGTGACTTGTTCTCCCTGTGTGTAAAACCACCGTCACTCACTCACCTTGGGCTGGCTTATAACAAAATACTTTTCATAGATGATTACATAACTGGTGACTATTGGTAAGGACTTCGTATTTAACATGTCATTGGAAATCTTCTACAAGGGGTAATTTCGATTTCTTGCATAAAACTGTGATTTTTGTTTTCTTAAATGTGGAATAATAGTGGATTTTAGCCATGAATTTCACATGCAAATATTTACGTATTTACAGAATTAAAAGCTGTATTGTAGAGAATGTTCTTGGGGGCCACATGCACATGTGTTAATAACATGAACAAAGGGCACCGGAATTGGAACAAAATTGTTAGGTGGGCTGGATGCAGCCTTGGCAATAGCTTTTCAATTTCTGAGGGAAAAAGGGAGTGATAGAAAGAAGGGGGGAGTGAGGGAGGTGCGGAGGGAGGTACCATTATCTACCTTAATGAGGCTCCATATAGTTAAAATGGTCACTGCAAGTTCTGTTTTCTTTTGGAGTTGAAAATTAATATATATTCAGCGTAAACTGGAGACATTCATTTGACTCCTAAAATTATTAATTTTGTTTGTTCTTTCCTAGTACCTAAAATCACTGCAACCTTTAGTTTGGCTATGAAAACTTGATACCTTGCGTTGCTTATCCAGGTATGAGTAAGTAATGACTAAATAGAGTTCTCTGTATTAACACCATCTGTAGTTAATAATCTGTTTTGGCTATTTCAGGCCAGAATTGTTATCACTGGACTTGAGTCGGAATAACCTGTCTGATTTAATGGAAGTAGTTAGAAAACTTGCCACGTTGCCAAAACTCAGGAATCTGGTCTTGCAAGGAAATCCACTATCTGTAAGTGCACTTTCTTATTATGTACGTATCTGTGGGCTATTTATGAATGAAAAGCTGACAAATGTTTTATCATCAAAATGCACGTGTTGTAAAAGCCGGCCTCAAAGCAAGGCACATTTTGTCTACCCAGAAGTTATTTTATGGTTTGTCTTAGAATAACGCTGGTATGAGTTAATTTTGCCCGAGTGCTTCATACATCTGTGTGTATGCAGATGCTTATACAATGCTTCGTCTTCACAAAATTCTGTCTGGAATTTGTGTGTCAGGGGTCAAGATCAATATTATACCAAAATGATACTTTCATTGCTTATGCAACTCTAGGCCTCACCGAGAACGATTCATGTGCAACTATCTGCGTAACTGTTTGGTATTTGTGTTTAGCTTGTACCTGGGTACAGGGGTTTCACAGTGGACACTTTGAAAGAACTGAGTTACCTGGACGATGTGGGAATTACCGCTGATGAACGCCACCATTTTAAGGGTTTAGCAAAGAAAAAAGGTATCGTCTCTTTCACCATCCTACTTGTGTGCTTTGGGTTTGTTCAATTATTTAAATAACATTGCTGGGATCTCATCTTGACAGAGGTTCAAAGACACGTGCAGTAAAGTCTGTGATATGTTGGAGGCAATTTCCATTCATAGGAGTTGACATTTCTGATTTCAAATTTTCAAACTGAATCCAGTGGAGTTTGTTGATTGTTTTTGCATTTAGATTTAAAACTGTGGTCAAGTTGATCCATTCTAGCTAGCAATTTTTGATGTGCCAGAATTATTGCCATGGCTTTATGATTGTTTTGATGCCGTGATATGTGTACTAGTTTTAGGTGTATGAAAGTCAGTGTAAACCATTTCATTCTGTTCATTTTTTTATCCTTATTTGTTTTAATTTGTGTGCTCTTACTAAATTATGTGTCATTAAACCTTTCTTTGAAAGATTAAGCTCTTTCCTATCAAATAATGGTAATAATAATACAAAATTCTTGCTCCATATGCCGCCATGCTCTGTAGTAATCAAACCTGTTGTAGAGGTGGTTAATAATGAGTGTATATTTATTTCAGAATACATCTTAGATGAGGCCAAGCTGGTGTTTAGAGTGGGATATATAAAAAATATAGTTATGCCCGAAGAGCTCAAGGTAAAGTATGTTTAATTAATGCTGTGGAAAGTTCAATGCATGACCTTGAAACAAATTGCTGTTCATCATTATTGTTTTTTTTTGTTTTTTTTAATGTTTATTACAAAAACTTCAGAATACAATGAATATATCATTATTGTGAGTGAGCACTTCATGTCATATCTCACTGCAAAATAGTGTGTTGAACCACCTGTGGTTATAGGCATTGGAATCATTAATGCCTTTTGGAAAAATGATATTTTTTGATTTAAGGTTATCTAGGACTTTATCGACAAGTGTATGAATTTAGCTAAATACCCACAATGCCATACATTTTGGCTCTGTTAAAGTATGTATTTCTTGAGAGAAGATTGCTTGTAGAATATAATTCTTTACTTTATACCCATCTGATATTAACTCAGACTTTTTAGTAAAACTTTGCCAAAAGGAAACTTAATAGTTACTTTCATAGCATAACAACGGTATCAATAACATGATTGAAGTTCATTTGATGTGAATGTTCAAGATTAAATCTCAAGAACATGGTTACAGTTTTCTAAGTTATCATTTTGTTTTTGTTTCATTCAACTTTTGAGTTATCTATTAATAAAAATAATAAAATTCCTATTTTTAATAGCCACCCATGCAAAAATGGAAGGTGTCAAAAACAATTTCTATCAGGAAGGGTTTTTAAGAACATTACATAAACCCAGTATCAGAAACGTTCTGAATCCGATTTTAATAGCTGTTTTTAAGATAGAATGTTACAAAAGCTAATCTTTGACATTTTTGTACACCCTAGATAATCTTAATTCGTCAATTCATAGAAATTAACTTATTTTAAGGTTTGCTTTGTGACTGCCTTATCAAAGTGGTTACATGTTATGACTGATTTTTAGCTTGTCTTAAATTGATTTTGTGCTTTGAGATTTTCTTCTGGAATTTTTAAAATTTATGCCATAGAATTATAATATTTTTATGATTCTATGTGGTATGTGGTAAAGCCATGCCATTTTTGGATGGCCCGCTATTTTTAAACGAGATTTAATATTTCCAAAGTGAGTTTTCCATGGTCCACAAGAAGGGTACAAGGTCCAAAACTGTTTTTCAATGGTCCACGAATTTGGGACAAAGTCATAAATATGGGTTTTTTGTGCCTTATTTTGGAGAAGGAAAAAATGTGTTTTAAACACCAAATTCGAAATAACGCAACAATGCCTGAGTGGTCAGTGGATGATGGTTACTCGGCTATGAGGCTTAACCTTGATGAGAATCGATATCACTGTTTGTGTAATTTTTACCTTTGTCTTAACGCTGATACGCCGTAACTAGACTCTTTCTTGAGTCTATCTTTCATTTAAATTGTGTTTCATGCTTTATCTAAGAAAAAAATCTCCGAGTCCCACGCAACACATTGATGTTGATTGTTGTATTGCAAAGTGTGGAGTAGTCTTTTGGCTGCTGCTTATTAACGACTTCTCACAATTTCAGTTTCCTGAGGAACAGCCAGAGTTTCCGCAAGTGACTAGAAATTACTACGCCCAGTTTAAGTTCATGAAGGACAACTCATCGAAGGCAGAAATATTTCAGATCACTTATGATGAATATAGCCCTGATCATACTGAGAGGGCCATGAGCGAGGCATTATCCCACTCTGCACGATCTGATAAGGTAATTACAATGAACATATTTTGGTAGAATTAGCTGCAGTTTACAACTTCAATGGATATTTTTCGTCAGAATTGCTTATTTTGTCCAATTACTCCCTAAAAACACAATTGTACTTTCATTGTAAGATACTTTTTACATGTTGATTATAATGGAAAACCAGCATGAATTAGCTTCCTACCACTAAATGATTCTGACCCTAAGTTAAGACAGGTTTGCACCATAAGCAGATTTAGGACACGAGCAAAAGGCGCTGATGACATGTCATTTTTAAGAGACAAAATTTTTTTTTTCCTTTCACAATTCTATAATGGTGTCCCCTTTGTGTCAGTGTATATAGTGTGACAGTCCTGGTCAGTGGTCAGGATGTACAAATCAATTGTGCAGTGTTCACCCTATAACTCCAAACATTAGAGTTCAGTGGACACGCCTTCCAAAATTGGTCCCATTTCAACTTCTTTGGGTCCATGAAAACAGTCCAGATATCTTTACCCTAGCAAAAAATTCCAATGAAAGTGTATATTGGGCAAAAATGTAAAGTCTGGTGGTATTTTTACTGATGGAAATATGCTAAGGTTACCATGAAATGAAACTGATGGTTTTGTTTTCAGTCAGTTTTATTTCTTGTAGGTTAATCAACGTTGTGTCTTTGGCTTACTTGCATCAAATCGCACAAAAACACAGCCTCAGGCAAACACTCGATTGATTGTGTAATGTCAAGTTTACAAATCACAGTGATGAACAGCTTTCAAACTTACAAATCACAGTGATGAACAGCTTTCAAACTGGTTGTTCAACCTAAGTTTGTACTATTTTACATACCACTAGTCGAAGTTAAGAAATTTGAAATACACAGAACTACATAACAATAGAAATAGTCAGGAATAGCCTTTTTGAAGATTATGTTTGTTGTGTGTCCTCAGGGAAGGTCCGTAGTCTCATCTGGTATTGATAACGGGATGGATGTGGAAAAGAATGTCAACTTTGCCAAAGAGACGGAAACTATAAAAGAGGTTGAACCTGATGAAATTCTCACAGGTAAGTATTTCTATACCGAAAAACATGTTTATCAGATCTAGAAACTATTAGCATTTGCCCAGAAGANTATTAAAAATAAATAAAAAATTATGGGTCATGGGTTGGAGAAATAAATGAAAAATATGGGCGGTGGGTATGAAATAAAAGTGCCTTCCCCCCCTCCCATACAGATTTTGCTGGAACAGCCCTAACAATAGAAATAGTCAGGAATAGCCTTTTTTAAGATTATGTTTGTTGTGTGTCCTCAGGGTAGGTCCGTAGTCTCATCTGGTATTGATAACGGGATGGATGTGGAAAAGAATGTCAACTTTGCCAAAGAGACGGAAACTATAAAAGAGGTTGAACCTGATGAAATTCTCACAGGTAAGTATTTCTATACCGAAAAACATGTTTATCAGATCTAGAAACTATTAGCATTTGCCCAGAAGAGTACTAAGGAGAGTGTTAAGATCTAGTCTTCGGGACAGCTAATTCTGTTTCATTTCAAATCACAATTAATTGCACAACAATAGGGCGTGTATGTACTACATTTTATTACTGTGCTGTTGTCAATTTAATTCTTTGCTTCTCACCTAAGGCGGCTGTAAACCTTTGTTTTGTACAAGTTGCTCTTGTTTTGTCCTTAAACAATTTTAGCTGGATTATTGTTACTTTATGAAGTTAATATTTTAACAGAAGTGTTGCGGTGCATACGATTCAACAAGAATTCAACTTTGACTTGTAGACAGAACACCAGAAGGAAAAGACCAAGTAGATAACGAAGAACATTCAGAGCGAATCCCTTGGGAGCTTACTGACATTAAATCGAGCAAAGGTAACTGGGCTGAGGAGCTGGTACTAGACTGGTCAATGCTTGTGGTCAGAGATGATCTACTCAAGCTGAGGGACTTTCTCATACAAGGAATGGAGGTGCAAGTGATGGAGGAGAAGGTAGGTACCACCATGTTGATTGCATTCATGGTTAAAGGCTGGTAAAGGGGTATATGGTAAAGTTTCCTAAAATTCGAACAAAAATAATTGCCAACAATATAAATGTTCCATTTTTCTAAAGCTTAATGCCGTCAGGTGGTAAAATTCTCAAAATTTCATGTTTATTGATAACAGTTGTACAATCATGTCAAGTGGGCAAACAAAAAAGTAAAATTTTCTTCCTGTTTAATTTCAATTGGTGAAAATTTTGATAAATGTGAATTTCCATTGATTTGCCATTGATATTGTGTCCTAAATTGAAGAAGTTATACTGACAAAAAACTCTTATTTGTATTTCAAACTCATGAGTAATCAAACATGTCACCAGTGAATTGTGGTATAACAAATAAGCTTCAAGTTACTACTAATTCATAATTTCTTGAAAAACCTGACGGTCTTCAGACAAAAATGAAAGTAGAACTGAATTAATTCCAAATGGGAAACAGTAAGACAGTAACACTGCAGAGAAACAACCAATGATGGTTAAAAAAAGCTCAATTCTTGCACTGCAAATAATGGAAAGTGATATAAAGTGGTGTTGGTAATAAAACCTTACTTGAGAATTTCATGCTTTCAGTCAAATTTGCTGTGACATTCTACATTTTGCACTAACACAGTTACAACATCAAGGAAATCAAACAAAAGTTGATGTTTTTGGCAATTGAAAGCATGATGTCTTAATTTCTGTATTTCACTCGCTGGACTAATTTCTTTTATTTTACTTAATCTGTTAAAGATCTTGGCGTATCCTAAAGAAGACTTTGCCAACCCAGATGGTACGAGTCCAGCTGGCTCTCAACGCTCTGGCAAAGGTGACAAGAAGGAAAAAGGGAAGAAGGACGACAAAGCTAAGGTGTGTTGTATAGTCCTCACTTGGCACATAATACATTCGACTAATACCTAGTGACCTTTCAGGTGCTCAAAAATCTGCAACTTCAAAGTGTGTTATCAAAGTAAAACAGGTTTGATACAGTTAATCACAGCCCGTAAGACCACTAGAAGACTAAAGTGTTATCGTGTCTTTACATCTGATTCAGAACTTGAAGTATTTTTTTCTGATGGATGTTAAATCACAACAAAACGAGCTGGCCATCGAAACCAATTCACGTGCCATCATAATAGTAACATTAGCTGTGCTCAGGGCTGTGCACACCACACGACGATGTTCTTTACATCTTGTGTCGATGACATTGTGTGCTCCTGCATTTTTAGTCAATCTTGCAAAATATGATTATAAATGAAATCGCAGTGGCCAAAAACTAGAAGAGGCAGCACTTGGTCACTCATTTCTATGCGTAGTATGTACTATGTTAAATATTTCCATACTAGATTGTTTGCGGATATATGAGCCACTATTTAATAAGCTCTACTGACAGTTTAGTTAATGCTTGAAACTAATTATAATAATAAGTTATGTTGTGTAATTAACCCATTAACAGCTAACTGTCTAGCATGGTCCTCTGGTTTTGAAACCCAAGTGTGTGTTTTACTGTACTGGAGTTTAACCTGAGAACTTATTTGCAGATGTGAACAATTGAGCAATCATTCGTACATTGTCAATACAATGTGTATCTAGTGACTGTGAGGAACTCTTATCAATTAGCAACGTTTGTAGTTGTTTGGCAAAGTGATTACTAGAAAGTTGTTTGACATATTAAACATCAATAGCGTCAACATCGCTCGACAAGCAGACGCCGATCTCAGTCCCGAAACCGATCGCAGAGTCGAAGTCATTCTAGAGGCAGACAGCGCAAACCCAGCAATGCTCAGAAAAGAACCTCTTCCAAGACCCCTGAACGACAGTCTGCAAGGGATCGAAGTTCGTCTAGGGGTCGGAGTTTGTCCAGAGGTCGAAGTTCAAATGGCAAAATGTCCAGTCAAAGTTCAGCCAAGGTAGTCTCTTACGATGGTGGTGGTGGTGGAGTGATGCTGTGTTTCTACACTATATTTTAGTTTCAGTTTGTTTTCACATTATATCCAAGTTATGAGTATGTGTAGGTAAAACCATGCATCACAGAGTAGTGAACTTGGAATAGAAAGTTGACACAGCTATTTGCAGTGTAAACGTTACTTATTGTATTTACTTATTGTGCACATTACATATATTAGAATAGAATATTATTTATTCCAGACTCCCAGTAGAGAGCACTGATTTCCATGTGTGAGGTACAAATAAAATACACCAATCAAGGTTCTGTAATCTTGCAGCCGAGAAATTAATATTAATCTGTGTAAAAACTACACAACTGGGAAAAATCTAGAAAGTGGTCAAACACTACTGACGAGTAATTTGTAAGCTGATGCATGTTCCTGGGATTTGATATTGTTTCTTTTGTTTGTATTTTATGCATGCCATAGTTTGACCAATATTATTTCTTGTGGTAGATGTGTTGCTCGTGGTTCAAAACGTTCATGTAATTCTCAAGAACTTGGAGGTTGATTATAACATTATCATTTTGGTCTTAAATGCGTGTTCTATATGCTTAGTTGATAAGGTTAAAATGTTTCAAGTGGTGTCAGAGTTCAAATGTTTTGATAAAATTTTTGCCTTATGTCCCTGCTTGGTTGAAAAGTGTAAGTTTCATGTGAAAAGTGCGAATATCCTTCAAAAGTAAACAAAACCAAGATGAAGTCTTAAGATAAAAACTTGTATTTGTTGTCACAAGAACAGGAGGAGCACTGGAGAGAGCTTGAATAATGTTGAATGGAGATGTGTAGAGCATAATTGCTCCATCATCATGAAAACATAATTTGAACTCTGTTACTTAATATCGGAATGCAGACCAGTGGATAGTTCATAAATACGTTACAAGGAAATTTAAGTCATTTCAATTGATTTGTGAATTCTTAACTCAAGGCACTGAATAACTGTCTATTTTTCTTACTAACTATCACCATCATTATTTAATATTTATTGTTACTGAATTTATCATTGTTAAACGGACAATGAACCTGAACGTTCTGTCAAAAAGTGACTTTTGATTTAGGTCTATTGCCATTATAAAAGCAGTCTCTCCTTGTCCTTTAGTGAGACTACAAAGTGTGTATGGGCTGAAGAAGAACTGACGGACTGTTATTGCTTTAAACCAAGGCTGTGAAGTTTGCTTGTCACAGCGGCCTATTTTTCGTTGCCCAAGCAGTATAGCCCTCAGAGGAGTTCCATGCATTTCATTACAACTAATTTTAATTCATAGAAAAGATAACAGCATGACGACAGTGCTGTGGAAGAGCAAATATGTCTGTGATGAAGATTTGACAGTAGGACGTTGTTTATAGTCAGTTTAACACTTTGATATGCATACACAGCTGTGCACTATCGGGGCTAACACCAGTCTTTAGTGGATTAGTTCCTGGAATGTAGTGCCAGTAATGAATTGTCATGTTAACTGCATTACTCTGTTACAGGATGACAAAGGTAAGAAAGACGGCAAAGGCAAGGGTAAGAAGAAAGAGCCTGAAGTTGAGATGCATTACATGCCAGCCGAGCTGACTTGTCTGGCAACGTTCCATATCCCGCTCGAAGACTTCCTGCATGGCGAGTACATATTCGAGAATGTTTTCGTCGAACCAACAGAGAATGCCACGTACGCAGCTTCTCCAGTGTCTATAGTCAAGGTGGGTTGTTAGAGACACAGTAGGAGACTTTTGAGAGTCGGTGGGGATTGTTCGTAGGATTACATTGACTAGTGCTGCCACCTGGCTGATGGTAGAGTATGCCCATGCTTCAATTATGTTTTCAGCGTGCCATAGAAGACTTATCTTGTCAACAATGTGTCCTTACATCCCTTACTGTGACGTAGATGTGCCACCATGTGGAGTCGTTGGTTGCAGAGAACCAATGGTCATTGTCCATGAACATCTATTGTTGAAAGAGAGCATTTTGGCTGTTAGGTGGGCGTGTAAGATTAAAGATCGTGAAGCTGAATTTTGTCACAGTGTGTCAGCAAAGTGTCAAGTCTTCAGTAGGTGTACAGTTAATGAAGAGTTCAATGTATTCAGAACATTTCAGGTGTTGGTCAATAATGAAACCGGGGGTGGGGAAAATGGTGGGTGGGCTTGAATGACAGTAATATCACAACAGCATGTTGTAGGATGATACCGAACTCAAAGACATATTTTCTAATCCATTCTACATTTGTGCTGCAAAGTGGGATCCTTTGGAGTCAATGAGATACTGAGAAATGATGCCACTCACCCTGCTTGTAAACCGTCTCTAGTTAAATGGTTTATTCTGTAATATTTATGAGCTGTTAACACTTACTAGCTGTGTCTTACTGCTTCACACAGCGAAAAAGCCGTAAAAGCAAACTGAACATCAGAAAGAGCAAAAGCATGAAAAAAGTATGGTCGTATGGTTGAGTGACTCACTGAACGTTATTATTTAATAATTTATTAGTGTTCCGTTTTATTTGATGTTTAAATTTAAGTTTCTATCACTGTATGGCACTATCTGCATGACATTGTATGAACTCTGGTGAGTTTGTTTAGTTGGTTAATGTGTGCTCATGATGGATTGTAATCTTCCTAATAAGTACCCATCCAACACTTGGCGTGACTACACGTCATTTTCTCTCGTATCGTGTTGCAAAGTTGCACTTTACAGCAAGGATGCATTGTTGAGAATTTCAAAAAAATAACACTTGAGATATTTGTATTAAATTGTATTAAAGAATAGCAGAGTTTACCAATAAGCACAACGTCCCTTTCAATCAATATGTTGTGGGACTTATTAGCAGGAATGAAGTGTGTTTGTCTATGATTCATTTTAAATTGAGGTAAAGTGGTTACAAACCTGTGTTCCATCAAAGGAGTGATTGATGATTTGGGCCATTTTCTTAGCAGCTGAATTATTGGTTTCAACTTGCTCCTAACTCAGATAAGGAGTGATTTGTGGGCTTGTAAGGAGCTGACAGTTCTTTGTCGCTTGAGACCGTGGCGGGCACACAAATGACGGGCTGTGGCGTGACAAAAAGTTTTATAGCCTGCTCTCTAGCGGTAATGTATTGTCACCTCTTTCAAAGTACCAAAATTGCCTCTGAACAATTTGTGACCTATTACATAATGGCAAATGGTCTAAATCAGAAGTTGACTTTTGTGATGGAGAATGGCTTTATGGTCACTTTTTAAAAGTCTCTCTTTGATAGTGAGAGTGGTCAGTCTATGTAAGTATTTTCAATTGTTTTCAAATTCTTCTTAATTCTTGAACCTAATGCAAAATCTTATAAGGCTGTAACAATGCTATAAGTTCATCATTAGGGATACAGGAGACGATGCGTCATTTATTGGGGCAGAATTCTGTGAGTCCAAAGAAACAGAGTTGGTTCTGGTTTGTTCCCCGGCTCATTTTGAGACCTGTGTTCACTAGTTATAACAAGGGCTCTTCTACATCGATTTCTACTAGACCAGAACCAACTATACTTTTTGGCCTCGTGGATACTTATTTCAAGGATGTTTGTGAGCATTAAACTTGGTTAAAAATTTTATAGTGTCTTTTTACTACAACCAAAATTTTACTTTGTGAACCTTCATAATGTTGTGTACCCATAGTATGGGAATCCTCAGTTTGTGGTCTTGCAAAAGATCTTTTCTTATTGAATGTTCAACTTAAAGTGCTTATTTCAGCCAAAGTGTGATCATGATCTAGTAACCAGGTGAAAATTAAAATTACTTTTTATTTTGTTTCCTTTTCCCCACCAACTGTAATATTTTGAAAACTGACTAATGTATGTGCCCCAACAATGGAAATGGGATGATATTTATTTTTTATCTTTTGACTAAACCATGAGTGAGGGGAAACTAGTGTCGGTGTTTTGTCCATTGTCATGTGTGTTTAGTGCATTGTCATGTTGTCGTGTGTGTTTGTTCTCGTATCAACATTCAGCTCTTGTTTTGTACACATTTCAGTCTGATGACAAAGGAAAGAAACGAGAAAAATCTGCTGAGAAAAAAGACAAAGACAAAAAAGGTTTGAAAAGTTGCATTCTGAAATTATTAAGATGTCAGTTTCAGTTGTATGTTATGGGCTAGCTTATGTTTTGGCCATTTGATTTTCAGTGCAGAGTGATAATTAAAATTAAAAGAAAACGACGGTTGCCTATTTTTCCAAGATCTTGTTTTCAATGTACACTGAATGTCTTGTGCACTTAAATCATCTCTTTTCTTTGTTCAATGCATTTTAGTTTTTTTGGAAATATCCCATTGTTTGTAATGTATGAGTATTTTCACAGACTGAGATATTTGGTACAGTTTACTGTGTAAATTCCATGAATCCTCACAGTTTAACTATCTCATACACATTGATCTGATCACCCATATGTCATTTCATTTCTGACACCAGTTTTATCTGTTACAGAATTATTTGTTTCTTAACTCTGCATTTGATTTGGTGTTTGTTTTTTTGCAGAAAGGAACAAAAGCCCAAAGGGGAAAGAAAAAGATGCCAAGGGAGATAAGTCAAAAGCTGGTAACAAAGAAGCCAAAAAAGACCAGGTAAGTGGTGGTAAAACATTGTAATATTGTGTAGTATTTAAGTACTTAAGACAGAGGTTTACATGTAGCAGACATTATGGTCATCTTTTATTAGTTTCTTCTACTGTCAAATGATTTTTAAAAACTTAACATTACTAGGCATCAGAGGCCAAAGGCAATGTTTGGTTAGGGTTTGTGGTTTTGAAATTTGATTTTAGTGATTTGATATTTTTATTTAAAGAATCACCTGATGTCAACTAAAGTGGTTTGCCAGCATCCTGGATTGGAAATTGGCCGGGTGCATGAATATTTTTGACTTTCTCAGACTGTGTAACAAGTGGTCAGTTTTGTTGCTGACACCTGGCTCATGTAGTCAATAATCTCCCAGCCATCAACTGACTGTTGCCTTGTATGACCATTTTTACCAAGAAAGCCTTCAGAATAATGCTGGAAGCTTTTTACTCACCACTACTAATGATCTGACAATAGCGTGCACACTCTTACCACTGTGTACCCTTCTTGTATATCAGGGATGGTAAATCATGTTTTGCTTTCTCCTTCGTAGCTCAATTGTGACTTTTATGGACTGCAACATTATTGGTCATGGCATCCATGTTTTTGAATGAGGACATTGAAGCCCATTGAATGATTAATTAGCATAGTTTATGTAAAAGTAACTGTTACTAAATGATGTTGTTTCAGTAAAGTATGAAATAAAGTAATCCGCCACTTATCTAACTTTCTTTTGCTACAAGACCATGACTGATAGTGAAGTACCCCTGAGAAACCCATAGGAATGCATGGTTATTGGGAGTCGTAATGTTAGATGTGTTGGGAGCCGTTTGTTCTATTAGACTTTTCGTAGTCACATAAGGCAGTGATGATGGCCGAGCCGACTTGTAGTTACAATAAAAACTTAGTCGGGCACAGAGCAGGGCCAAATTTATGCGTTTTTGGTCTAATGCTTCTAATTTAAATGAAAAATAATTTTTGTAATTTAACAGATAGAGGTCACTGGTGAAGAGGAAGACCTGCCACCACCGCCGCTTGAACTCAAGGTCAGTGTAGAACTACAGCATTGGACTACGGCCCATGACGCACTACGGCGAGACGAGGATGAGAGTGAGGCAAGGGGGGCATCTCCATGAATTAGATACAAGGGAAGATGATGATGGGGATAAGCACTCAATTTCCCCTTTCATCGTCTAGAAACTATCTAGCTCTGCAAGTGGTCATAACAGTTCACTATTGACAGCAACTTTTATGCAATAACTTCTATGTTCAGTTTAGTTTACTTGTAACAAGTTGTGTTGCAACTAAGGGATAGGGTAGACAGACGCATAAAACCTTTTTGTCGTCATACTCCCTGATTTTACTTTAATATTGAATTAATGATACAGTGACTTTCTCTTTTAAAAAGTTGACAATTTTTATACACTACAGATTTTATTTTTTTTTTCTCACCAAGTCGATAACCTTAGGCTTGTCAATATATGGCATCTTTGACTTACATAATGTGTGTCTGGAGTTAAATAACCAGGTAATTTCATTTGATGAAATAGAGTTCTGTTACTAATATGAACACTTCACAAAATGAATTTTGGCCTCTGACATTGTGTGAACTTTGCCATCATATCCCTTGTCAATGACCGTGTAGTCTTTGTCTGGCCTACTAAATATTGTAACAAACTTTAGCACATCTGAGGTAACGTAGTCATACAGAATTATTGACTTCTTTGTGTATCTGTGATATTATTTACAAAATAAAATGTTCCATTTACAGTAAATACACTTATTTTTGTTTGATATGGTATTTTCGTTTCATCTACTTGCAAGTGTAAAAGTGGTCATTCAAGGTGCAATAAAGACGCACCTTTTGTAAAAAAACAACTTGATTTAGGTCATATCGTTTGTTATTCAGGGTAGAAGAGATTCAGAGGCTTGAGAACAATTGACAGTCATTACTGCTTCAGACTAGGCCAAGGATTTTATTGAAATAAATTTCAATTCAAACAATAAAAATGTGATGAAGTTCTTTTAATGTGCAAATAAGGCTTTAACAAAGAGGTCAAAGAATTTCAAAGCCAGACCAAGTAGATAGCAACCACTCAGTGTTATTGTAGAAGACCTTCTCAGTTCAATGCATGTGTCTTTCACAGATATTCAGTCTCAAACTGTAGACATTTGAGATATGTTTCATGAAAGTGACTTAAGACAGAAATTTGATCTTCCGGTCCCACTCTGCAGTTACAGGAAAAACGTAATTGTGACCTTATCAGTCTAGAAATAATGTATAGAAATTAATGTGTGTATTCTCAGGAACTGTACTTATGCTCAACCGAGATTAAATAATTTTTTAGAAATAGTTGTGTGGAGTGCAAGACCAGCTTTTCATGAAACAGAACCGAGAAATCGGCAACAAATAATCTGCTTAAATTTCTTTCACAGTGCCCCTTGACTCCATGATTTATCACTCAAGCCATTTTTAAAGCCCCCAAAACAGTGCAGCAGTAACATCACCTAGTGTCCAGACAAGGAATCAATCTTTTCTGTAACCTAGAAAGTTAACATACTGTCATATGCCCATAATTGCTTCTAGCCATGGTATGTAACGCATAAGGCCAGTTTTAAAACAGGAGATTGTTGCTTCAAATTTGGCATTTGATACGAGTGTGGGTGTTTTGCATATTCAAGTCGCCATGAGTAGCTTTGATGTGATTGAAATAAAAAAACATCTTGGGTTAGCTTAATTAAAGTTTCTTAACTAATATTTACAGTGTACAAAACAGCTTAAAACGTACAATAAAACCAATGTTTACTAAAAAATGGTACTTAAAAGAATAGATACATTCTGAAACAGTGTGCTCTACAATTTCACAATTAATAGCGCCACACACAGAATAACATTACTACACACTAAGAGGCTCGTCATGATTTCCAATTTAAAAATTTAACTTCTTGAAATGACATGATCAATCTTATCTTATTCCATCAATGCAAAAGAAGACTAACCCCCTTTCTACACATGGCCTCGTATGATATCAAAGCATAAAGAACCTCGTCCAGCACACCTGTATTACACAGGCAGGGCCATCTCTCCACATTCCTACAAGTCCCTATATCTTTGTTTAAAAGGGGGACAAAGAACGATGCATAAGACAGTTCAGTAGTGGTGACATTGCTGGTAACCTAAACATTATGTTTCATTCCTTGTGTAAGGATTATGCCAAAACCGACAGCTTATTCCTCATTTCTTGGTTTGCAAAAGAATAGGAAAAGGTGGCATTATTTGTTGTGCCACCAGTGTTGAGCACATCACTTGCCACCACCGACCTAGTCACATATCTCAACTGGATGCACCAAGATGCACTCACTGATTCCCTATACAAAATAGACATCCAATTAAGTTGCGAGTGAGTTAATTTTAATATCCTTACTTGATGAGTGACTGTGACGCTATCAACATTCTCATCAGTTCAGTCATTCTATTGGCCAGCTACATGTAGACATTCAAGTGTACTAAAATTTTGTTTTGATATCCTCACTTCATGTATGACTGATGCCATCAACAACATTGTTAGGGGGAATGTGGATGAGTGTGTTAGTTTTAATATCTTCACTTCACGAGTGAGTAAGATGCAATCAATAACATTCTCATCAACTGCACCATTCCACTGAACAGGTAGATGTAGACAAGTGCATTCATTTTGATGTCTTTACTTTAAGAGCGACTGTGACGCCATCAACAACATTCTCATTGGTCGTGTCATTCTAGTGGCCGGGTGGGTGTGGATGTACTCATTTAATTTCTGCGCTAGAGTTCTCAACACTGTGGGCATATGTTCCTGGGTGATAGAGTGCGAGGGGTCAAGGTTCATCACTGCCTCCTCAAGGTACCTGAAATAGACACTTAATTATCAGCTGACGGTTTCCTGCATCAACTTTTTTATCACTTGATTCAAACGACTCAATAATATTGGCTAATATTACATAGGTTTAAAGGAAAAAACTGGATACAGCCCCACTTATCAGTTGTGACCTATTTACAGTGCCAATTTCTTATAACTACATTTTCATGACCAAATCATACCTTTACACTGTTCAGTGCCTGTGAAATTTCTTTTAATGCCAATACAGTTACAAGGCAAAAGAAAACCGACAAAATGACCCACTATTCAGCATCCTCGTGGCTGAGCTCAAGTGGAATTCCCTCTATGATAGTTGAGTATAAGCGGAATTGACTGACAGTCATGGTAGCTATCCATCATGGCGGGCAATTTAAATCAAGAGGAAAAGCTATCCACTGTTCCTCCAGTTCAGATCTAATCAATCGTACACGAATGCCATGATATCCTTAAAGGATGCACCTCATGACAAACACAGACAACTGATACATTATAAGTAGGTAACCTGTTGCCACACTGCTACATGTGAATCACCCTTTCTATCACAAGTTGCATCGGATTAAAGCCGACACATGTACATATACTGTACATTAAAAAATGGATTCTGCCTCATTTCACATCAGTTACAACGTAGGCACCAGTTCCATTAAATGTCACCAGCATGCCGGCTTAGGCCTGCACATTGATGAAATAATTGGAAGTCACGAAAATTGTGGTTTCCAAAACTCTCCAAGCTCCACTCACATCAGTAACGGACTGGTTTTGAATATCTTGTGTTCTTGCAATTTTCCAAAACTATAAAAACCACTTCCTGTTATCAATCCATAAAATGAGCTGATTTAAAGAAATGAGAACCAATAACAACGATAATGATCAACGTTTCACACAAACTTCTTTAAAATGAACTTGACTTTAACCGAAGAAGTCACTGACATTGAGGACAACTTCTAAAGACATCCTCGAAGGTAATACGCTTCAGTTCATTTTGTGAATTATTGTTCTTTTTCAATAAGCCAACTGGATGGCAGGCAACCAAGTAATCGTAGGTGAATTTCATAGAGGCACAAGGAGCCCTTTACTGACAACCAAAAAAATGTTTTTAGCATGCCTTTTTAGGGTTTACGCAGATTTTTCCTTTAAATTATGGTAATGTCCTTCCTTATGTCCTGGATCCACCAAAGAAAGAACATTAAGTGACCACATACTTGTGCTTCAGTTCTGTGTAGTTCTCCAGGTTGGCGGCCAACTGCTGTATGAGAGAGAGTAGCACTGGCTGTTGTAGCGGACAGGGGCTCTGACCAAACACATGGCTGGGGTCTACTGACTCACACGCAAAGATGACCAGGTTGAGGTCAGAGGCAGAGAGAGCCTGCAGGATATATACAGATTGGAGGAAGTTCTCATTAAGCAGTCTGCTTTGAAGAAATCAATGCACAAATGAAGACGCCACAGACAGAGACAAAATGTATAAAGTTAACATGGTGAGCCTCACTAAATATAAAAAATATTGATTCTGAGCCAAAAGGTGTACCTCAAAAATCTTTATTTTTAATGCCATTTTCCAAAATCCTTGATACAATAGACATTGTTAAACTTCAGTTATTCAAACGAAACTTCCCCTATAAATATTCACAGTCCAATAGAAAACCATAGTTTGTAATCTAGATCATAACCTACGTCAAGTAACAGCACTTAACTTCCATCAGACAATGTTTTGAAAAAATGGAAAAACAAAGGAAGGGTAATTTTGGCAATTATCTTTGTCTGACATCACTGATATTTTACCGTACACCAACCAACAAACAACAAGCGTGAGAACTAATCCTGAGCCAGGATGTATTTTGTGTACACTCGACTAATGGTATCACCTGTTGGAAAGCAGCATTGTACTGGCCTTGCTGAAGGAGTTGCAAGACCTGAGCCTGAAGTTGTTGGGGGTCAGGGGCAGGTGTAGCAGCCCCAGACCGTACAGCCTGCACGATACTATCGCTGATGGTGGCATGATGAGACTTTAGGGCTGCTGACACTTCTTCCTTAACTAGACTTCTGATATCTGATGTCAGTGAGTCTTTGAGTCTGAGAAGAATGAGGTGTATTAATGAACACAGTAAAAAGCCCACTTTCACTTGTGAAAGACAGTGGGACTAGAATGTTGTTATGTTGTTCTCATAGCAGCATTCTGTACTCTTCCAAGAAATGTAACAGACAAAACTGACACACACAGCTTATATGATTCTCCATCTATTTATTACACAATTACTCAATTGTAGACCTTGAAAGGAGTTTTACAAATTTCCTTCAAACTTTTGATGGTTGTCAAGGGTTACAAAGCATTATTTTATTTCATAGAACTGGATGGGAAAGTGTCTGTTAATGGGTCAAAACCTGGTTTGGTATCTTCAAGTAGTTACAGCTCCCAATCCAATGTCTTGCTATGCCTGTTCACAAGTAACAGCAGTTGTCAAGCAGATATAGGTGTCTTAAACATGGTAGTTCCTGTGTATTGCAATAAATTCATTAATCAACAGTACATATTGTTATGTATTGTGTTGTTTCCTCCTATTGTCTATTATTATTGTAGGTGTGTGTGCGCGTGTGTGTGTGTTCGCGTGCGTGTTGTGTGTACATATACTTTGATTGTGGTCAGCTATTAATGGCCTATGGCTTTGCTGACCACCTAATCATGTAATTCTGCTGTTTTTATGACTGAAGATGGATTGTGTGGTTTTAGTATAAGCAGACATATGAGAAAAAATATTTAGGAATTAGATATTAATTATAAATAAATAATGTACGTCATTTCAAAACAACAGATGACAAAATTTGCACATTACTTGGCTACACCCCTTTCCTTCGACTCACCTATGGGAAAAGCCAGAGAACTGTCTATCAAGTTCTGCCTGAACATCATCGCGCACTGTCTGTTGCAGTTTTCCAATGGATGAGCTGAACTCCTGAACAAAGCTCTGCACCTGACCTATCACAGGGTCCCTGTAGTCCTTCTGTCGACGATGCCAACTCTGCACTTGACTGTCCAGTTGTTTCATGTCTATGGGCAACATCATATACACATGGACAGTGTAAACTAGACTTCAGACACTATATTAATGAAACAACTGACTTCATTTTAATGATAACTTGGAAATCACATGATGAATATATTAAATGTAAACTATCTACTAAAATAATAAATACTTCAAACTAAAGAACTTATCAAAAATGGACACGAAAAAACAATTTGAAAATTAAATTTGATAAAAATCTGCCAAGTTATAGCTTGAAAGCTCACATTCTTTTGTCCCTTCTTGAAATGTGTTGTTAATCTGCGAAAACATCTCCTGAACAGCTTTCTCAAAAGATGGCACCACAATGGACTGCATACTCTCCCTGTAAGATGACGTCACAGTTCCCATAACAGCACTGCCTGCAGACGTACCGATGGCTTCGATTGTTTGCTGTAGAAGACATTTTGAAATTGTATGCATCAAGATAACATCCAATACAAACGTCTCGTATGTTGAGTTTTAGAGACCACATACCAAGTCTTTCAAAGGTATCATTACATGACCAGACGGCCAATTTCAGACCTGACACTGTCATCGCAGTCCTGCATTGTTCTTAGTGCTTGTCTCACCTTCTGAGTGTTTTCATTTCAGATTTTGAATGGTGTTTCTGGACGACAAAGCTACTGTAAACTTTACATTCCTTGAAGTACACAACCAGCTAAATGAAGAGGTTTCACCACACAAGAAAACAACACACCATGAAGACATAGCAAACTATGAATTAGACAACCATGCTTGAAACAGCATATTACATACCACCTACCACTGCATATTACACACCACCTGCCACTGCATATTACACACCACCTGCCACTGCATATTACACACCACCCGCCACTGCACATTACACACCACCTGCCACTGCACATTACACACCACCTGCCACTGCATATTACACACCACCAGCACATGTGAAGCTCTATCTATCCATCTTACCTTTGACTTAATTAACTTTCCTATATTTTCCTTCACTACTGAGTCCGTGGCGGTCAGTTTCTGTGCAAGATCTTTGTGCAGTTGTTGCTTTATTGGCTCAATTAAATTGGATATAGCTGCAAGGAGTGAGATCATTTGAGGCAACAGGGAGAATTGAGGCTGGAGTGACACGAAAAAGATAACATTAAATTATTGCACAAGGGCTTAGGTTGTTTTCATCGCTTAGAATCGGGTTTCCTTGCCATGACTGGAATTATGGTGAAACGATTTCAATGCCCACAAGTCATAACTTGAAGTTGTGTTTCTGGTACAAACCTTCTTGCCAGAGTTAGAGGCCTGACAGGATTACCCTACTATCAAAAAAGTCTTACACTAACTTGTAGTTTGAAAATGATTTTATTCTGAATAATATTGAAAAAAACACAAAACCAAGCCGTCTCACCTCATTTCATCAAACTGATGAATGTGTAAATTAAAGAAAAATGCACCGATTTCAAAGACGCCTATTTTTACTTTCGAGGCTATCAACTCATCACCGCTCTTAATTGCATGCTGCCAGTGGTAAATCATCCACACCTACCACATGGCTTGAGTTACTCAAATCTCATAACATACTTGGTAGAATCGTGCTCCTCATCTCCGCCCTCACTGTTGACTCTAACCTGTCGTTCAACCCACTGTTGATAGACTGTCTCATCTCATTAAGAAGTCGCTCCGTGGCTTGGCTATCCTTGGCCTGGCGGGAGGTCAAGACTTGCTGTAGTCGCTGACCTGACCTAGTTAAGGACAAATAGGCACGTCGTTCCACAGCCCAGCAAATTAATTTGTAGAAATCATTCAACATACAGCTTTTCCATAATTTTACCATTAAAATATATAATGACATGCATATAACTGCATACATAAAACAACTGGAAGACATAAAGGAATGCTGCAAACTAAAATAAGGTTGTTACAGAACTAAAGAAGCAATTATCCCAGAGTGATTAAACTTGCCCTTTCCATGCAGGGTGCATGAGTATTGAATATGTCAGCAGGGTTACCACATTTGACTGATGTGCCACATTCACCTCAGAACAAAACAAGAAAATGGAAAGTTTCTTTATTGAGATATCGTAATAAACATTTTCCAAGTTGAAGTCTTAAATTTCTTGTTATGACCCTGACACTGAGGTCAAAGTCATTAAATTCAACTGCCGGCTTGAGAGGCCACCACCTACACCTTGATACAAAATATGAACTTCATTCTTAAGATACTGTGCCCACATTTCCTAAATACAAACTTGAATCTCTTGCAGTGACCTTCAAACTGGCGTCAAGGTCACCAAAACAGACTGGTGCCTGGAGATGCTTAACCAAGACAGAATATGAACAAAATCTAAAGCGTCCCTCCAATGACATTTTCTAAGAAAAAACTTTATTTCATTGCTGTGATGTGTGGAAAGGGTGTCACCAATACACAAAGTGTGTTAACGAGACAAACAGTGAAGCAAAATATGTCATAATGCAAGATGAAGCTCGCGTATAAGCCAACAGGTTGTGAAACCCGGTTCCCTGCTCCAGTCCTAGTCAAACTCAGTCCTGAGACGGCACAAGACCACCAAATGAGGTTCGCCCACCGAACACAGGATTCCCAGCATTACAAAACACGTCCCAACATGCCTTCATGAACTTGCTGAAAATCCCAACCCAAGTTCAAATATTCTGTCACACAACTCCCACCAAATATTTCTATGTAGTTTCATGCAATCTATTCCGTGATTAACAAGACATCGGCTGTGACACACTTGAAAGTGACAAGCTGACCTACACTTCACCAGCTGACCTACATTTCACCAGCTGACCTACATTTCACCAGCTGATCTACATTTCACCCCACCTGGAGTGAATCAATGCACTTAAAGTTTCAGTGTTAAGATATGCTAATTATATTTTTTCCAAGCTGACAAATTTAGCATTATTTTGAAAATTAAAACCAAGAAGGAAATTTGAATACATTACAGCCGCTGTCATAACCACAAAACATAGCTTGGAATAAAAATTGAGAACAAAACAGTGAGTGTTTGACAGCTGAAATAAAGTTGTGGACTTCAGAGATTGGTATTTGCCCACGACTCCAAACTTAGGAGAACATCATGAAAAAAAGTCCACCAATTTTAAGCGTGTTTTGAATTTCTAACAGCACGATGTCTTGATGTGAAAACTGTGTCTCAGATTGTTATTAAAGTTTTCATTATTTCTATGTTTAATTTGGAATCAAGAGACATATTCTTCTAGAGAAGTGTTAACATCGAACATGTTTTTTTGATAAAAACATCAAGTTAACGCTATTTTGGAAAATCGCATACACTGTTTTTGAGCATGTTTATCAAAGTTTTAATGTTGAACGCTTGATGAATGCTGGTGAAAGGACTTTTTCCCAATCAATGTACTACTCACAAACATTTATTGCTAAAAATGCATGGTCGCATGACCACACGAATGTGAACGAAATGAATTGATTTATCTTGACTCCTAGTTTCAGAAAATATATCCATTTATTGGTTGTCAGTTGCTAGTTACTTTCAAGAAGACACGTGACCTTTAAAACCAAATAATGCTTCAAATGCTAAAACAAATAACCAAACTACACACTCGTTTATCACATGAAATCAACCCAACTACAACAGACTCTAAACAGTCAAAATTATGAGCATGTTTGACAAAAGAGGATACTGTCGCTGCGACTTTGCTGTTTTATTGAACTTTCCACTTTGGCCCCTAGACTGGACTCCAGGTGACGCAACTGGTCCTGCAGTCTTTCCAGAGCATTGCTGGGGACAGAGGGAGGGCGGAGAACAGCCTGCTTCAGCTCTTGTATCTCCTCCCTCTGGGCGTAGAGGAGCTGAGTGAGCTGCACCAGTGACTCCTGTAGGTGGACGACGTCTGACAAGGGTACCGCTTTAGCATCAACAGTATCACTGAAATGAGATGTAGTGCTTGGTAATGCAAGGATATGATCAATCCATGTATCATCATTATGTAAGTTAGACGTATACACATTATTCAAAGCTGACTCTCGAGTTAGAGCACTAGGTTTTTAACCTAACATGTGCTACTCACAGAAAAACACCGGTGCGATTTCGATGTGCCAATAACTTAAAATTCCAAGAGAGGAGACATTATACCCTTATTGTGAGATAAGCGTGATTGAGAGTGAATACCATTTCTTGCTTGTGTGCGCTTTGTATGTGAACCTCCATGAAAGGTTAGCATCCCAGTTGGTATAGTAGACGTACCACCTTTTTGATCACTTGATGAGTTCACAAAATGTTAATGTCATAACCAATGAAGAATGAAGCCAGATTCCTATTCCATGCAGAGAAACAGATGTGCTGTATTAAATGTTTTGAATGCTAGTTTTTGTTGTTTTGTTTTTCTTTCACCTTTGCTTTTTGTTTAAACTGACATGTTTGTTTGTGTTCGTATAGTGTTTTTATTTAAATTAGGGCCGGTGGCCTAATTACACTAAATAAATGACTTCGATCAACCCGTGATTCAGTTTTTCTCATCACAAGACATCATCAGTCAAGAATTTAATTATTAAGACATTATAAAGGAGTGTCGGAATTTTTAGTTCTGTTGATACAGTGCTTGATTTGGCGACCTAGGGAAAATCCCAAGTCGCCACTTTGAGTTTCAAAGTCACACAATAATTCCCCAAAATTTGTTTAAAAGTTTGTTGACTTCAAATTTCGTAGATTTATTGCCTTTGGTTCACAACCACTTCGTTTTTTGCGTGAAATCAGTGCACACATCTATCACGCGCTTAAATTACATTAAGAAGTAAACAGACAAAAGATTGGGAAAAATCGGGCAAGATCGGTGAAACACATGCCTCCAGTGTATGTGATCATCTGAGTTCTATGTTTGTTATTAGGAGGAAATGAATTAGAGAATGAAAGTACATATTTTTTATGGGGAGAAATTGAAGAGGTAGGCAAAAGATCCCAAGAATGGAGTGCTGCATGACCTTTATCTAGTCAAAGATTTCGACGTCTGTTTTGGACACCTCAGATTTCGTTTGGCAATGTGGGATTTTTCTGCCAAGACGCCAAATGCGACTTGTCGTCAAGCTAAGTGTCAAGCACTGTACAAAAGGTAAAAAGCCCCTGGTGCAGTTAATCGCTTTTCCTCAATATTATCTAACTTCACAATTCACAGAGTTGTATGAAAAAGCTAAGCGCATCAGCCATTTCTGAGGTGTAATGTTTCAAGAAGTAAGCCATATTTGGACATTCTTCTAGTCATACATAACAGTAAGACTCAGAAGAGGAATATACAATTTCGAACTAGTTCATGTCCCTCACAAACAAATAGCACCGCAGAATGTACAGGTACGAACACACACAGTACCACAGCACTATATACCTGGATGAGGGCTGCTCCTCATCACCAGCTCCACCACTTTCTTCAGCACTGTATGCTATGTTCACTTCATCAACTGCACTGGTGTCAGGGGGAACGATCCTGGCCATTGCAAATAGTACGTGTTAGAAAATCACGATATAGTTGGAATATTAACCAATATCACTGTTGACAAGTCATCTTACTCTAAATGCACAATCCCAAGTCGACACAGTCTTCTGGCAACCATCAAATCAAACACAAGAGCAACACGGAGCATTGAAATACACCCACGACTGCACCGCAACTGCGTTGCTTCAAGTTTGGTGACAAAAAACACAAAAAACAATAGAATGGCCACTAGGAGGTGTAATGAAGGTGAAATTCAAATGAAACAGAGTCGGTGTTGTTGTCTATGTGATATTGACCTATATGCTAAGTTTCATGAACATCCATCCAGGAACTTTGAAAAATTTCACAAACAAACATCGATGGGTTTTGGAAATACAGCACCAGATGCTGAGTGAACAGACGGGGACGACGGCATAATGCACCGACATATATGTAAATGTATGCGTGGTGCATGAAAAACAAGGTGAAGTGAAGAAGTTTGTTTCCAAGATCACCTACATAAAGCAGACCTGGTTATGAACAACACTATAATTATTAAACATAAAGCAGACCTGGTTATGAACAACACTATAATTATTATACATAAAGCAGACCTGGTTATGAACAATACTATAATTATTATACAGAAAGAATGAACACTGTCAAGAACTTCAAAACTAACATTGCTTGAAAAATACCAAAAACTGGACTTGCAAAATTTTGTACCATCAATGAGTGTTTGAAAATCTGAATCAGAGGGTGAGGACACCCAGGTGAGCAAGCCAAGGCATTGTCACTAGATAGACTAGTGGTTTCATTAACTGGTATAACAGGTACCTATGCTTGTCCACATTGGGAGGCTTTGGCCACGAGTAGTCATATACAGAATTCTCTTTAACGACACCCTCAGTCTCCTTTTCATGAGTCTGCGGTGATTCCTCTTCCTCTTCTTCTTCATCCCTTTCTTCCACCACTTCCTCTCCCTCAGCTCCTCCACCACCCTCCTCCTCATCGTCATTGTCGTCATCAGTGCCCTCTGTGTCTACCGTAGGCCCAGCGGTGCGTGCTAGGATATCGCTGACCTCCTGACTAGTGGAACTTGAGCTCTCTGATGACCTGATGAAACAGAAAGCCGACTAATTACAATGAATGAATAAAATACAATGTTACATTAATATTTATATGCTGTAACTGGGTGTTATATCAGTCACACATACCACAATGTTGATGAGAACTGGGCTCTGTTTCATGAAAGTTTAGAGCTCAAGTTTGATTGCTGCCATGACGTCAACAGCATTGTTCAACAAGTGCAACGTGACATGTGATGAAAGGCACTATGTTTATTTCAGTCTTAGTTATTGACTTATGACTAAAATAGTTTCATGAAATGGAGCCCAGGCATCTGCACGAGTCTACACTATGTTTAAGGTAACTGCCTACCTCCTAATTTCTTAATGAATAACTATTTAATTATTTAGTAAAACTATGCATGTGTCCTTAGTGGTCACAGAATCTTACTATGTGCACAAAACAAATGCCATGATGTTCGTAATCACATGACACCATTTGTTCAGCAGTCAATTTGCTAAAAGACCCTGAACTATTGTGGTGCAGAACTCCTACCAGAAATAACTACATGCTGATTATTATTGTTGTGTCTATTAAGAGCTTCATGAAAATAGACGTGGGTGTCACTGTACAGTTCTCATTAAATATTACCTCAGTTTGGCTCTAGTGTTGAACATGTCATCGATGGTGTCAGTACTGGTGCTATGTAGCGATGACGTTAGCTTGGTCTCCTCGTTAGGAGTGACTGGGGGAAGGGGAAGGGTCGACGGCTCCAACAAATTGCCTGTATCTGTGCTGAGTCTGAAAGATGAACAGGGCAAAGGTGACAAGTTAGGAGAAAATTCAACACTGAAACTGAATGCAGACAAATGTAATACTAATCATTGAAATGAAATGATCACTTCATTGAATAGCACGGTTAGGGGTAGAGTCAGCTTCTTCAGAAAACTGCCAGTGTTGATGAGGGCGCTGGGTTACAAGTAGTGTCAACCAATGGACGGCAATAGTCTGATATAAGGTGCCCGTATTTTGAGAACCAGTTTGATGCCCGTTATTCAGTGGAGAATATTGGTTCTCAAAATGCAGGCATGTTATATCAGACTATTACCCAATGGACTCACAGGTTGTTACGTGTTTTGTTGGCGTTGGTGAAGACGGTTTAAGGAGGTTGTCCAAGTAGAGAAATATAGCAACATGGATTAAATGAAAGATATAACCACCATCATATCATCAAGATTTGCACCAGGATGCAACCTCGAACAAGGCGTAGATTGTGCACGCAAATCAACAAACCCACACCTGGGCCGTATGTTGACTACAAAAGGCAAATAGCTTGCATAACACATTACCTTAGAGTCTGCACCGGTGTGATGTCATCGTCGACCTGATCTGACCTGGTTGATGACAAGAGGTCATCATTCAGTGCTGACACCTGGGTGAAGCTTGCAGAACTCGTATTGCTCAAGTGAATGCTATCTGGAGTGGCTGGGTTTTGGCTGCCAACCAATAAAACGCAACAATCAAAAGTCAGAATAGCAAAGATAATCACAAGCAGTTTTGTCAAGACAATGTAAGACATAAAGTTCACAATTATTCAATATCCAGTACAACAGCAAGTCAAGAACACCATACCTTATTTCAATATTTCGTCTGCACTTTTAACAACCTGAAATCATCCTATTTAAAGAACTGCGGCTTAAGACTGCCAATGCCTGCCATAAATTTTTAAATTCAAGAATGGAGATGTTTGTGTAACCTATTTAGTTAAGACAGCAAAGCAAATCCCACTCTTGATAATGCAGCATTACACCCACAGTTCTATGACTTCCCTAATCATACCTGGGACTTGAGGCTGTTGATGCTGTAAACTCCTCAGGGGTCATCAAGACAGGATGTGATGTGTCCAGACGATCATCAATATCAATGAGTGGCTGGGACACATCAACTGACTGGCTCATGCTGATGTCAGACAAGCCATCGCGGAACGCTATTGACTCGTCACGTGACCCCGACTCTATGGATGGTGGAATAGACTGTGGTACGGATGAGATGGGCTTGAAGCGGATGAGTTGGTACTCCAGCGTTCTACATAATGATGAGTTTTTTAGATACAAAGTACATCTAACTGTCATAGTACTAGTACAGTTCAATAAAAGTATTTCTACTCAATGAACAGTCGGTTCTTGAAAACACTTCAAAGCAAACTAGTTGGCTTTTTTAGATTTTGTGTCACTACGAATTACATAGTTATCCATTTTGTGAACTTTCTGCAAAAAGTTAAACATTTTCTTTACATGTTCATCACGACTTCAACAAAACCAAATATCGTGGGAAGCCAAGATTTACAACAAACACATGTGCAACATTACAAAATATAGCACTTCAGAACATGCTATGTAGTAAAACCTTATCAACCATTTAAACCTACAATCAATTGTGCGCAATATGGTCACTACTTACATTAATACTAAAGTTAAGCCTCAAGTAAACACAAAAGTGCATCTGACACCAATGGGTCAGGCCAATACCTGTTTTTGTGCATCATATACTCACTTCAGTTTGACAGCGTACAGACAGATACACACTATGTCTTTATGCACAATATACTCACTTCAGTTTGACAGCATACAGACGGATGCACACTTCAGTAGAGTTCTCCTCAGCTGCATCAGCTTGAGGTCGCAAGTCAGGGACAAGGTCTTCTTCAACACTGTTGAACACTTCTGCACAAGAAAAGAACACGCAGTATGCAAAAACAAACAAGATCAAAGTTTCCACACAAGTAGTCATTATGGTTACATGAAAGTTGACGAGCAAGCAAAAATTGTCACAAAACCAATGTATGACCAGAAAATGTAATGATCAAGAGAAAAGCGTTGACAAGATTGCACGTTCTGGTGTTTAATTGAAATTGAAAAAGAAATTCTTAACTTGAAAACAAACAAATTATTGAATTCCCAGTCTCATACGCACATTACAAAATACAAGACTTGGAAATGTTCATTTACTACCCTGAGATTAAATACACATTTCATTTCCTTAGTATTAGATGACAATATGAACAGCTAGAAAACAAAAGGTGAAAATCCTAGCAGTTACCAGTGTTAACGTCATCATCGTCCTCATTCTCCGGCTTACGGAACACTTTAGTGCCTGCATCAATGACCGCGATACTAATGCACGGCGCAGCAAGCACAAACTCTGACACACTGCTCACATGAGCCGTGCTGCCTTGAATGTCTTGATGAATGTGAAGGGCATAAATCACCTGCAAAGACAAGGATCTGATTACTGATATGGATTACTCATTGTCTTTAGAATATTTAGCAACGAAACAACTTCGACCCTGACTCCCAACTAACCTTCATGCGAGTCATAATAACTTTCGACTCTTGACTGTTCGCAACTTTTGAACAGTTGATACCGCAAATGCTATCTTTATCAATACAAAGATTCAGGGTATTTGTTTTCGATAGTATTATAAACAAAAACAAGAATTGGCCAGTGCCCTAATTCAGCAGCCACAAACACTACATAATGCTCTTAAAAGTAGGTTGAGAACTTACAACACAACATTGACCAAACGGCAAGTGATACTTGAAACTAGAGTACAGACTCAGTTCAGGGGAAGTAGACGTAATGGAAAACATCAATAAAAACTAATCTTACAGTGTCCACAAAATGTGTTCAACTTGGCACATTACCTGCCGCTTGATGTCAGTGAGAATCAGATATCGTGCACTGAGATCGACCCGTGCCTGCAGCATAGGTTCCGCAGTGGAATCTCCAAGAGTGCTGACCCTGAAATAAATGACAGACAAACCTGTGAGATCAAACGTTGGAATTAATTTGCATTTGATGGCAAGGGACAGAGGGCATGGGTTTATACTACACGACTCAAACAATAAGTATTAAAGATAACTAAAAGAGTAAATGGAAACAAATGAATGTACAACAAATATTCAGGAAAAGCAATACAATTCGCGAATGATTCACCAATGAGTATTCTTCATCTATCACCAATCCACAATGTGTGCTGCCATTATCTTCACTAGCCATGTCGTTCTATTGCACACAAAGGATGCAGCTAACTCATTAACACATCATGATGACCCACCTGACAGTCTGTAGACATGTCCAAGACTCACAACTCCACACCTTCAGTTCAGTGTTATGACAGGCACCTGTTATCGCATACTTCCAGAACTGAAGCCTACAAGACAATGACCAATTATACTTCTCAGTTGAGAAGCAGTCACAAAGCGAGGAAAAACGTAGAAGTTGGCCATATTCCAGGACTCATTGGTAACAAGCCAATACTTTGGCAACAGCGCTCCTTGAGATTAAAAGCCATTAAAAGTTTGACGAATAAATCAAAATTTTGAGCAGTACTTGACACCAGAATTCTAAACTTTCCTGCAACAGCAAGTGTTATAAAAACTCAGGGCAGGCACGAGTACTGTACATGTAGAAACCTGATGAAATACCCTCCTGCATAGAGTCATGCCCTTTCGTTAACAGCTCAAGTCAAAAGTGCAACATAACTTAAGTTCAAACAGTTTACCAGGAACAACTTACTCTGGATTAGGATGTTTGTGGTCATCCAAGAAGAACATACAGGACAGTGGCTTGCCATCATGGGGTTTCCACTGATGAAGGCAGCTACAATGGAGTGTGTCTTTGATAAATAAGGAAGCAACTTTCATACAGTTTTAGGTCATACGCATAGTCACACAATAGTTTACTAGCAAGGATTCACCCAAACCTTAATACAAGCCTTATGAGCCTGACAAATAACTGTTCACATATTGTAAAATATTAATTATGTTACATACTCCCCTACGTAAACTTCACCAGCTGAAAGGATAGAGCTAAATAATTGAAATAAGGTTAAAACATAACTATCGGTAGGTTTTGATATTTCCCTTTCATAAATACACGCAGACAAGCAGTTTTGCTCAGATATAATACTAGTACAGTACAAGACAAAAGTAATGAGACCAAAAAAAAAAGTTTTGCTGTTGTGACAGCAAACTAACTCAACTATTAACAGCAGAAACGTAATAACTATCAAGGTGGCAAAATTCTAATTCTAAAATGGTTTAATCACCTAACTTTCCTATTACTTTCCTTTCATTCTCTGAAGTCATGAGGTACGACTACTCTGAAGATGAGTTTGGCTTCTACCTTACCATCATGATGGGGGAATGCCAGTTCATTTGTCTGAATACTTTTGGATTGTACTGTAGGTTTGTACAATTCTTGGGCAACCTACATGCTTTTGTAATATTAAGCACTGAAACCAATTTGCATCAACAGAGACGCATTTGTTGCCATTTGACATGTAACATGGCTGTATCCTGCAAACTTTGTGAAACCACACTGAGCTCATACATGGTCTAGACCACAAGACTGAAATGAACGTAGCATCACGGTCTTTATGGTCACATGACAACTCACCGTGGCGTGGCTTTGTCCTGCATATAGACCTGGAAAAACTTCACCTCTCCGTCAAGACTGGCCGTGGCAAGGGCAGTGCCATCTGGTGAGAAGGCAGCAGCAACGATTGGCTAAACAGGAAAGACAGTAGCTCAGTCACGCTAGATTTATCAAAGGTGAATCAAAAAGACTCGCTTAGATTAATTGACATTAGTGTCAGACCATTCTTGCCACAATCAATGCACATCATGTTGCTCTACTATTTTTGGAACGCATATACGGATGTATGGGGGTTAAGTCCATGGTTCACCGCAGGGGAAAAGTGCCCATGTCTTACGGGAGGAGATTTTTTGGTTGACTGGGGGGAAACTCCCTGTTCAAGACTACTCTCCCCTTCTTGGCCTGGTCCTTGTGTATGGATTCATCTATTCGCATAGGCCAATGCCTACCTGCGCACCTACATAAAAGTTTGCTTATGAATGAAGCATAATAAATTATTTAGTTGTGTCATCAAGAAACCTTATGTTATGGTTTGCTGGTCTTGGGGTTGTGTATCTGTTCAAGCCAGCCTATTCGCCATGTGTGGGACTTTGAACACAAAGAAAACCAACACAACTCTGGTCTTATTGCCTCATACCTTAGTGTGACTGTCCACCTGCAGTAGACCTGTGTCGATGTCCTCGTTGCTATGGGGACCAGCACCATACTCCCGAGTTACCATGTCTATATTCCACATTTCTGCCTGTAACAATTAAGACGACAATGAACAACACAGAAGACATCACTACACATCACAGTGCATTTCTGATGTGTGTTTAAAAGGACAGTACCCTATTACACACCACAGTGCATTCTTGATATGTGTTAAGGTTATGCTGGACTCTCATAAAATTACCACATTTGGCAAACTTCGGAACATCATATCTCAGAATAGGCCGATTGGATTCATACAGAATTTTCAGATACCCTGTTTTATGCATTGTTCACAAAATGCTGTCAAGAATTGCTTTTAGGCATTTCAACTTTTGCAGGAGGGGCTATGAAAATTAAGATTTTTATCATTTTTATGAAAAAACTCAGAAGTTACATAAAACGAAAGCGAACTGATTATTTAGAAAACTGTAACAGCATTTTTGAGATTTAACCTTGAACATTTATATCAAGAGAAACTTGGGGATGTTATTGATACCATTCTTTCGCTGTGAATGTACCTGAGTTTTTTTTGCTAAACTTTAATAAAACGACATAGTCACGTGAACCAAATAATGGCAGATTGGAATAATGTAAAAAATCAAATTCAATTCTACTTTCAGGAAATATATACTTTCACTGACTTAAATCTACAGGTATTATGTAGATTTTGGTTAAATACACAAACAAGTAGATAAGGTCTTACAGAACTTTAAAACCCATTGTACCTTACTAAACATCACACACTGCACAAGAAACAGTAATTTACAAAATGCATAAAGAACAGTGCAAAACTTATTAAATGATCACAGCTGATTACTAAACTAGTGTACGGATGATTTATTTTACAAAATTTGTCTTCCTTTGAGTGATGCTCTGATTACGCAGTCTTGAAACCTTTTTGAAAAAAGTTGTAGTCTAAAAAGCAATAATTAAATCAGAAGTGAATGATTTTCTTACTTTTTCTTCATGTGTCAGCACCAGAAGTTTGCTGACATTCTCAGATGGATCATCCTCGCCCTCGTCAGATGAGTCAGGAATATATGGACACCAGACAATACGATGGTAGTCACTGGGGGTGCCACTGTCTGAGTGATTTACTTGAAGAAGTAGTGTGGCACTGCAAAAACCAACGGAATCTAACAATCATTCTCACAAAGAGTATGCAATTTTTAAGTATATTCGGTTTTGCCCAGTTCTCAACTGGACAGTATTTTTCTACAATTTACGGTTAAACTGAGAGCTTAAACAACAGCATTATTTACTAAATTAATTTCAGCGTAGTTCAGCAAAATACCGAGATATCTTAACATGCCTCAGCTTCATTTTAGCAAACTCTCCAACTAGCTTACAAACAGCATAGATAGCAAAATCAGAGTATTCAGTAATGCGCTTACTTAAGACTCAGAGCTTTATCACCAAGGCCAACTATACAGGTTCATTGTTAACTTCATATCAACTGAATTGCAGATCTTAAATGACAACAGAGAATTTTTTGTGACTTTCTTATCTTCATATGAACACACAAGTTGATTTACATCTTGTGCATTATTTCAAATCGTGTGATTCTTACATTTTGTTAGCAGGCCTTACATTGTACAGGAAAAAAATATGAATTACCTCTCCTGGAGCTTACTTGAGACCAGGCGCTTATTGAACAATGTTTCTACTGGTAGCCTTTTTGGAGACCAGGTGCTTATTTAACCAATTGAATGTTTTACCAGTACCTTATTGGAGACCAGGCACCTATTTAACAATGTTTTTACATGTAGCTTATTGGAGACCAGGCACTTATTTAACAATGTTTTTACAGGTGGGTTATTGGAGACCAGCGCTTACCACAGGACTGGCACAAACACTTCACATTTCGGTATACGCATACACCAACTTACATCACAATATCAATAACTTCAGGAGATAAAAACAACTGGGATCCTATTCAACAACATTCTCATGGCTGTACGTACAGTATTTCCTCATTTTCATCTTCAGTGATCTCATGTACAAATAGATTCCCTCTCTCATCCGTGGCAGCCAACACTAGTGTATCTAGGTGAGCGAAGGCAAGGTCAGTCACGCGGCCCGAGTAGCCCTTCAGCAGTGACCGCTTGGCCGTCCTACGGTTGACCAGTCGAATGCATCCGCCCGTGCGGCCTATGAAAACGAGGAAAATGAAAAACATCAAGGAAAATCAGATTACAAAATACTTTTTTCAGGCAGGATAATTAATAACACCCTAGAATTTAAATGTAGTTTACAAAATAGGGACCATTTTATCCGGAGTGTGAACAGTACACTTTGCTTTTTGAATCTGCGAACAAACGAAGCCATAGATTGTCTTCATTGCGACATGAAAACAAATAGCCACTTTCTGGAAAATCACAGCGCTCTCTCTGTTTCAGCAATATTTACCCACAGTGCTCTGCAGTTGTCCCACAGTTGCACACTGCTGCTACGCTAATCACTGCCTCACATCAAGATTAGTCTTGTCATTCTGGACCCAACAAAGTTTTACTGTTCCGGGCTCAACGCTTCCCACAGCCTCAACTCGCCAAATGCAACAAAATTTCCAGGTCGCCAAATGGGAAGTGGGTTCAGCAAAAAAAGGAAACCACATAATGCAGCGGTACCGAAGTCCTAGCCTTCACAAATGACAACCACTTTAAGAAACAGGTAAGTTTGTCTTAATGCATAGTTGCCAGCATATGGAACTATGCTAAAGTGTAAAGGTCAACATTCACACAAACACCTGAAAATGAGGTTTTTTGGTTGAAAGGAAAAATAGGGATAATCCTTTGCATGATAACGACCGATTTCCTGTTCGGCTCATGACAAAAAGAGAAAGCAAGCGTATAATGCATGCGTTGTGATCAGATTCTGTTCGACAATTCCGAGTCGCTTAGTAATCCGTTAGTCTTGAAATAATAACAAAAATCAGGAAACTTTGAGAAAATGAAAAGGATTCCAAAACATATCTGATACAGAAGTTAAAAAAAATGACAAAAATTTCTTCACCTGAAAAATTAACACACGTTTAACCAAAAATTTGCGAGTTATTTTCAAATAATTTAGTGTTGTTTTTTCTGGTTATCTTCTGGGGTTTTGCAATAACATCAATGAAGCCAGACAAGTATCAATGAAACTCATTAACTTTTCTGGAAACTAACTATTAAACAAAATGTGAGAAAGTTGAACATTTAAACAGAACATAACCAACATTAATACATACGGACACCATTTGAAAAGAAGTTGAAACCTAAAGCGACAAATATGAAAGATGACTGTAACCAAACATACTATTGTCCTGGCACATTATCATTTATAGTGGATACTCAGCTTTGTTTAACTGCAGCACAAACTGACAGAATGACCTTCGCTTGGCAGTTGAACACACGCCAAGGAATTAGAGCGACTAGCATTTCGTTGGAATAAAAAGCAAATCACAAGATCTTAGTAAAAAACGACTTAACATCAGTGAAAATTAAACGGAAAATCAATGATGAGGGCGTTCCAAAAAGCAGAAAACAAAATTCACAAATACAAGGATGTTACCTTTTAGAACGTAGGCGAGGAAATCGCCACGCCTGTGTGCTGCCACCAGGTTACCAGGGTAATACCTGTGCTCCCAGTCAAAGTTAACGATGGGGGAAATCCTCACCTGAAACAGCAGGTGGAAGTAAGACAATTGGTGAAATTATCAAGTAGACAAATGTATAGCACATTAACTGTACTGACTGAGATTTGAGTTCACTTTACATATATTTAAATTACCATGATGTCAATTTGAAGGTTGATGGCAAGACCCCCCCCCCCACTTTCAAATTCATTACCACTGATTGACAGGCATTCGCAACTTTACAACTGCAAGTTTCATAGCCTTACGAACAAACTCGAACAGAAGACCTTGTGTAAAATTGCATACAAACCTTGTTACTACCACTAGTGGCACAGCTACTAGTGAAACTGGGCACTATCTCCACATCACGAGCAAACACACTGAAACTGTTCACCTCGTCATTACCTTGAAGATGGCTGCAAGTTTTAACGAGATGAAAGGTTTATTATAAGTGTATAAACATTTCATAAAAAATACAACAGAAAACCTTTCCAGGAATAACTTCATTTTATTGACTTTGGCACTGCTAGCAATTGCGTGTTTAAAATTCCATGCAGATCCACCTTTGAAAATGTTTTGGTTCATCTTTGGAGTGGAGTTATTTGTTTTAGTTCTTAAATGCAGCAACACGGTGCTCCTAATTGTACACAACACAATTTGATTTGCTTAAATTTGAAGTTTGTGATTTCAGCTTGACCTATTGCTGCATGGGACTCAAAACTCTCTCAGAAACTAAGTAGTGTAGAACAGCAGCACACCTGACTTAGGTACTAAGTAGTGTAGAACAGCAGCACACCTGACTTAGGTATTAAGTGTCACTATCACAGATGAATATTTGTTGACTTTAACCAAAGCACATCTACTTTAACATTGCAGGTGGGCTTGAATCGATTTAAAACGAGCTAAAATTATAAAAGAACGTGTGAAGTAATTCTTAAGTTATAATCTCTGCCCACTTTGGAGGTCACATACATCGTTTGTTTTGTAATGCTACTAGCAAGACTCTTCATGACGTCATGGTATGAGTGGTTGGGTGAGGGAGGTGGCTTGCGACCAATCTCTCCACTATCATCTGAAAAATTATAAATGAACAGAGTTTAAACAAACTTGAACAGCTACACATCTGGTGATAGCTGAGGCAAAATTGTTTCATTTTTAGTCAGTAAAACTAATGAAAAATGGAATTCGCTCCAAAAGTAAAAAAAAATGATACCGTCACAATGTTTAACATTACAACCATGAGTTGGGCATTTGTTTATGAAAGACAAACCTGTCACACCAGTGAGGAAACTCACTAGCATTGTGCTTAATACGTGTCCTATGATTCATTCACAGACAGTCAACTCAAACTGGCACTGTGAGCTAAAGTGTGCAGATGGTTATTTGGCTGTTGGACAATGGGGCAATCATCAACAAGCGTGTTTGTCCACAACATTTGTGTAAAGAACTTTGGAATATCTTAATCCTTCGTCAGGTAACAATGTCACCAGGAAATCCTCACACGTGTCACAAGGATTTTTTTGTCAAAAGTAATTAAATGTATGAAACAAAAGTTGTTGAAAATGTGTCATCAGGTGAACCATAGCACGGTGGCTACATATATTAAGTAACCACGTCTTTGAGGCAAGCAGATCCACTGACCTGGTTTACCAACATTGAGCATGTCTTTTAGTAGAGCTGAGGGGTCTCCACTAGCACTCACAGATGATGAGGAGTCATCGGTGCTATCCATGACGCACTACAAGTAATTACAAGGAAATAAAGTTTACCAATGACAAGGTAATAAGGGATAACAATTAAAATTCATATACTTTAAATCTTTCTCTCACAAAGCATATTTATATTGTGGCAAGCCGTGTGCTGTTGAATTTAATTGCACTGCCCATTCAGTTCCTTTTGATAGCTCATAATTTCCAAGAAATTATCAAATGAAGAAAATCCAAACATGTATGTGGTGACGGTGGCCGCTATCTAAAGAAAGAGAAGAGGTGAAGACCTCTTATTCAGTGACCGGACTTGAGCTACTGCCCGTTTAAAATACAAAGGGATTAGAATAATGAGATTCCTACAGGCTACAGGAGACCATGGGGAGTATTATAGACTCTCCAGGGCGCTTTGCGTTGCCTAGCAAAATGGTAACCACAGAAGCCATTGGTCAGTGACGTTGGAATGTTTAATTAAGCATTGGTTTCTCGCCACAAGGACAACGCAAATGCCTTGGGTCTGGGAACACACCACAAGTAGAAGTCAAAGTGCTGCAGTTTGGACTTTGGTGAATTATCTGATAATGTCCGATATGACATCACAAAGTTGTGGGATGTACCAGTCATTTAAATCATTGAATTGCTTAATGTGATTCTTCTCAATGAAAATTATAGTTAGTGAGTTTGAACAACAGTGTGGGTGTTTCTATACGTCTTAGAACAGCACGCAAAAACGACAAATCACAGGGTATCGGTCCCAGGCAATTTGGATTCTTGTATTTTTGGAACTTCCGCTGCCGGCGAATTGTAAGTTGGAAAAAGCATCAGCTAGAGTCAAAGGGATTTATGCTACATTCCACTCAACGATATTATATCAACAACCTGAATGATTTGTTAATCCTTAATAGGAATACTACAGCTGTCACTGGAACTCTTCTGCTACGCACTGTTCACACTTACACCGCTTCGCTAACTTTCGAAAAGCATGGCGACTTCCCGCAAAATATTGAAAGTCTCGCGAGAACTGAGAACTGAACCAGCGGGAGTTTTGGGCTCTGCAACAAGCATAAAGCACACATATTTATTCAGACTGTCTTCAGATCGATGCTGTGTATTATAGAAGGCCCTGTATTCAGGCCATTCACTTAGGTACTGAATTATGTTGTACATCTATAAAACTTGTAAATTTTACTGGAGCTGAGTCTAGACAAAACACTTCTGCAAAAACGACCTCTAACGGGCTAATGGCTATGACTGTACAACTTTTATGTTTGGTTTATTTTCCTCATAATCATAATCATAATGTGTTGGCGTTGCACTCTAAAGAACTTGGGAAGTTTTTCTCACTCCCAGAGTAGCATTCTGACCTAAGTAGAACAAGTTGCTCACAACAATCTTTCGTTGTTTTCTGTAGACTGCATGGACTGCCGTGAATCAGTTGCTCATTTTTGTAAACACACCAGGTCATGTTGTAAATAGTATATAGCAGCGTTTCTGTACAGTGGTGATCGATTTATCGTAGATTGCAGTATTTTCATGTGTGTCTATTGTTGTTTATACATAATTTTTGTAGGTCCACGACTCTAGTGATTATCGCTTAACTTTTATTTACACTTAGCCTTAGGCCTGTATCTTGGTGTGGCACCTTTAGCTTAAGCTCCATTTTTCTCCATGTTTCTGTTAAATTAAATGTCATAGAAATAGCCCAACTGGTGAAATGTTAACCTCTTTTCGAATGACGTTAAACAGAGATTCTTGGGTACGGTTATAGTACAAAAATGTTAAATCGTGATTTTTGGAGCTGCATGACCTGCTGTCTTGTGGACAAAAGAACTAAGTGCATGAAGCTGAGATCCTTAAGCTGGATCTCGTCCTGCTTAGCTAGCTGAACATGAAAATCGAATTACGCTTTTTATTCTTGTGAAATTGGTACCTCTTGGCATTGGTGAAAGGATTTTATTTCCATCGATCAGATTAAATTTCACTTGCATTGAAACACAAATGGTTTGGACTACCAGTATGGTATGGTAGTGTTCTGTGATAGGTGTTGTGGTGAGTGGGGTATAATTTGTAAACATTTGTTTTATATCCAGCTAACAGAGCGAGATGCAGCTTTAACTTGAGGACTGATTGGTTCTAGACCCATTTCTAAAGCGAGAGTTGTAAAACGACAGTGATCTCAGTCTTGCACAAACAAATAATGGTTGATGGGTGTGGAATTATCCATTAAGCTAACCAATTAAGCATAGGGCAACCCACGCGAGTTAGGGGCTCTGTCTCTTAGCCTCGCCCCCCCATTGGTTAAGTTGTCAGTTATTTACATGAGGAACAATGAGGGTGCAGTTTTACCCAAGAGCTCTTATAAAGCAGTATATACATGTGTCACATCAAAAACCCTGTAAGGCTCCAATCCATCATTTGCTCTATTAATAGACCTTCTTGATTAATTGTGTACTTATCTCTCCTAATTTACAATTAAATTTTTAAACTGAAATTTCATGAAAGTACCGTTCACTGTGTTTTTCAAGAATAAAAAGGAAAATTGGCGATCAGAAGTATTAACTGAAATCGCAATTCTATTTCATCCAAAAATATTCTGACTTGATTTCATCTTTTTCCACTTCATTACTCAGTTTTGGGATCTCCACAAACAATAGACAAGTTCATTACACGGTGAAGCAGAAAGGTATAGGGTAAAGGGATGTAAATGCAGAGAATCTCATGCCTCAGTCAAAACTTGTGAGGACAGGGAAAGGAGGTGAAAAAAGGTGACGATCCTGGTCGCAACTCGAAAATTACAATGACATCAGGTGGATCATGACCAGGGGTAGTCAAAAATAGGGGTCAGTGATCGGGGGTGGAAAATTGTAGCTCAAAGTGTTGTAGTCATTTGTAGATGGTTCAAATTATACTGACCATGGTCTATACACTTATATCTTAAGCTCCCAAACAGTAACAAAGAACCCCTGTTAATTGCCTTTGCCTGTCCATTAGGTACTGCCTCACCTTTTTCCAAGTGGCAACTGTCACTGTATCTTCCCTGTTGGGATTATAATGGGCACTTACCACGGGCTTCTTTGTTTGGAAATTAGTTGTGTGTCCGTGATGAACTGTTACCTGAGTGTTTGTGATGACATTCCTTCTGACCATTTAAGACACTGCGGACTATAAAAAGTAAATCGGTCATTGGAAATAAGTTATTAAACTAATTTCATAGTTTGAAGTATCAAAAACTGGTTAACTACAATAGAATAGAATAGAATTAACACTCAACCTCTTTGTGTAAAACCTGCTTTAGCAACACAGTGAAGCAACTTGACTCCTGTACACCACCACTTCATCAGTGTAATCTTGATACACCTGAAGCTATAAAGCAGTGAAATTTGAGTGAGGAGCATGCCATACATTTCTTTTTAGTCTTGTGTAAACCTGAACTTAATTTGTACCCGTCTGAAATTGTGCCTTATCATCAAAATAAATGGAATTCTTGTCTTGGAAAGGATTGACTTTCTTTTAATTTTTGAGGCCAGGCTCTGCAAGCCTTGTTATGTTTTTCTCGATATCAAAAATCACCCTCATTTGATTATGAAATAAACTGAGACTAATTTAAAGACTAGGGTAAGTTATCTAATTCAAAAGTTGGTTTCTTCAATGCAGGTTGTGTTCATGGCCACTTTTAATAGCGTTTTGAAATATTTGTTTTCATGAAATGGCGATTTGAAACAGTGCTTAAAACATACTGTCATTGCACAGATCAAGAAATTGTCTTTTGCAAGGTGTTTCACTCTTGAACTATTTTTGTTTCAGGGAGCAGCTGAAGTTACAGCATTCCAATGATTTCAAAAAAATGTCACAAGAAGCAGGACTGGCAAAGATGTGGGGAAGGATTTTCTGGGCTTGAGCATCTGAATAAGCTGGTGTCACGGAAACTTACTTATGATGGTAAATTAAACTGTTCTAGTCGATTAAAAAGGAGCAAATTGTCAAACATTGTATTGTCATAAGAGAACTAAAATAGCTGTGCACTAGACAAGTGATTTTAATTTTTATTTTGGATTTTATTCATTCTACGGTAAAATCTCTAATTTAGGATGTAGTGTGACCAACAATTAATTTTTTTGTTCACATATGCAATGCAGCACAAAATTTTTTCTATATTTGAGATCTGTACCTCATCTACCCTCAGACAAATGTTTGAGAAACTGTGGGCAATGTGAGCCCTGGAAAAATGACCAAAGGGCAGTTTTGGCAATTATTTTTTTGCCAAAATTGGTAGATTGTTAACATTCACATGGATCTTTTTAGTTAGTGAATTCTCTTGTAATGTTGATTATTGTCTAAAACCATTTTTCTTGGATGGTAAGTCATTGCATGTGCTGTGTTTACCATTTTGTTGCAATGACCATTGACCTATCTGTTTTTGGTACTGTGTGACGACCAGGGATTTTGCCTCTTGCAACTGTTTACATTCAGTGGTAATTTTTAGCTAACCCAATAACTTTTTTGCTGACATGTTCTTGAATCCACAAGAAATGGATGCAAAATTGTTAAAAACCTGTTAACATTAGGCTAATCTTACACTAACGTGATTTGCATGCAAGTGGATGAGAAAGCGTGCATCATTTACCCCAGAGTATCCAGCGAATTCTTCAGCATGTCAAAGGCTTGATGGCGCCATCACAGATTGAAGTGAGCTAGGCGCTATTCGTGGGTTTGGCTGAATGTGTTGGAAGTGATAATTACGGCCGTAGACCAAAATACCTGTTTAGCGTACAAGATTCAAAAACAAAAAATGAACAATAAGTAAGGCAAACGGCCAACATGACTTCTTATTATTGAAAAGTAAATAGTAGCCATCTTTGAATTTTTAGAATCAATGCATTATAAGAGAAATTAACGAATAGGTTTTCTTCAACATCGCGGCTAAGCCATGAACATCGATTAGGATGGGTTACTCACAGTCTGGCTTAAGATCGCTTAGACATGGAGGCCACAAAATCCCAAATATTAGCATTGTTGCCTCATGAATGTCAGTTGCTCCAAATAAATTTTCTTAAAGCTGAAATTTTAACTGATACATTTAATTTGCTGTCGATAAGACTATGTAATACAACTACTTGTTGAATCTATGCACAAAACTATTATTTTCTTACTAGCAATACTTTATTTTATTGTTTGCAGAGTCAGAAAGCCAGCTGAATGAAATAGAATGGAACTCATCTGAAGACGAGGATATAAAATGCTCACATTCCGCCATTGTTTCGCAGCATTCCAATCTCAGGTCTAAATCTCGTATACGACCAAAGCGGAAGCGACAGTTTTCATCATCACCAACATTTCCAAGAAAGGCACACAGATTGTTCAGGAGACCTTGTTCACAGCAACATTCAGTTCCTATTGATAAGGAGCCTTCGTCACCAACTTTTCCAAGAAAAATTGAGTTTTCGCAGCAGATTGAACAACTATTAAGCAGGGACTCAAAAAGCAGTAGTATTTATGAATTTTCAGAACACACATTATTGAGTCATGGATGTAATGAAGTTCGACATGAAGACAGTCCAAAAGATAATAAGAGTGAACAGGTATTTCTTGAAAACTTAGACAAAAATGTCACTCTCAGTTTAGTGCACATTAGGAAACCGGGCTGTTCTGTCAGTGGTATCTTCTCTACATCAGCCGGGGAAAATAGGTGTTACTGTTTGTCCTAGATATCACCAAAGTTGATCTAAGCTCCTGTTGTGTTGTACATGGCAATTATCGCATTACTGATGTATTGACAGCAATAAAATACTGGCTGAAATGAATTAAATTGTCATATACAGAAACTAGAAACTGGCAACTTTTTAAGGTGTTTGGCTTCTACAATTGAATTCTTCATGAAAAGTAAAGTGTAGAATTCTTCATTTTCGGGAGAAATACTATAAAAATTGGCCAAAACACTGTGATGGGGTTTTATTTGCTGACAACAGTTTTGAGGTGATGCATGTTTACATTATTGAATTAATTCAGCATGCAGTATTGACCCGCTGTAAGTTCTGGATGCTGTTGCAATGACACAGTTGTTGGGTGTCTGTTTTCTTACCTCACAACCCAGAAAAATGTAACATGGGTTTTATGACTTATAAGTTGCCTTTACAAATTACACCCCACTCACCCTGACCACCTGCAGACAGCTTGTTACCACACCCTTTGTGTTTCCTATGTAATAAACATAATATGGTGAAAATTAGTACAGGTGCACTACTTTATAACTATTGCTCAGTTAACTTGGGCAGGTCTTAATGAATAGGCTTGACTTGCTGCTTGGCTGCTAGACTAGTCTTGGTGTAGCAAGGTCTGTAAAGGCTATTCTCATGGCATGCTTGGCCTACGGTTATGCCAATACGAAATTTTTGCTATACAGAACGCATTCATGATTATTTTGAAGTTCAACACTTTATACTTTGTTCTGTTCATACATTGTTGAGATTTGATCAGAACAGTTGTAGTACTGGTGACTATTCTGTCATCGGAGGATTCATTTGTCCCCATTATTGTAAAAGATTATTAGAGCAAGCCATTTATTTCTGCAACATATTTAAAATTTATTGTAATACATTCAACTCTAGAAAGAGTTGAATGTATATTGTGTATTGAATTATATATAAAGCCATTTACTGTCATGAAGTGATAGTCTCACAACAGTCCTTACCATGATAGGATTGTGTTTTGGTTACCAACAAGAAGCCATCAGTGACTCTAGAAAATGCTTCACAGTTTATTGAGATTGACCAACCCTAATTTTGAAAATTGTGCATGTATGCATTGCCTATGTCTAAACTGAATTAAGTGTATGAACTATCTCAAGAAAATGCTTCAGAGTTGTGAATTTGAAAATGGCTCGTGTACACACCGTCTGTGACTTGGGTTAGTTACAGAAATGGAATCTTATTATGCTGGGGGTTGATATGAAACTGGTGCTGTGACAATAAAAGGTTCAATTATTCTGTTTTCATTGTTAAGCAGGGTGAAATGCACTTTTAAATGTGACTGACAATTGGTGTATTTTTGATTAAGGATCTTTTCTTTTTAAATTTTTGGTTATTTCATTATTATATCAGTTGACTCTTTTGTCTGCTTCTAACGAATACGTTAATTAATATTTTTTAGATGTCCTGTATACACGGTGAGGACTATATCTCTGACTGCGAGAGTGAAGTTGTGCTGCCCTCTACTGAAGAAAAACAGGTGTGTGAGCTTTCTGGCCTTTTGTGCTGTCCACACTTACAGAAATAGTGAAATAATACAGTTTTATGTTGATTCATTCTTTCAATTGCATTTTCGTAAATTTGTACACAGTCAGTCAGGTTTTACTTTTTTAACAAGCTTTAACATTCCTTGAAAGATTATCCTCAGAAATCCATTCTGTTTGACATCAAAGCTATTAGTTTTGCCTTAAAGATGTTATTTCGGAATTTAAAACTGTCCTTTTTAAAAAGAGTATTTTCTTTCTTAAAAGTTTGCTCAACTTTTTAGTTGTCATTTATGTGAAAATTTTTAATCAGATGTAAATAAGGTTGAACACATTGTAGAAAGACAGTATTCAAGTTGTGATGTGTCCAAGGATATTATCACTAATTGTTAGACCATTGAAGGATATTATCACTAATTGTTAGACCATTGAAGGATATTATCACTAATTGTTAGACCATTGAAGGATATTATCACTAATTGTTAGACCATTGAAGGATATTATCACTAATTGTTAGACCATTGAAGGATATTATCACTAATTGTTAGACCATTGAAGGATATTATCACTAATTGTTAGACCATTGAAGGATATTATCACTAATTGTTAGACCATTGAAGGATATTATCACTAATTGTTAGACCATTGAAGGATATTATCACTAATTGTTAGACCATTGAAGGATATTATCACTAATTGTTAGACCATTGAAGGATATTATCACTAATTGTTAGACCATTGAAGGATATTATCACTAATTGTTAGACCATTGAAGGATATTATCACTAATTGTTAGACCATTGAAGGATATTATCACTAATTGTTAGACCATTGAAGGATATTATCACTAATTGTTAGACCATTGAAGGATATTATCACTAATTGTTAGACCATTGAAGGATATTATCACTAATTGTTAGACCATTGAAGGATATTATCACTAATTGTTAGACCATTGAAGGATATTATCACTAATTGTTAGACCATTGAAGGATATTATCACTAATTGTTAGACCATTGAAGGATATTATCACTAATTGTTAGACCATTGAAGGATATTATCACTAATTGTTAGACCATTGAAGGATATTATCACTAATTGTTAGACCATTGAAGGATATTATCACTAATTNAGCCAATCAGCGATCGCTTTCAGAATTCAGTGTTTTGACCATGAATTCGAATTGGCTTTTGTTTGGCACGCAAGTCAGGCAAATGTGAGTTTTATTTGTATGTTAGAACCGATTAACTGCAACATTATTTTGACTACAGTCCCCTTTTAAGTAAGCCCCAGAGCATATTCACAAAACACTCGTTTACTCACGTGAATTTTGTGTGGTCTTGCGCAACTTGCTTTTTCGCTGCGTTCATACATCTACGGCATGCTGCGGCAGGTGGAGTAAAATGTAATGTATAAATTCACGTACTGGCATTGTATGTTTGTGTATTTGAATTTGTTAACTGTAAGTGGTCTGCAGTGCAGCTGTGGCTTCCTCCCTGTCTCCTCTTTGTCTCTTTGGCACCCTCTTCCACCCCTGTCTTTGTATCCCTCCTGCACCCCTTCTACCCCCTGCTCCCCTCTCCCTCCTTCCCCCCCCCCCCTTCCCACCCTCTGCTGTAGTCATTGTAGGTTTTTGCATGTATTGTTACAGTATTATAATCTTTTTTCATGTTTGATTTGGCTCTTCAATGGAAATTTAGGATAGCATTCTATGTTTTGAGGAAACCAGTAATGAAACTGGTAGATTTAATGTTCATTTCAGAAAAGTGCTGCTGCAGGTCAAGTTGTCCATAGAACCTGCAGTATGGTGGTCAGTTTAAAAATGCTTGTGCTGTGCTTAGTTATTACAATCGTCCAGTTGTGTTTCCAATGAATTTTGTTTTAATGAAAGGCTGCTACTGAACTATGCCAATGTGCTAACAGGAATTTCTTGGAGATGGAGAGCTGTTGCTTTGTGTAGAATCTGGGGTATGTTTATTACATCAGCAGAGGTACAATCTATTTGAGACAATGCTTGTACAAAACTTGTAAATTGTATTTAAAAAACGCTTCCAAGCAAATGGTATGGACTAGAGAATAAATAGCAGGTGACATTAAGGAAACATGTTTCTGAGTTTAGTAGCAAACAAGTGGTCCAAGGGTGAAAAACCCACTTTCTTTAGCTCCATCAAAATCTCCAAATTTCATCATGGAGACAGGTATGGTGGTTTTATCTGTTAGATAGCCATAGTCAGCTCTCCACACAGAGTCATTAGAGTCACAGTTACACTTCTTTCCTGGTTTAGCACATCTGTTGGACATGCCACAAGCGCACTTGCCTGTGCCTGGCAGGGCACCACCCCAGTAGGACATCTGTTGTCCATCGCGTGAGTACCACGCCCCATAGTGATTAGTTACGTAGAACAACACAGAGTGAAAACAGTCGTAGCGAATGAATTGTGAACAGTTTGCGGAGGCAAGGAGAAGAGCCTCAATCTGAGATTTGGTTGCCATGTAGTTCACTTCACGTGTGTAGCACTTCGGTTGTGCACACTTTGAGTTGATCTTTGTCTTACCCATACTGTCATGGTGGACCTCTGTAGGTATGCCGCGCCCAGGTATGTTGTTAGACATGTTGCAGTAGGCCAGGAAAGGTTTGACACACCCTTCTCCATCTGGGTCCACCATAAAGTAGCCTGTCTGATTAACGCCTGTTGAATACCAACTGTTGCATGACTTGTGGACTGCAATGAAAGCGAAGTCTGTGAAGCACATTTTGTTTAGAACCAATCACATTTGTTGTAAAAATGCATGCCAACATTTGTTTACTTGGGGGTGCAAATTTTCTATAGTATTTTTTTTAAAGAAGCATTTTTGTGAAGCTGTTCTGAGTAAGCTGATTCCTGTATTCATAACCCTATATTAACATATTCATAGCCCTTTATTAACATATTACCCAATACTGAAATTCATTCTGTGAATTTGAAAACATGTGGGTTTAATAGTATAATAAAAAAGTATATGAAAATAAAAGTCATACCACCCATACAAATATTTAGCTTGTTTGTATCATTAAGTACTATAAGTGTAAATTGACAGTTTATTGTGCCCTTGATAATTTTAAGAGTTTTGGTTTCAATGATGTAAACAGATTGATTGCCTAAAACTTAATATTGCAGAACTCTCAATTTTGTTTCTAGGTTAGAAAGTAAAGATTTAAAATTAAAAAAATTTAAAGTAAAATCTGTGTATTGTTGGAGATCAAGAATCTTGACCTTGGGAGTTTGGAGAGCCCTTGTTCATTAGTTCTGCAGCAAAGCCTGGCTAATTTGTTTCTTGCACAAAATTTTAACTACAGTAGAGCCATCTTTCAAAATATTTGAATTTTATGATAGTTATTCTCACTTTAGCTGCTATTTGACCTTGTACAGTTATCTTAATGTCATATAGAGTACTAACAACAGACACGTACAAAGTGCACCAACAAGCTTGCCAACCAAGTTATCAACAGGATACAACACACAACACATCTAGTCTACAATGCATTAGGGGTTTTTAACTTCCTATGATATGCCCTGCTTGACCTCCTTCCATCTCATCATAACCATATCGCATGTGATCAGTTTTTTGACCTAGTTTATTTCAGTTGTCCCAAGGTTAATTAAATTTGAATGAAAGCTGGACACAGGCTAAAAGCATGCTTGCTCCGTTCTCAAGACAATGTGCTTGGTAACATGTTTGGAACCTTTTATCGTACTTTTCTGTTAAGTTTGTACTTTCGCTCTTTAACTATTCCGAAGTTTTGATGGTTCGAGTTATTAGTTGGTGAATGACGTTTTATTTAGAAATTTTTTTATAAACATTCACCTTTTGACCCACCTTGTTAGTAGAAAACCTCCCAAGTCAGTCCCAGCACATCTTGAATGCCTATCCCCTTTGAATCAGAGAACGCTTAGTTGAAACCTTCACTGCATAGTGGCTTAGAATTTTGCAGACTGTTATAAATCACAGATGTGATTCACACACAAGAGGCCCTTTGAAGGTCAAAGTAGTTACTTGTGAACCCTGTTCTTAGTCTTAATACTGTCCCAATTGGACTTTGTAAGTAAACACAGCTTAACAAAGGGTTTATGGTTCTGGCTGAGAAGATAATTGGTTTATTACCCCCATGTGGATTCTGAATAGCAGAGCCCAGAATATCACTGGAATTATTGTTTTCAGTATAGTTCAGTAGCAGCCCGTCGTTAACACTGTTGAAAACACGACTAAACTTTTTGTTTGAAAGTTTGATACAGAGCCACTCGTACTTTTGAAACAGTCTCCTTTCTTCAGATGTGCAGCTATGTGGTAAAACTATTGTTGTGACAATGCAAGAACAATAGAGATGTGTTGTGCATGTTGTCACAATAGCAGTAAATGTGTGGTCAGGCAATATTTTAGTTGTGCATTTAATGTAGTGGACTATTTTATTTTTCATTGTCCAGCTGAAACTTCCTTCATAAGAAAACAAAAATGATTGTATGCAACGTATTTCAATATTTTGAGTAGCCTTGTTGGCATTTGGCCAAATATCTGCAAAAGTTCTGAAGTTATTGATTATTTTCTGAAAGTCATAAGTTCAATGTAATTTTGGACTAAATACAATACATGGCAGAATTGATGCCATGCATCACTATGGCTTATTGAACTGTAAATGCAATTCACTCTTAAAGTTGCTGAAGTCACTATTAGGTTTGATATGTACTGTACCACTTTAGCTTTATTTAATCACGTGACCATAATTTCTTGTAAACTTTATCACAAGTTGTAAAACTGCTTGTTTACTGTCATAAGCTTTGTAAGATCTATTTTTGTATAGATAAACAAGATAAAATCTTAAAACCACTGTCACAATTTTTTAAATCATTTCGTTTTAGTTTCAACTTTTTTCATTAAAATTACTGAAAGTGTCAATTGAATAGCACCTTTTGCAAAAAATACAAGTTTTTGATACAATTAATTCTTTATAGTATATTGAAGAACAGTGCATATATCATGGTATCTCAATATAAGATTCATTTTAATCCAATCAGGCATTTCTGTCATATGATGTTCCAAAGTAAGGTGAACATTTGTGGGTTCCTCAAAAGTAGAAAATGGTGTTGTCTTTAATGTTGAACTTTTGTCCTACCTTCCATTCCTTCTTTTTCATTCGTTGAACATTGTTTTCTGTCAGGCAGCCTAGCCTCAATTTCACTAATTTTAGCCTGCATTGCCTTCATGTCATCTCGCAGCTTGCCAATGGTGCCACCTGTGGTTTCATTCTGGCCTGTGTTGACTTTGATGTTAATAACGTGGTTAACATCTTCATTCTTACATCTTTCGTATGTCAATTGTCCTTGCGCGACCAATTGCACAACAAACAAGTTCACTGCCGTGACAAGGGCCTTGGTGAACATATATGGTGTCATGATCTTTTACAACTTTAATTTCTGACTCACTCTCAGTCTCAAAGATAGTTCTCTTCTGCGTGTCCTAAGTTACTTTATACTGTTTAAATTGTTAATTAGTTTGACCTGGGAGTATTTCCCGCTTGAGGTCAACTTGCAGTTGATAAGTTTTTGGCTGTTTTATTTTTGTATTTCCTGTCATTGTGTTCCAAATAACTCACTACCAAGGGATTAGCTTATCTACTACTGTACTAGCCAAAAGTATTCAGACTAAGTGACCCAGAATTCCCTGTCATGATGGCTGGGTAGAAGCTGAATTTATCATCAGAGTAGACTTCTCTCATTTCCGAGAATGAAGGAAAATTGAAAAGAAAGTTAAGGTGGTTAAGCCATTTTGTAATTAGACTTTAGCTGCCCTTTAGGCTCTTTCATATTGACTTAACTCTGAGCAGAGCGTCGACGTAAACAGCGCAGTTAACTGGACTGTTCATACTGGCTTCTATATGAACATCGAAGTAAACAGTTGGTGATGCCGTCGTCACCGAAGTTATTGCAAGGTAGCGCTGCACGCTAAGATTTTTTTGGTGCAAGAATTTGGGAACATTTACATGTGCTAAATGACATTAAACTTATTTTTAAATCGATTGGTTGTTATTAGAGCAAAATATAAGCAGCTATCAGTGACGACACTACCCTGTAACTGTTGACGAAAACAGTGGCACCTGGCAAAAATTTTGCTGTGTCGACGCTGCGCTATGAAATCCACCTGTTAACTGCGATGTTAACTGGAGCTGTTCAATGTTATCCAAGACCGGAGTTAAGCATTCATACTGACCGCAACTCTCCAAACCATCGATGCGTTGATGTTAGTATGAAAGGCCCTTAACAGTAACAGTAACTAGTCATTATTTGATGTTAACAGGAAAACGGTATTTCGTCTGATTACTTTTGTCTTGTGCTGTATTGGTTTCTTCAATATGAATTAATGCCCAGGCTCCTTAAATTGGGAGGTACAAAAATCTGGTTCGGAATTCAGCTAAGCATGAGTGTTTTAAAACAAAATTTTAAGGGGTTAGGGAATGGGTATTTTCCCAAACGATGAATTTGCTCATGCAAAATGCCTTCACTATTTTTCACATGAATACAGTGATGTGCACATGGACCTAAAGAACCATTTTACATCTCATTCAGTAAGAAGCGGTTATGTTGATTTGTTCTTGAAAATAGCAGGTGTCGTTGAAACTGACTATTCGTTACCCAAGGCTAACCAAACTGTGTACTTTTGGAGCTAAAATCCTCACAAGATAGTTTTCACAAAGACACTCAGGTGCATTCAAGGTAGTCTTAAGTACTAATTAATTGGAGGGGGCACTATTTATAGCATTGGGAAAAAGTGAAAATTTGGAAATTTTGAGTGTGGGTGTCCAGTCGAATATGGACGATAAACTGTATGAAAATGATATTTATGTTCTAAGTTACAGAGATTTATATTTTATTTAGCTTTAAATTAGTAACTGTGTTCCTTCAAAAATGGAACAATTTTATACTGATCGTAGATTTTAAACTTAGGAAACGGGGTTTTCTGAGTATTCAGTCTGATTTTTCTTTCCCTTGCTTTTCTGGTGGCCATGATATACAGTTCTTGTAAATTGCTTTTAGTTCTATACTGGGCTTCACCTCCACTATTCAAAATCCATAAGGGCTAATAAAACAATTATTTTCTCACCCAGGGCCATAAATCCTTTGTTAAGCTGTGTTTACTTACAAAGGCCAACTGGGGACAGTCCTATGATTATGAGCAGGGTTCACAAAGAACTGCTTTCCTGACCTTGCATGTCAATTTGGCCATGGTGTAAAACCCATCCACAAAATTCTAAGCCACTATACTAGCTAGTTACCCCTTCCAAGCCCGCAATGTCAATTTGCAGATACTTTTTTCTCAAGTCTTTATGCTGAAAGAGTTAAGAGAACACGGCCTCAGCCCAATCTTGGTCAAGATTCGCATAGACAAATCACATTGTGTGGAATCTGAAATTTTACCTGAAGTGTGCTGCAGGATTGGTCAGTTTTTATGTTGGGTTTTGATTACAGTTTGATGGCTTTGGATGTGGATTATCTTAGGAAGTTTATGTCTGAGTAATCTGACTTGGTTCTTGATTTATGTCATGATATAACGTAGCTTAAGTATACAGCAATTGTTGACAAAGAGGGAAATTCAAAACAATTTACAATATTGTTATTTTGACAAATTAATGTTAACAGTTAAAGGAAACTACTGCCTAGAAATGAAAACAATGTTCATTTTCTCATGATTGTGAATATTTAATTTAATCAGTGTTTTTTTTGGAATTTGAACAAAATAACAACACTCCTTTACTCATTTCTGTTCCAGATGAGAGTACCAAGTGTCTCCAATTAAAGCTGACAGACGTAGATCTAGAGGACTCACATTATGTGTGCCAGTCTGTCTGTCTTGAGGCACAAGACGAATCAACAACCTCATTGCCTGCTTATACAGCATTGATAAGTAGGTCGTCGGAAATATTACCCGTAACAGGCGACTGTATAACTGTACATCCACCTTGGTAAGTTGTTGTTGGTTGCTCTCACTCACTCTGGCATTTAAACTCTGCAATTTTTCATACTTTTGGACTTTTGCTAGTTCTTCATTTATTTAGCATGCAATATGGCCGACAAGTGCAATTCTATTTTGTTAAATTGCTCCATAGTAAAGATTAAGAAGAATTTAGTCTATTAAAAGCATGGTTTTTCAGCGTGTAAATTTCAAAACAACATTTGCTAAAGATCCCATGATTTACAAAAACGTAATCACCCATTGGAAAGTGGAAAATGATCATTTCGACAATTTGTTTTGTCAGAAATGGAGAATAATTGTAGATGGATTTTCTTTTTTGTGTCTGGAAAATTTGTCATGACTGTCTTAAATTAAAAAACTCAATAAGTTGAAATTAATAAATCTGAAAATCTTTTCATGATCTCAAAGACACATCAAACAGAAAATTTTATTTTGATTTTTTTTAGAAAAAATGTTTTTCCTTTTCTTTTAAAATGCATGACGGAAATGTCCGTAATTGTGAAACCCTCCTCGTAAAATCAAACTATAATGTCAGATACAGTCAAATATTCAACATCGAGTGCTTTCATCACATTCATAGTCAAATACATGCACACAAGTTAGAGTATTTAAAGCTCTTTATTTTCTTTAATCACCTAGGCAACAGTTGGATGTTTCAGACAGGCGGATTTTGTTCTGTCGACATATCACCAGTACAAGTTCTCATCTTAAAGCTGAGGTGAAAAATTCACAAGATAATGGCACGTTGCCTCATCCGGTGATTTGGGAAACAGTAGCTAGGTGGCGCTGTCCATGCATGACTGGTACGCTACATAGATTTTGGTCTCTCAGGCATTTTAGCAGGTCACTCAATGAATTTTGTTTGTAAGAAACAATAGATTGTTTAACGTATTAAATGATAGATTTAACTTTTGGAGTATTAAGTGTCAACAATGGAATGTGGAGACTGACTCTGTTGTTCAATGTCATAACTGTGATCACCACTAGCTGGCGCCCTGTTTCACCAGTAACATAAACTAGGAGAGTAGTTATTACCAAACATTGTTGTATACTGCAACCACTTTATTGTGTAGATGTCACAAATTCACACGCTTCTAAAGGTTTGATTTTTTGACAGTAGTCACTTGTAGATGTTCTAGATTTTGAGAACCAGTTTGAAGTGGATAAAACTGGTTCTCAAAATCTGGAACCATCGTAAGTGCATGAGTTACCTTTTTTAATTTTTTCTTATTTAACTTAAGACCTCATTCATACTTGGCAATGCTCAGCTGATCCTGCCAATTGAGTTCTGTCATGCTACGCATGATTGACCGATTTTTCTGGTCAATATTAGCTGCAGTGAACTTGAGCCACAGTTACATAAAGCTTCTGACTTTTCAGATAAAAACCAGTCATAAACGGATCCAGTTCAGCAATAATTGGAGATCATCTGGAGTGTATATCACTTGTTGTCGACCTCTAAAGCTGGTGTTTGGTGCATCGTCAGACAAAGTTTAAATTCATTCACCTTGCCAATTTCTCAATTTGCACGATTTTGGCAGACTATTGGTCCATTTGTTGATAATGGCCAGAAATGCCTTAGTGATTGTTAGCAGATCCATCGTCACGGAGTAGCACCAAATTCACATTCTTTAAAATATGAATACTACCTTCGATCTGACTCAAAACCACTGAGACCCAGTGTGTGGGATTCACTGAGCATGACCCATTATGTGTATGAAATACAACGTGAGACATGAAACCAATGCTAGTCCGAGGTACTGGGAAAGCAATTGAAGGAGAATGGTGAGCACTGACCATGACTGGTGATGAAAATCACTTGAATGCTGGAAAAATTTTGTCTGATGGTGTACTGACACCCGATCAACACTCCCAACAATTTCCTATTGTCAGCTGATAATACCATTGTTTAACCTCATCGGATCAATGTCAGAATTTTTTGGTCATGATAATTGATACACACTCAAAATGAACAAGGCATTCTTTACCCTGCATATTTGTGTCCTTTGAAGTAAATGGTTTCATAGCCAACCAGCCAGCTGTATGAATATTAGGGTCAAAATACTGCTGGGAATTGCTGCATGTTAACAACAATTAATAATAGTAATGGAATAGTGGTGTCTAGAATTACTGTGCAAAACAAAAAGGCGACACGTTACGTAGGCCTTCTACAGAGTCTGACCTGTGGTTACAGACACTGTGGTTTAATTTTGCTGCTGTTACTCTTCAAAGCTACCAGCCTGCTCGAGGAATTTTTTGCAAATATTTTTTTAAATGTTTATGTTACCTATTACAGTTTTCACTATAATTGCTGTACTTTGGTAAGTGAAACACCAACCGACATGGTGTTCAGATGTTTCATACTCCATCCAGCATTTCGGCACCAGGAATCTGCTCCACCTGTTGTCTCCTTAATATGTTTCTGCAGGTTACATTGACCTGTTATCACCTGCATTACCAACTGCAGTTGAGACCTGGTCAGACTCAATAGCTTGGTAGTTCGAATGGGAGTTACCCAGCTCACTAACCTCTTTTGTTCTTCTACAGTTACTTCTGTTAGTCCAAGATGTTTTCTATCCTTTTAATGACCAATCCCTTATTCCATGTTTGGCTCATCAATCAGCTGCCTCATCACTCTGGATGCCAATGTGTCCAGGCAACTGTGATATGGTTATATTTACTAATATTTAGGTTAGTGATACATTGCTGAACACTAATGTTACTTCACATTGTTTTTAAGACATTAATAGCTACCTGACTATTAGACAGGATAGCTGCAGGTTTATTTTGGATTCCTTTTCGACCAGTTCTTCTGCAACTTTAGAAATTGGAAAACTGGGGGTGCATGCAAAATCTGGGAGTCAAATAGCAGTTGCCTTTTTTCACTTAAAGCTTAAGTGAACAATCTAATAAATGTCATTTTTGGGCATCATTCCTTGGTGCTTGCAACAAAGAAAAGTCTGTTGTACACTTGTGACACATGAATGCGCTATTTACTAAATTTCTGCAACATCTCAGAAAGTCGGTTTGCTGGTATTAGAATACTGATATCTTATAATGAGGTGAAAAACAATTCTGATAATTTGTTTTAAGGTATGCAACCTTGTGGAAGAAGAACTGTTGATTGAAAAATTAGCAAAACAAAGAACTTGGCCAATAGGTGACGTGCAAGGGAGAGTGTAATTGTCGTTGACATTAATTTTGTGTCAAATTTTATTGGGTCATTTTTTTACCCATGTTGTTCTGACGTTGTTTATTTAGTACAGCTTGTTCCAAGACTAGCACTCTGGATACAAATTAAAGTGCTTGCGAAAACATCAGCAGTTTTGATTTTATTTGAATGACTAGCAAAATTACCCTGGCTTGAAGACATTCCAATTACTGGTATTTTTGTTCCCAGTGAAAATGCTTATTAAAATACTAGCGGGTATTTGGTTTAGTCAGTGGTGGTAATTAAGCATACAGAGTGTACATCACTCAGTTGTTGTTGTCTGCCAAAAGATGTCACTTCAGTTTTCTATAATGAATCTTGCTGTGTTGTCTGCTGAAATGTAGGATCAAATCCTCAAAACCAGTAGCTGGGTACAGAAATTACCGGTACTAATGTTTGGAACAATGTTAAAGTTTGTTGGTATTAGTCATGTTTAGAACATGCCTCAGTGTTCTGTAGGTGCACATGTCTTTTCTTCAGATCACTTGATAAAGTGCCAAGACTGCCCATCGTATTCCTGTGATCAAGCATCAAATTCCAAGGTAAATTAAAAGTTGGTTGTGACAGTTGATGAGCACTGTCTTCTCCAAGTAGATCTACTTAATGTGCCAAGTTATACGTTAAGGACTGTTTTAGTATTCAAGTCCATGTAGTTTAATGCATAGCATTGCGAATCTCACATTGTAACAAGCAAAAGTAGTATAAACAGAATGTTGCGAAAACAACTAAAGCATTTTGTTTAGAAACAACATAAAGCAAGCTAACACTGTCAACTTTTTAAAGATTGGAACTTTGGCTTCAGTTATTTTGTTAAAACCTTGACTTAAAAACACCAGGGTTTCTCATTTGTGTGGATGGGTTGTAGTATTTGAAATACAAAACACCAGGTTTTCCATAAGACTTGAGATTTCTTTTACCTATATTCAGCATGCTCAAGCCACTCTCCTGTAATCCTCTTGTCTGGGTCAATTGTGTGTGAATTGTAAATATTTGAACACTTCATGCCTATGTGTTTGATTTCACCATAGTGATCTCAAGTGTTTGAGATTCTGTGGTGAGATCTATTGTGTGTTGGTGAATTGTACATTGCGTAGTAGAATTTATTTTTTGAGATGTGACCCACTTGATAGCTGTGCTAGCCTGGCAAATGCCAAAGTCAAATGTTTGCTGATCACTGCCCACAATGCTAAGAATGTTCAGAGATTACAATGATAATGTTATGATAATATTATGATAATGATAATTTTTGTGTCATGGGTTCAGTAAGGAAAGACAAGATTCCATTGACTACAGTTTCACTCTTTTATTTCAACCTTCACAAAATACCCAACCCACTATGCTCTATCCTCTCATTGCTCCAATTACAATTACCCCAAGGCGAGGTTTCCATTATTTTGCAGATGTGTATATGCATAATTAAAATGGCTGCCTGTCCCTCCACAGTCATAATTATTATTAACAATATAAATTATAGGGACACCGTGGGTTTTGCAATGCCGATGTTAAAATAAGAATATTTATATTAAATAAACGATCAGTTTCGGTGAGTTTTTAAGTCATGCTTTTTGCTTTGTATAAGATTGTTTGTCTTCACTGATTCAGTTTTTAGTCACAGTAGCATCAGTCCAAGTTTCATTCCTCAGTGGTCATAGTGAGAACGAAACCAACTTCAAGTAACAGTTCTGGAGGTGTCGTTGCTGATGATGATAACAGCACGTCAATTAATTCTAATTTGTGATAACTATATTCTATGCAGTTGCAATAGCAATGCAAAGCTGTCTTTATTGCACTGAGTGTTGACTGAAATTTGTGACAAACTTTCTCTTCCTTACAGCCTGATGGTGACATTGATTTGTGTTGCACCCAAGGAAGCGTTGTGACCCACTTAACAACACACAAAGTGCCCTCTGTTGTCTATGATTCCATCTTAGACTGCATTGAAAATAGCAGCAGTTCTGGGAGCAATCTGGTGTCTTTTCAAGCAACAATTCTTCGAGTTTTTTGTTCCAAATTGTCAAGGAATGACATCAGGTAAACACTTCTGAGTGAAAATTCCAGTCCCTGTTAAACTTTCTTTATTTTCTATCATGGTGGTCTAGGTGGAAACTAATGGTCTATTTTATTTGCTAAATAATTCAAAAAAGTAAATAAGTCTTGCGTCAGCATTTTGCCTTGTGTAGATTTCCAAATGAAGAAAAGTACACAATTTACAAAGTGCCAAATCTGCTGACTAAATTTCAAAAAATCTGTTTATTTAAAAACATTAAGTTAAATAGACTAATAGGAATGACAATAGGCTCATCTGTTCTGACTTCCCCAATTCCATGTTTTAATTATGTTCATGCACCACTCATGAGAGACTGGATAATAGCCAGACATGGATTTTGGGGATGGTCTTGGGTGATTTGGTTATGTAATAGCTATTCAAAAATAAAGCATTGAAAAGCATCATTTACTTTAATTTATAAATTCAGTGTATTCATGATCTGCAAGAACTGTTGCATTATTGCATCGCTGTTGGAAATGAAACAAAGATCCGATGCCTTGGTGGAACATGGCACTAAATTTCTTGAATCAGGGCTTTCTAATTTTTGTCCACTTTTGTTGTCAAATGTCAACAAGATGGTTTTTGCTTAGTGTTAAGAGGAGTTTCTGTAATGAGGTCATGGCAAGGATGTTTGAACTACGGATGCTGTTTATAAACTATGTCAACCTCTGCTCATGTGAAATAACTAGGTGGAGGCTGGTTGTTGAAGACTTGTATGGATGTTTCTGTGAGGTGGTCTTGCCAGAAAAATGTGAACAACTTCAGTCATGGGCGGATGTCATCAGCAAGGGGGAAGGCTCTGTGTGTGTCTTCAAAGATCTTGAAGTGAAACAGAGAATTACAAAAGACAGGTAAAGGCTCACTATAGAGTGATTTGAGTGTTAAGTTTGTTTGAATCAAATGATGGCAGAAATGATCTTTAAGATAACTGTATTCTCCATTGGCCTGAAGTTGTGAATCTTAGCATGAAATTTAGTTGGTTGTTGCATTCCCAGAATTTCCTCCAATGACCGATGATGTGGTCTTCAGACATAAATTATTCTGTCAAATATGTGATTTTTCTCTCTCTTAAACCTGTCTTCAGTCCACAGTCAGTTTTATCATGACACTGAATATTGTTCAGCAGTTTGTTCCAGGCTCTTGAGTCATGACCATTATGTTCAGACAAAAATGTGCGGAATAAGACCAGCCAATAAGAGTAATTAGAGTTTATAATTGACAACAATTTATTGAGGAAAAGACCATTTATTTTGTTATTAATTCAAACACATTTGAAAACAATTGTAATGCATTTTGCTTAGCACTGGTGTTCTGAGTGAGACTGCCTTTGTAAAGGGCTAAGGACCCAGCATAAAGTACTCATTTGTGGTTTATTGCCATGGCCTTACAAAACTAAAAAATCTGAATCCATCCTAGGACATTTTGAGACAATCCATAAACAGTGCCATGTAAAAGTATTAGAATGCCTTCATTACCAAGAATCAAAGTTCTAATAAATAAGTATTTAATGTGTTCACAGTCTATCCATAAATTATAAAGTATATTTTATGAAAATACTTAATATGTGCATGAGTCTTCATATTCACACGATTCTATTTTTTAAAGCAAAGTAATTTTTCATGGAAATTGCCAAATTTTCCACAAAAAGGAATTCTGCTCTCACGAAACTTTAAAATTCTGTTCTTTTATTCCATTAGGAACAAAAACTTGCCTGAGATTTTCTTTTAAGGCTTTTAGCCTGACAGCTCTGTATTTTTTCAATAATGACGTCTTCATTTTTGGTAGCAGAGCGCTCCTGGCTAAAATGCCTTTCAGAAGATCCAAACACGCTTTTGTAGTGAATAGAATAAACAGAATTTGCTAATTTCACGTGAAACATCGTGTTAGTGAAAATTACGGCAAGATTTTTTATGAAGAACTGCAGCCACATAGTTACGAACATTTGTGCAATATCTTAAATTTGTCCGTCCATAAAAAACTTCTGTGGTCATCAAAAGTTTTTAAAATGTATACTTTGCGTGTCTACAATTAAGCATTCATTACCTATTTTAGATCCTTGTTAGCAAAGATATTCTTTTCAGTGTCATCTTAAGTATGAGCAATGTTAAGTTTTAAGAAATTATTCTCAAATACTCAAAATGCACACCAGTCTGCACTTTGCTATGACATTTTTAAAAACATGCGAGTGACCCGCTGTCTTGATGACCAGCAATACCCCCTTGGTAATCTTGTGAGCATGTTGAGCAGACGATTAATAGGAATACCAGCGCTGGATGTCGCAGGACCGTGCACAATCAGAAACAAATTGGTTCATGACTACAGGGTCTTGCCATCTTTAAGGCTCCAGAGGATGCTTTTTCTTATTGTGAGATTAATTTATAAGTTGATTTAATTTAAGGTAACTCGTTTAATAGGTGATTTCTTTTAAAACTTGTTATGATTATGTTCAATATTTATGTGCATTGTAGCTCATTCTTTCCTTGATCAAATTTTGAATATCTCATTCTTAAGAAATACATGTTTTATTTGAAATTTCATACTCAAGGTCCATCAAAAAGTCAAACTGCTGTACTGTATGAGGCTCACATTATCACTGGTGGCTTTCAAGGATGTTGCTGTACCCTGATTTATTTTCATTTTAGTTGTCCTGGTTTGTTTACCCTTATCGAGAGTCTTTGGGCCCCATCTCAAGTGACTGCCCGAAAGGTGGATAGTCAAAACAGCACTGAAAATGTAAGATCTCGGTCTTTGCATTATATTATCTGTTGTGTTTGTAAGACACTATATGAAGCTAAATTTTAACTAGGGTGTAGATACAATTCTGAACACCAATTTGATTCTCTAAAAACCATGCACAGACCAGCAAACACCAAGCTTGTGGTTCAGATTTCGTAGGATTTTAAAAAAAATTCCAAAGTTGGCTAACTTTGGAAATGGCTGATCAGGTTGAGGTGAAACTTTCGCACGCTGTGTTTTATGCACAGTTGTCCATGATGCTATTAGGAATTGCTTTTTAAACTTCACCTTTGCAAGACGGGCTATCTGAAATAAGACTTAATGTATGATTTTTATGAAAAACATAAAGTTGCATGAAACGAAAACTGTTACTGCATTTTTTTGAGATATGTTGAATATTTAAATCGTACAAAATTTGGTCTTGTTATTGAATGGATACTGTTGTTTTGATAATGCACCTTTTGCTAATACTTACTAAAGACATGGTCACATGACCCAATTAATTGCATGGATTTGTAATTTGAAGCACAGATTTGGCATTTTAAGGTCTGGGACTGGGACCGAAGATGTAATTCAGAGGCAGAGCCATAGAATCATTTGTACGCTATCTATCTTGGGTGGTTATTTCATTTTTAGCTTTTCTTAAGATAAATAACTGCTACCTGTTAATAATAAATTGCTTTAGGAATGCTCCAGTGGACCTGCCAAGACACCTCCCCATTTCTGCTACCAAGTGTCTGTACTGAGGCACCAGTCAAAGTGTGACCTCACTAAACAGAAGTCTGTGCGAGACTTGACCAGTGTCCATCCCCGTACTCTTCGGGAGATCCTACAGGTGAGTGGGAGGGTATGTGTGATGTTAAGATGGTGGGTTGAGGTAGAGAATGATGTTAAGTCTCAGCCCATTGTGGGGTGAAACAGCAAAAAGCCGTAATGTATCTTCTTGTGATCGAATTTCTATTGCACCCTTCCTTCTTTTGTAGGTAGACCTTTTATTTGAAAGAAAGGCAGAATACTTGTGTTATTAGGAAAAATTTCTACAAATTTGCTCTTGATTCTTGTATTCATTGCACAGTAGATGCATGCATTATTACTTCTAATACAATCTTGGACTCTTTTGTGTTGGTCAAACTCTAGATTTCCATTACAAGAAGAAGTTTCTACCCCAAACATTATTGGATATTGACTTTAGCCTGGTTTTAGTAATTCTAGCACATCATATTCAGGTGTTGTGTTCCTTGTGAAACCAGAGAAGCAGATTTGTATTAGAATACTTGTGTCTTTCGAGAGACCTTTGGGTGAATATGTCGAATTTTAAAATCCGCCCAGTGGACGTAGCCGCCCTGGTTGTTTTGGTCTTGCTGCTCACTTCAACTTTGAAAGTGGTGACAGCACCATGCTGAGTGTAGGTTAGGGTTCGCCTGACTCATGTTATAAACCAACCTTGTCTGATTTCACTGAAAAATTGCTCCTACATATTTTTGTGTTATCGTTGGGTGAATTTGTCTTTATTGTAAACAACTATCCGTAATTCATTTTTGAAGCATCAAAATTAACCCAGAAATAGCAAAGTTACCGCTTGTGCTTTATGGCTTAAATCTTGAATACTCCAGCACACTGTCCAAAATAGGGCTCACAAAATAAATCTGCCACCAACCTGAGACAGTCATGTGAGGATAGCCCTATCTTACCTGTATGTTGGTGACTAAAGTTTGCAGGAAACTTCAATAATTCACCTATCAAATGATATTTGAAGAAAATATGTTTGTAGTTCTGGCACTCAACCTTTAGTGAGACTTTGTAATTTTTCTGTACTCACTATGTGCCCGCCCAAGGTTAAATAAGACAATTGTTTTACTATTCTGACATTATGCATTGTTAGTTGATTACATATTTCACTTAATATTAATCCAAGTTTAAATTGACCAAAGGGTCAAGTAAAGTGTGTGTGCACTAAACCGGCTGTCCATTAGAGGGTCAGGATCCCTGTGCCGTGTGCAAATACCACCCAAGCACATATATTCATGATTGGATACCAATTATTGACCCCAGGGAAAATGTTTACTCATTCTTCCATGTGTAAACTAACCACAAATCCTTTAAGCTAATTTAGACTTGATTGACCAGAATGAAATATCCAGGCACCTACTTTTGTTATTCCTAATCTAATTACCATGGCGATAACCTTGGAGAGATCTTTACTCAATGTACAGTGGGGTAACTTGGAGGCAACATTGGTCAGTTCAGGGTGCCTAATCCACCTTTGGAGACCTCTGTGAAAATGCATAGATTGTTAAGGCTGGTCTATGTTTGCTGTCCCATTATGTAAACAGATAATCCTTCATGCCAATATTGTGAAGTGACCACTATGTGGTATCTGGGCACCTCCTGGCTTTCTATGTCAATATTCAGAGGCAATGACCTTGTTTTTCCTCAGTAAATCCGCTGGTGAACTGGTTCTAGCAGATTGCATTTAAGCTCACTGAAGTTTGGGATTATTGCAATAAGTCAAAATTATTGTTGTTGAAATTGTATACAACATGATGGACTGTCGTGGAAAAATCACCACCATTTGATGATCAAGCATTAGACAAGTGTGAAGCCAACACAGTAGTTCATTAAACTCACTTGGTGTACATAGGCTGGTGTGTTATACCATCTTGTAATCCACAACTCATATTATGTCATGACTTATGTACTTACTGGGTGTAAAATGAGAACCCTTAAGCTCTCCACCAATTGAGCGGACAATATGGCTGACAAGTCAGGAATTCTATTTGTCAAGTTTCTCCTAAAAAATTAATGCTAAATTAGTTTAGTCTATTGCTAGCATGGTTTCTACTGTGTATAGATGTCAACAACATTAAATTTTGGTAATTAAAAAGTGTATCCATTATTTGCCCTAAGGCAGTTGTCTTCAGAAAGGACAATTTTGTGCTAAGTAACTGGAAGATTACCTTAACCCGCAGGGATCGTTAACTTCAATATTTTCTCTATGTAACCAACATATGGTATTGCAGGACTTCCTAGCTTAGAAAATAGTTTTTATCAATAAAGAAAACCTAGAAAATTAAGGCCACAATTTCTGTAGCGTTCAAAGATTATGCATAAGTGGATTTTTCATACTTTGATAGAATTGAAGCAGTTAAATGTTACTGATACAGTTTTTGAAATGTGCCATTTTACTTTCAGATGTCTGACAGTACTGAAGAATCGCTGCGCCTCAGTTGTTATGCCAAGTTGCTCTGTATGTTGGAGTTGAATGAGGTCAGATGAGAATGATTTTTGATGTGTTTTATTGTTCATCTGGAGGTTGATAAAGAACAGAAATATTAGTAAAAACAGAGACATGGTCTAATAACAAACATGAACAAGTATTAAGTTTTTGTATACACGCAATCAACTTAGTTTCAATTAATTTTTTTTTTTTCACTAATATCCATTCTTATAACACTATGTGCCCACATTTATATCGCTTGACTGCGATGCATAAGCTCCTAATAAAAGCTCTGTCAACATCTATAATGTCCACTTCTCTTAAAACTCTCAGAAGTTATTAAAATGACAATAAATATAAGCCGGGATTAATATATAATAATGATAAACATAAGTGTCTGAAGTAAATTGGTGTTTCTTGCACCAGAACGTGACTGAGCCACCTGCACCATTTCATGGATAATTCTCTTACAAGAAAAACACGCATTTCTGAAGATGTGCGGGAATTTTCACTGCTGCTGCTTCAGCCTTGTATGGTGCAACTTGCACTAGGATCAAAGCGAGCACGGCGCCAGAGTCAGACGAAGTTGTGATGTCCACATTGTCCAGTTTGAGCTAGACTCAATTAAGTGTAATTACCCACAAACTATAGTAAACATCTCTGCATGTACATAGTGGCGAATTTTCGAAATACATATTAAGCCAATAATTTTCGTTTAAAATAAACAATATGCCAGACTCAGCCTGAAAAAACAAGGTAGTATGGTTTTCGATTTTTAAATATTGATGAACTATTAACTTAAAACTACAGATGTTGGTTACGTATTGAAGATAAACTATCGTGTGTATTGATATACTCGGAAGATTTACAAACGGTGATCATTATTAGCAATACCAAGTGGTTTATTCTCTTAATATACAACAAAACTAAATTACACCCAGTGACCAAATTAGATGTCAGTAACTTTTAAGACAGCGCTTATCACCTAGTCGTGTCGAACTAGTTTATTCGAGGAGTAGCACGCTATCCGAAAAACTGGTAGTCGGTAATCAGCTGGCAGTGGAACACGTGTCATGAAGAATAACTGTGGTTAGCTTCAAAATCAATGAGAAAATCCAAGTGCTAGATGAGGTGGCTCAGTGGTCACCGGCTAACTTGCAAGTTTCATTGACGATCAAAATTTGCCACTGTTCTAGCACTTCAAGATGAACCCAAGCTACTGTTTTAAGATATTTTGTAATATTTAAAATGTCATCAAACCCATACTTTTTATGCGCCCACATATTTATATGTGGACGCATTATGCCGTCATCTCTGTCCGTCCGTCCGTCCGTCCGTCCGTCCGGGCGGCGTCCGTCCGGCGTCCGGCGCCCGCTGCTCTATCTCCAAAACCCTTTGACATACGTTCATGAAATTTGGCACATATGTTCCATTCATGAATGGGACGGCATGTGCGAACTTTCGGACGGATCCGACTACCGGTGTGCCCCCTAGTGGCAATTTTAGTTTTTTACGCTTACCTTTGTATCTTCAAAAGTCCTGAACGGATTTTCATGAAATTTGGTATGTAGGCACCTATTAGTGAGATGACGCTATCCTCCTGTTTTCAGATGGATTCGACATAGTTTGCGCCACCTAGTGGCCATTTTTACTGTTTTCGAGTCTGTATTTTTGCGTCCACCCCTCTATCAACCAAACCGCTCAAAGGATGATTGTGAAAATTGGCGTGTATGTGCTTACTATAAGGAAGACAGCTGACAATGATTTTCAGACGATTTGGACTACTGTGGCGCCTCCTAGTGGCAGTTTTGTTTTTTTGCGCCCATGGCTGTATCTCCCAAACCGTTTGCAGGATCTTTACTAAATTTAGCAAGTGTATTTATGTGATGTTGACAACGGACGATGACGACTTTAGGATGATTCTGACTACCGGTATGCCTCTAGTGGCAATTTTAGTATTTGCCTCTAGTGGCAATTTTAGTATTTTACATTGACCTCTGTATTTTCATAGGTCTTCAGGTGTATACTTTGTGTTACTTCGTGACTGTGAAGGAAAAGTTCCAAGTAGAAATTTGTTTCTGGCATTCTAATGCTGTGCTAATCTCGTATGTTGGTAAATTTGTTTTTAATTCTATGTTTCTGTGGTGCTTTAAGCAACTGGTGTATAGGATGTGCTTGTATTATGAAGATTACTCACATTTTGCCCCTAGCCTATTGAGGAGACAATGACCATGCCTTTCCATTTTGCAAAGTACGCCCTCTACTGGCCACTTTATGGTACCAATAAACAACCCTAGAAGGATACCGTATGCGGTGCAATTGTGGGCGCATTTCAACGCTCCGCGTTGCTCTTGTTACATTTCAGGCTGTAAGTCTGTGCAAATTGCAGAGAAAACCAATTTCAGTGTAATAATAACCTCAGTGCTGTTGAGAAGGTAGTGCTAGTTATTATCTGTCCACTTCATTAGCTTGAATACAAAGGGCGTGCTGAGTAGACATTTAAAAGTTGTCTGAGGGCAAAGGGAATCTCCAGTGTAAGTGAGAAATTCTCCACTTGGCATGTCTGATTCGACATGTATCAGACCACCTGCTCTATTTTTACTCCAGTACACGACTGAGCGGCCTGCAAACGTCTGATGCGACATATATCTCGGGCGGATCCAGGATTTTTATTTAGGGGAGGCCAGGGCAGAGTATTAGCCAGGATTTTGCCTGTCAGACGACGCACCCCCGAACTGCCAAATGGAATCTGGGAGAGTTTCAGGGGGGCCATGGCCCCCTTGGCCTCACTCTAAATCCGCCACTGTATCTGACAGGCCATCTGCACTATTTTTACATCAGTTCAAGCCTACCTGTCAAACGAACCTCTGCTCTGCTGTAAGCCTACCTGTTTGGTGTCAAACGAACCTCTGCTCTGCTGTAAGCCTACCTGTTTGTTGGCTATCCACCTCTTCTCTTGCCTTGGTGTAGTGGGCAGGCTTGCGCAAAGCTACTTGAGAAAAAAACAGATCCTGACAGCATACCGGTACTCTCATTGCAAGCGTGTGTATAAACCTGCTCGTAATAAGTCCAACTCTGGTGTGTCATAGCTCCCCATGTTGGTATACTCAAGCAGACATGGTACTTCAAAGGATTTGTGGTGACTTTGTTGTTTTTAAGGCCTTTGCTTAGGTGGGCTTAGGTAGTAGTTTCAGACCAACTTGTTTTTGTGCTGCCAACAGAGCTTGGCAAGTTTAGTATGACCATGCCAGTTGTTGGCTAGATAATCAATAGAAAGTTAAATACAAATTAGCAACTTAAAACAACATGCTGTGCTTCATATTACGTTTCAATATTCTTTAAGATCATCATCAGGTGTAACACAGTCAGTACACAGATGCAATTACATAATGTACAAAGGGGAGACAAATCCATAATCCATTATTATGGTCAATTCAGTCATCCCATCTCAAATGCCTCAATATTTATCTGAATTACCAAATCCGGCCTTCACTGAACATCCTCTCGCTCACTCTAGGTTCACTATGGACTGCTGTATATCTCAGACCTGTCCCTGTGGTCGGACTGTACCACGCCTTACATCACAGTTCAGATGGCACCTGACTTCTGCTTCGATATTTCCATCCCATCTGTTATTTTGTGCAGAGATATACTGTACAGTTCAGGTAAGCGAGATTGCTGAAACTTAACATCCCTGTTATTGCTTCAGTATCATTGAAAACTTAATCCTTTATAGTGGTATTGGCAGCCCTTATGGTTTCATTTTAAATAATAGCAAATAAGAATGAGTTTATATTAAAAATATATTCTGAATTAGTTAAACAGAAAGTAATACGCAACTTGTCATCCCTTTCATTGCAAGAAAAGCCTTCCATATAGCCTTGCCCTAAGAATTCGACGCATTTGTTCAGAAGAAACTTCCTTTAATAACCGTTTAAAAGAACTCAAGTACTATCTAATTCAACGTCATTTCCCCTTCCATCTTATACACAAACAGTTTGACAAAGTGCACTCAATTACACGAAATGAATCTTTAAGAACTAAAACTAAAGGCAATACTACTAATAGAATACCATTCATAACTATGTTCAATCCATGTTTAAACGGAATTAGACACGTCTTCAAAAAACATCTTTCTACGCTGCATATTTCCCCTCAAATGAAAAACCTATTTCCTCATCCACCTATAATTTCTTGGAGAAAATGTAAAAATCTAAAAAATTATTTAGTTAAAGCTAATATCGACAATATACACCAAACTGACAAGCCTATTGGCAACACACAATGTAACAAAACTAGGTGTAAAATGTGTAACTTCATCAATGATAGCACTTTTTTCCAGTCTTCCCAAACCAATGAAAACTTTGAAATAAAACATTCTGATTGCACCACCAACAATTATATTATTTACCTTATAACTTGTAAAAAATGTTCTATCCAATACGTAGGACAAACTCAACATAATCTACAAACTCGGTTTCGTAATCATAGATTTAACATAATGCATAAAAACATTTCTGATACTATACTAGGTAATCATTTCAATTCCAAAAACCATAATATTCAAGATCTTTCTGTACAAATAATAGAAAAACTCCAACACCCCAGTACCCCTCACAGACTCAAAAGAGAATATTGGATAGACAAACTTAATACAGTAGAACCTCATGGATTGAACATAAAAACTTCTTAAAATATGTCATTGAATTTTTTACGCAAAAATGTATCATTTTCATTACACCATATCTTGTATGTCAATTGTCATTTTGTGTTTGATTTTACTTTATTTCTGTTTTTGTTGACAAAGGAATTTATTACATCTGAAAATTTCAAATTTCAGTTGATCCATTCTTGTTTTATTTACTGATTTATATTCTTCATTTCATGAAACAATAGTAACCTTGGGAGGATCTGGATCGCCTTATTTAGTTTCAGATATATTTTCTGCGTTATATGTTTGACAAATTGTTGTGTTTGAGGTTATGAATAAGTATTAGTTCAGTGTTTTATATGTGTTTGTTTCCCAGTAACATATTTTAATAAATTGATTACTATGTTACTATGTGGGCAGTTGCATTAGTTTAATAACAATTTAAACTGATGTGGTTTCTTATCTACGTAAAATCTCACGAACTGCGGACAAAAAGCAATCGCCAGAATTATATTTCTTATATTTTAAGGCTTTTAAAACATTATGTGAACGCTAACAATGTATCAAAATATTGTCTGATGGTAGTTAGAGGAAAGAACTTGAAAGTGGTAAAGGCATTGCTGCTACTTATCGTTTATGTAAAAATGAGCAACAAAATTTCACGTTTCCACCATATTGTGTCCTAAATTGGTAAGATTTTCTCAGAAATATTTGGGATCAGCTTTTAACTTTAAAAACTTGAAAGTTACTTTACAAAATTCATGACTGATGTTGTTGTGGTATGTCGTGGCCTTGTCTGTTGTATACTTTAGGTACCCTTGTGGCAGACTCCTACTAATGATGTAGTGGTATGTCATGACCTTGTCTGTTGTATACTTTAGGTACCCTTGTGGCAGACTCCTACTAATGATGTAGTGGTATGTCATGGCCTTGTCTGTTGTATACTTTAGGTACCCTCATGGCAGACTCCTACTAATGATGTAGTGGTATGCCATGGCCTTGTCTGTTGTATACTTTAGGTACCCTTGTGGCAGACTCCTACTCTCAGCTGAAGATTTTATCTACTCTCACTACGCTGCCTAGTTTACATCATCTGGACATTTCATCAAAGCTGCCTCAACTAACAAGTCATGTACAAGATGCTTCCCTTGTTGTTTTCTCAGGTAAGTTGTTCGTTTTCAAATAGGCTGCTCACAACATAAGTGATTTTAGAGAGAGAGAGATGATTTTGCCTTTCTGTTTAAACAAAATCTTAAGTTGTGCAAAAGTATGTTCCCACTTACTTATTTTAGTACTATTCAATATCGAAATAAGGTACATAATGCCCAGCTAGAATTGACGCTGCTTTTTCTTGTTATTACAGGTGCAATAGAAAGTGTTGACGAAGACAGTGCTTGTACTTGGTTCAGCTGTCCTCATTGTAATGTTGAATTGGACCCATCTTACACTCCACTCAGGTACAGCAAAATACAAAACAATTCAGTTTCTAAGATTACACCAAGGTCTAGCAAGTCATTGTGGGATTTTTCATTTCTTTGTGAATGTTAATCCATTATAGATTTTACGCCATAGATTTTTCATTTTGTGGTGCTTGACAGGCTTAAATTCATGAAATGGTCAATTCATCTCCAAACCACTGTTTAGAAATAATAACAATCATCATCACTCTCATCTATTCTCTCTTGAAAAATGGATGGGGTTGAGCGCACTTCCAAGAAGTCAAAATCAAGGCCACAGTTATTACTTTCTTTGGCAAATAAGAATTGGTCACATTTGATGATGCGTGCATGAATGGCTGCATGGTCAATCTTTATTTACTTTATAACTTTGTGGCAACATAGGAGCTAAATTCTACAAAATGCCCTCCCATGCCCCCCCTCCCCGACACTATGTGCAACTAGACCCTCTCAAGTCAATAACTGAACATTAAGTACCCACACATGGCAATACTTGAGATGGTGTATAAACCACTCGAGTTTGTAGTAATTCTCCACAAACTGCTCCTTCGGGAGAACTCACTGGGGTCGTGACCTTAAGTAGCTTATGACCTGAATATAAAACTATCCATATAAGGACTATGATCTTTTTGTTTTTGATTGTTTTATCGATATCTCGTCTCAGAGCAAAGCATTTGACAGATCGAGATATCTTATTCAAACACAGGTATAGGGTACTTGGCTTGAGTCAAACATGGCATTGCTATTAAACTGCTGGTATCAATGTTCACAAGAAGAATACAAGCTGAACTGTTCCATGATAATAAGAGTTATAGAGACCTAGCTAGAGATTTTCCCACAATCCTCCAATGCGTTGAACTGTATATTTTGAATTTCTGAAAAGACAACTTTTGCATTTTTCAAAAGATAAACCCTGTTTCAAAAGTCTGTTGTGGGATAGGCTGTGACAAATTTCAGATATTAGCCTTTAAACTTAATCGGTAACTATGACTTCGTGGAATGGTAATCTAAAAGCTTAATTTATGGATCAGTGTTTGTTAACCGAAACTAGATTGGAAAATTTCAAGAAAAATACGCAGTGGTGTAGCTACGTTACTATGTAAACATGCTCGATCATACGCTTTAGGTTATGACTTTGTTTCTGTTTCTGAAAAATTTGCTCACTCAGCCAGTATTAGAGTGTTTGTGTTGCAGTAGAGATAAGTCACTTTTCTGCTTCTTATCTTGTGGTCGATCGGTGCGTACTTGACGCACAACTATCACTACGACCTTTAGGTATTTGATACGAAAACTATCACCACTGACCTCTCTTACTGGTTTGATGAAAAGGACTATAATTCATTTGCAGCTGCTTTCATAAAGGTGGTTTAACAAAACCAGATTTAAGACTTAAACCTTTCTTTCTAAATCTGGTCTAATTTTAGACTTAACTGGCATTTCACCAACGTGGTTTAAAAGTCTGAAAGCCTGGTTTTGTTAGACCATGGAGCGGGTTTACTAAAACTAGGTTTAAAGTATCCAAGCCACCCTACTGCATGTCGGTCTGGATTATCCCAACAAAGAAACTTTTGAAGTACTTCAATGAAACCTTGATAATGTGGGTAGAAATGGCACATAGTAGTAGAATCAGTGCAGACATTTGCGAAAAATTAAAGCTTTTCTCATAAGGGAAAAATGTTCCCTCCCAGAACTGATCAGAGAAAGAGCCAATGTTATAGATAACAAGTAAAATGGTGACAAAGGAAGTCAATCTAAGCAGCAGTATGGGCAGGGAGAAGGTTCAAAATAGACAACACTGCCAGATAAACAAGTGGTTTGACAAATAGACAAGTAGTTTACTAAACACACTAGTGATTGGTCAAATAAACAAGTTGTTTGACAAATAGACAAGCAGTTTGCTAAACACGCAAGTGATTGGTCAAATAAACTAGTCAAGAATGCTATAGTTTTCCAAATAGGAAAGACAACTATACAGATTCTGTCAGTTAAACAAGTGCCTACTGTTGAACAAGCAAGTAAGTTGGCAAGTAATTAAGTGGGTTACCAATGTCTTGTAACTTTGGAGTTCAACTTTTAAATAATTTTAGTTAACTGTGGAACAGACAAGGCATCTGTTTACCGGACAAGATGAGCACGGCAAATGGACAGAGGGCGTTACTTGAAAACGAATGACATCACGGAGTCTCAATGACTGACTCATGGAAATGATTCTGTGACTACTGACTCTTAAATTCAAAGCTTTGATCCCCTATACTCCAGTTCCGGACCAGTAGACACCAAACCCATGGTACAAATTCCGTATCAGAACCCCTAAACTTCACACAGACTCCATACCCACTGACCAAACTCCATACTCGAACCATGGATGTGGTTAAGGAATTTGATCCTTGGATATGAAATTTTGTCTCCTTTCCTTGTGTACGTAGTTTTGGTACTTGAGATTAGGGGCACACCTTTTGTACCACGGGTTTGGTGCCCGCTGGTTCAAGACCGGAGTTAAGGGATTGTATCAAAGTCTTGGAATCGTTTCTGCTCCCTGCTTCTACAATCAAAAAATGATCACACAACAAAGTGCACATTACTGCCTTGAAAGCATCAACTATCATTGTCATTTTGGATTTTTACAGGTGTACTTCCTGTATGGTTGCAGTTGACTCTCCACGTATCAGGATGAACATGGAAGTTGTGTCATCATTCGTCAGTGACTCTGAGTCACACACCGTTAAAATTAAGGTCTGTTGGTTTCTTCCACACACTTCAGGCTTAGATTCCTAATGAGGTATACCTACTGTGTCCATTAGAGTGCTTGAATGGATTACTACCTGTGGTTTTCAAAAAAAGTTGACTAATATCAGTCTTGTCATTTAAAATTAACAAAAAAATTAAAAACTGTCAGCTTATTTTTCAAGGGTTTACAAATTACTTTTCCTCAGTCTGTTTCCTTCTTGGTTTTGGAAATTTTTGACCTACATGTAGTTTTTAGAACTACTGAGCAACAAACAGAAATAGTATTCAGTCTTGTCAGAAAAGTTTGTTGATTTAAAATTTTTGAGTATGTCATGTTCTGTCTTGAAAGCAGTGATAAGTTGTGTACTTACTGTAATACTATAAATAGTATTCCTTCCTGGAGGAAAATTTTGTTATATATCACTTAATTTTTATTCTGTACTTACACTTCGAGATCGGAAATATACCGAACTAAAATTAGTTTGGAACCGAAATCATGTCATACTTAACAAAATATTAATATTTGTAGAGACCAGTAGCTTCTATTTTTGTAACAAAGATTCCCTTTTGTTACAAAAGTGCAAACATAGCCCATATTTTTGGGGGGAAACCAATGCTTCATCAGTGTCCTACACTGAGGAATGTGTGTTGTGTGTATTGAAGGATTGCTTGTTTCCATGTATGTGTGCATTTCTTTCAGCTTGTTTATGTTTGTGTGCACTTATATTTACTTATACTCCATATTAGAAAGTCAAATATTGACTGTCAATGGATGATAAAGAGAAGATAAATGACTGAAATTAGGAGATAAATGAGATTTTGTTGGTATCTTTGTGTGTATCATTTTATACCAAGATAGCACTAATGAAGGGGTTCATCTGCTGTGTAACTGTGGTGATTTAGGTTATTCATGTACCAATGGCTGTCTCAATTCATCTGCTTTTTTATTTTATTTCATTTTATTTAAGTCCAAAAACTGTTTTGTTTTCTATCTCATTTTTTGTATAAACTATAGCGGAAAGAGTTGAAACGCATTCAGAATAAGTGCAGCCTTGCAATTTATAAAATGTTGTCTTTATTTGAATGTACATGTATTATTCAGCTGTAGTCATTGTTGATTATTTTGAGATTATTCTTGGCACCGCTTGTGTATATAAGGTAATATTTACCAGTTAAGTTAATTGTTTCATTTTCACCTGTTCAAACTTTGAGTGCCACAACTCCTTGTTCATTCTGTTGATATTCAGGCTAAAAGGAGCTCAATTTCAATTGAGCAGACATAACAATGGAATGTGGTAGTTTGGACAGTGCTGGACTGCTCCAGTACATCTAATTGTATTCAATCTCTCATCATATCTTTGAAGATAGTGTCTGCAAAATAGGTCGTCCCTATTATCAAATGGGGTCACTGTATCAATACACTGGTTGGACAGCCTTTTATGGTAAAGGCTTTTCAACTCAGACCTTTGAATTTAACATATTTATGTTCCCCACATCTATGTATCAGTGTACGAGTGCATATTGCAGTCATATCTGCCTGGGTCTCTGGTGTCTGCTGCTGTAGCTTTTAAACCCATTTCAGGATCTCTATGAGATTTGGCAGATGTGTTCTTATGAAGTTGACAACAGATTGTGTCGAATTTTGGACCTGTCTAATATTGCCACTGTGATGCTTAGTGGCAATTTTAGTTTTTTACGTTGGCTTGTATGTCTTTAGAATTCGTGAAGGATTTTCATGAAATTTAGCAAATATTAAGGAGATGACTGTACCTTCGCATTTTCAGATGGATTTGATAATCCTAAACCTTTTAGTTGCCATTTTTAAGATTTTTGAGTCCGTTTTTTTGTGTGTCTGCCTTTCTATTTGCCAAACCGCTGGAAGGGTTGTTATGAAAATTGGCAGTTGTGTTTCTGAAGTAGAGTCCACATCTGACGTTGATTTACAGATGATTTTGACTATTCTGTCGCCCTCTGGCAACCCTTTGCAGGAATGTTGGGCAATTTAGCAGATGTGTTCGCATAAGCAACTTGGGATACATTAAAGTCTCATCAGTTTTGGACAAACAATGGTGCCATTTTTTCCTTTTCACTTCAGACCTTGTTGTAAATGTGTCCCATATTTGAAAGAATTGTACTATGGCAACGCTTGTTCTGAACTTGCAGATGGTAACACACTAATTTTGGGCTAGGTTTCTGTAAAAAAGTGTGAAAATTAAAAGTCACTGATCTCCCATATTGTGTCCTAAATTGGTAATTGAAAATTTACATGGATGTTTTTAAATTAAATTTACAGAATTAAAGTTAGAAACTTTTACCACTGTAAATATGATAAATGTTTTGACCTCTATGCTTAAAATTTTTCATGGTGGAATGCTTAAATTTGTTCAGATTTGTTGCCAATTGATAGATTGTCAAGCTAGTATGGTTTACCTACAAGTCCATAATGTTCATTCCTGTTGTATTTTTCATGGCACAGTTACTGGAGAAGACAATATTACAGGTGTTACCCACAGATTATCAGGATCAGGTAAGATTTTTTATTTAAGATCTGTAAAATTTTGAAATTAAATATTTGGTGAAATCACACCGACATGACGGACAAGTGAAATTTCATGTTCTCATTTCTTCCATTAAAAATATGGTGCATTATTTCTAACATGTGGCAAAGTTGTATTTTAATTGTTGGTATACACAGCGAAGAAGGCCTTGAAAAATTATCGGACAGTTTGTCACTTATTTTGTCCAAAATTGACGATATTTTACTTGGTTCTGCCGTATTTCTAATAGTGAGTGTTGACCTCCAATATAGGCAGTGTTAACAGTGGTTCGTACCTAATAGCCTGTCAATGAAAACAAGTGCCACCTTGCTGTTGAATTATACTCTACCTTCTGGTTTGTCGTAATGGAATCTTAGGGTTACTTAATAATGCCGCTAATCCACTTTCCTTATAGTAAACAACTTACTTTTGATATTGGGCACTGGTTGTTATGAAATTGGTCTTGTACTGTTCCTTGTTTAGATTAGATGTGGTTTTGGGCTTGGGAATACCTAAGAATTCCATATTTTTAGCTTTCCCACTGTCATGTTTTGAGGAGTTTCAGTAAATAGGAAAGCACAAATTCTGGACTTAAATTTCCATCATGACAGTGTGGATTAAATTGCAGAATTTTGGAACACTTCCACATGGGAAAGGTTGAATCCACTCCAAGAGGAGTAATCACTAGAGATCGCAACATGCAACACACTTATTGAATCAAGAAAGTGAATCGCCATTTGGTGTTTATAATCCTGAGAACTAGTGGTCATTCCAATGTTGCTTTCCGGATGGCGATTATTGGGAAAACTAAGGAGTTTCCTTGAAGTTTTGATAGACTGGACTTTCCTTAATGGGAAAGAAACATTTTGTTGACTGAGCACTTAACCAACCTACCAAGTCTTCCCTTGCACCTGAGTATGGAACAACTGATACCCGTTTTATAGGGTTATGTGGTCCAAATCAAATGGTAATTTCTGTGGTGGTCAAAGCTAAGTTTATAATCTCTTTACTACGACTTGTAGGAATGATTCAATCTTGTTTTTCTGTGTTGTAATTGTATACTTTGCACGCATTATTACATAACATTTAGTTACCGGTATTTCAAAAAGGGCAGTTAATGTAAAAATCCTTAATATACACTGGTATATATATCTATATGTATGTATGTATGTATATATTGCAGACTTGAACTGCTAAAATCGAGAAATTTCCAAAATCATGATCTGATCTAGTATCACATTTGATTAAACAAGCCTATTGTGTTGGTACACAATGTTGTGTTAGTAAGCTGGTAAGAGCTTACAATCAATGAAGGAATCAGCAGTTAAGTCTAACTTCTCTGAAAGTCAACTGTTTTCCTTCGTTTTTTGGTGATAGTATTTCATTCAAAACACATCTTCTTCATGACATTCGTTGAATATGGTTTGGAAATAGTATTTTTTAAATATCAGTTAGCATCAGGCAAGCTTTTTACAGCTGGATTACATGTCGAGCTTGTTTGAATACTTTGGGGCTGTACTGTACTTCTTTAGTAGTTTCATTTACTTTGAAACTGATATCAAACCATTTTAAAAACATGTATGGCGTGCCCAATTTTATTAGTGAAAATAGTGTAAATATAGATGTCAGTTTTATACCTCCACTTTTAAAAGTTTCAATGAGGGTAGCTTTGAAATACTGGATCTGTTATTCTAACCCCAGTCATAACCTCTTCAAATACTTGAATCCAGAATACATAAGGCATTGTTATTCATCTGCTCTTCTTTGTTTATCGTGGTACAAAACCAGTGAGGCTTGGTTTCTGAACATTGTTTCAAACGAGTTGTTGACTCAAGCTGAGAATCCGAGCAAACAAACCTCGTACCCCTGCATTAAAGAAATATTTGAAAAATATGGTGGTTTCTTGAATTCAGGGCACTATATTGCAAACAAGTAAAATTTTACAGTAATGTTTCATTCCTTTAAATGAACTGTCATAACTCTGGAATTTTGTATTAGTGAGTCGGTAGTGAAAAATCATCTGGAAGTTCTGTAAGTCCTTTATACAGCTTTCTTCCTGTTTTATAGGTTCTTTGATATTAGCTAGAAAATTACCATAAGTGAACTCAGCTGTGAGTGACACTAGATATTAGGGAGACTGAATTACAGGTAGAATCTTTGTGGAACAGAACGTTAGGTTTGGTAGTCGCAGTGCCTAATGAAGCAAAATATAGTGCTTCTGTTATGCACTTTTTAATGGATTGATTTGTGAAGTCCATTCAATATTTTCAGCAACAGTTGTTTCCTGTAGGCGACAGTTTTATGCACACAAATATGTGGTTGTCATTCAGTCTTTGCTCCTTTGGTCATCTGTCAATTTTCTTAAAAACAATTCATGAATCATGATGAAATTTCTAAGTATATGGCCTGGATGTGGTGGCACCAGTTGATTTGACTTCCGTGGCACCGCCTGTTAGCCATTTTAAATCTTTATCAAAAATTCCTTGTCGGTCAATTTCTGGTGAAACAAGACAAATTTCATCGAAATTCGATGTAGTCAAGTTTTGGACGGACTCGACTACTCTGTTTTTTACCTCTTGTTAACCATTTTATGTTGCAGTCAGAAATTCAATTTACTATTTTTGCTTGTCTTGATAACTCCTGATTATGGAAACTGGTGCTCAATTGCATTTTGACCGGGTGGCACTATGCTCAATTAAATTATCCCATAGGTAGTCCTGCGCTGAAGTTATACAATATGAAGTTGGTTTTGTTTCACCCTTTTCCTATCAAAATCAATGCTAATACTGTTTAATTCCATGGAAATGGACCATTTTCTCAAACAGTTCTTGTTGTGAATGCTCTGAGATTATTGAATATGGTTAACTCTCTTGCAGGGTTGTGACATTGACGCAGTGCTGGGCAAAAGACTCGCTTCCATACCATGCATTGCTCAAAGGCTATTGGATGATAACAAACACAGTCTGGCGTATTTCCTTGTACAGATTGATTTCATGTCATCACACTAACAGAGTACCGTATTGTATTTCCAAGTAACTTTGTTTTAGAAAGTTTTAATATTCAATTAAATACTTGTGAAAGCTGTCATAATGCCTTTAGTTTTGCTGAATTGTTTGTTGGTTTTTTGTACACACGCTCGCACACGTATTTATGTTGGCGCATTATCATCACCATCCAGACAGCGTCCACCCTTAATGGGCGTCTGAAAGTTTTCAGACATGTTCCTGTTATGGATGGGACGTCACAAACAAATTTTCCGTCAGATTCAAGTACCTGTGTAATCTCGTATGGCATCTATATCTATAGGGTTCCGTGACAGATTTTCATGAAATGTGGCAAATAGGCTCACATAATGGAGGCACGTTTCCATTTTTCATAGATTCTACGTGATCTGCACCCCCTGCTGACCAATTTATTACTTTTCATGGTGTGTTTGGCGTATGCCCCTCTATCCTCCAAACCGTTTTTTGAAATTTCGCAGATAGATGAGCATGGTTGACTTTCATTTTTGCGGTGGCACTACTGTGGCACCTCCTAGTGGTAATTTAGGTTTTCTTTGCCGTGACTCTATATCTACCAAGTTCCTTAATGGATTTTTATGAAATTTGGTATCTGTGTTCTAGTTGAGGATAGTACAAGTACGCTTGATGTTGATTTTGGGACAAGTCTAACTACTGTGGTGTCCCCTTGTGGCAATTTAGCTTTTCTTTGAGCGCGTCTTCATGTCTATTATGTTCCATAGGATGGATGTTTACAAAATGTAGTAAATATGTTTTTATCAGGACACCACGGTGCTTTCCTCGTTTTCCTATGGATTTGACTCCTTCTGAGCCCCATAGTGGCCATTTTCATGCCCCCACATATTTATATGTGGTGCATATTGCTGTCATCTCTGTCTGGGCATCCATCATCCGGGCGTCCACAACTGTATCTTCTAAACCCCTCGTAGGATATTGATGAGATTTCAGATGTGTTCCGACATATTTTGCTCCATCTTGTGGCCATTTTTATGATACAAATAAACACTCCTAGAAGCACACCATTTGCGGTGCATTCATGGGTGCATTTCACCACTCCGCATTGCTCTTGTTATTTTACATACTATAGGATATAAATCATATTAATAAACCTCCTTATAATAGGAGTGGAAATAGGTGCTTGTGTCGAGGCCCAAGTTGTATGCTACCGCGTAAAAAGTAAGGAAAGCGTTAAGAAGTTTCCCGCTCTTTCGTTGAATCGGCCAGTGCTAACGTACCGGTACACGCATTGTCCTTGCAAGTTGCTGAATAGCGGTTCCAAGAGTAAGTCTGTCCGTGAAGAGCCTTCTTGACGCACGCTGTGTGGGAGTGCAGGTCAATATAGGTGACACCATGGTGAGATTTGGGAAACAAATATTTTACGTCATATGTCTGGAAACGCAAGCCACCGTTTGACGCGATTAGGGTTTTAATGAATAGACCTGTGTTAATAAAGGTGAGGGTGGCATTGTGAAGGTGGTATTATTGAGGCTTTCATAATGGTCAACGAGGGAGCGAGCTGCGTTGAGGACTGTCATTGACAATCTACTGATTGCGAAACAGCACATATAAGCCTACACAAATCGTACTTAGAGTGGCGTATATGAAGTAAAATCCCACGAGACATTATTCCGCGATACGAGAAATAATGTCGAGTGGGATATTACTTCATATCCGCCAATCGAGGTACGGTTTGTATTTATCCTTCGAATTCCCAATTTTGTTTTATTTTTTGGCAAATTTTCTAAATACTTTACCCAAACTGTTCTCGTGGCGGATTACATCCTGTATATGTATGTAGTTGCGCGTTAGCTTACAAGTTTTATTCTAGTAAAATAAAGTTTTAAATGTAACGATTTATTACTTGCAAAGAGATAACACAACAACGCTAGCTGTAACATTTCCTGGAAGTAATTAAATAACAACAATATATACTGTAGTTACCAAGGAATCGGCGCTTCGGCTTCAGTTGCAGCATTGACTATAGACAACACGTGTATCTATGGTTGCAGACGATATTTAATTTAGGCCCTAGCAAATGAAAACAAAACTGAGACAGAAGCGTCATATAATTAACAGTTTTGTAGCAGATGTTACGTTTGGGTCCTGATTGCATGTCTAGTGTTATTCATATACTGCTGCAATTGTATACTTTAAACAATTTTCGGACAGTTTGATGATCAAGCCGGCAACGACGTTGAGTCGACATTGACCTACCTTTTGAACTTTCCATGTCAGAGGGCACTGTTGATGTAGTGCGGGGGTGAATACCGAAAACAATATCACATGGCCACATTGCACTCGATTGATTCAACACGTTTAGGGATAACTTAGACTTGGAAACTGGAAGTATTTCATCGAGTTTTTAGAAGTTTGAATAAGGTAATCCATGGTCTTTTCGGCTCTGTTGACTGCCGCTGCATTTAATATTTGCTTGCACAAAATGATAAATCGTAGTTTTGTTGGTGAAATGAGTGCTCTACAATTTAAATTATTCTTATTTTTTTCGAAGTAGCAAATAACAATTATGTATTGCATTTTTATAAAATGACGCCTGTATTTTTTTTAGAAAATTTGTTAAAGCACGCGAAAGTGGTAGGTACATGTTAAGCCCCCAGTCTTAGCGTAGGCCTACAAGGCATTCCGTAGACACAGCAGTCCCGCGAATGAAGCTGGTGTGATCAAGTGCTTCGCCTGTAATACATGGCGATATTTCGATCTTGTCTTGCGGTATCTTGCAATTTCGCTAGGTTCGCGATTCACGCCTAGACAACGATGGGCCATCGGACCAACCCGATATTTTCAGCATGCCCGTGTCAATTAGTATCAAATATCTGAATCGAGGAATAAGATTCTAATGTTTACCTGAAGGCGCTCAAGGTGGTTAATAAGAATTGCATTTCACAATAACCAGGTCCATCTTAAGGACACACCCAGAGGTGAAAATTCTATTAATCCGCCCGTTGCAGAGCCGGCTCCTTGGTAAATTCTCTTTCCTGCTTTTTCTATGTTTTATATTCCACTTTATTCTACGACTACCAAAGTGGTCTGATGTGGCATGGAGTCGAAGAAGGACTGAACCAATTTATAGGAAAGCTGACCGAACAACAATCGAAAACAGTAGGCATTCGAGCAGCTTCACGGTGTAGTGTCAAGTTCGGCTTTCAGTACTCCCATTGGAGTTTCAAAATGCGTGGTTTTCCGGTATTCAAGACCCGTATCATCATTATAGAAACTGGCATTTCACCTTCCAGTGGTACATGTTGCAAATTTGGCGAATCAAGTAGCTGATATAATCAGTGTTGTAGTGGTAAAATTAGAGGTAAGTAGGCGCCCTGAGCCCACCGTATGACCTTGAACACTGAACGTATCTTACGGTGCGTAGGCGCTACGTTCAAATGCCAAAATGTGGTTGGCTGCGCCTACGTGCGCCTGTACGCCCCACTACAGCACTGGATATAATGCGTTTGGTTTAAGTTTGTTTTCATCCACGAAATACTACTAGAATTAAGCTTTGACTGACACCATCAAGTGGCTCCTCGCAGCCAGTCGGTCTCCAGGTCAGCAATATTACAGATATGCTGTTGTTCCAAGTGTCTCAAAAGATGTCATACCTATAAGCTGCGTTCATTGTTTACTGAGCCTTGGTGCTCGTGCACTAACGCGTCAATGCTACAGTATTGAGGTACGAATACAACACAGGTCATCTGATTTTTAAAGCTGTTGTCAAAAGAAACTGACGTCAATGATCGATACAACAAACACGTACTGAATGGGACCGTACGAATAGAAGCGATTGAGGTATTGTGCCTCTGTGGTGAAGGTTATTTTTGCATTTGCGGGTTAAAGCAAAGAGCCAATTATTTCGAGCGGGCTGCAACTACCTAAAAACTATATAGTCCCTCGGGGCCGGCTTGACCACGTCTTTTTACTATAAATTAGCAAAAAAGAAAAGTACATTCAACAACGAGGACATCAATAACACGAATAAGTTTCGTTTGTTATAAATGTTCAAGATAAAATTCAAAAACCGTTAAAAATTTCCAATAACACTTCGTTTTAGTTTTATGCAACTTTTGTATTTTTTTCATCAAAATCCTAAAATACCTATATTTGATAGTTTCTCATATGAAAGCGGACATTTAAAATCAATTCTTAACAGCATTTCGGATAACAGTGCACAGAGCATTGATAGTACTCAGTCATTTCTGAGATGTGATGTTCAGAAAGTAAGCCAATTAATTTTGGCCATTTTTGTAGGGTCCTCCATAACCCTAGTAGACTAGTTCACGCGAGTATTAAAAGCAACTTTACGCACGTAATTTGCGAGTCACCCAACTCGGTACACTAGATCGGTTGTTCTAGTTCGTGGTCTTAGTGGCCCCGTCAGATAAGTATGATTTCTCATGGTCGGCGTGGACTCGACTTTGGGTAGTTTACTATTATTTGTTCATGTGTTTGAAAACTGTTCATTAATTACCCATTCTTTGGTAGGAGAAATTACATGCCGTTTACCACTAAATCAACCAAAGTATGACGCAGCAAAAATGTCTTACTTAGGTTTTTAAAACCCATGCATGAAAACCGATTATCGGACTGTATTGACTGTCGTGACACGAACACATCGTGTTACGTGGAGGTCCTTTCACACGGCAATGAAATACGATGCACATTTCAATCAGCATAAGATCTTATTACATACAAACGCTCACCGTGGACAATAGACTAACATATTTGTTTGATATCGACGTTGCATTGTTCAACGTTTGCTTTCGCGTTGTTTGAGCGGGAAAGCAGTGAAACGCTACAATTGCTTCAGCCCTGCAAATATTTGTGACGAGAGTGGGCCCGGTGCTCAGTACGGTTTGGTGTTCTTGTGCGATGAATTACAATTTTCTCTAATATTTTCCCGGACATATTTACGCCCGTGATAACCGAGGCGGCACTTGCGTGTTATTCCGCCGCAATCACCGGCTGTCGAAAATGTAAATTTTTGTACACTTGATTCAATCAATCACACGAAATTTGTTTCAAACCTTTCCATACCACGATAAAAATGCTTTCCATTAGCTGACTGAGTAAGCTTAGCTAATCCATTGTGTTGGCACGTTATTACGTTGACATGTAAAAAGGCAACAGTCTCGGGTTGGTCAACCTTCCAAAATTTGTCAGCTAATTCTCCATTTGATGGCAGAATTTTCCCCCATAGTAAACATAAACGGTGAGCCCAGTTGACGGTATTTCGTGTCGGGGCTTGCTATCAGAAATTCCCGGTTCTATTTTTCAGGTCAAAAAGTTATTTTTAATTGTTCGTGTCTGCGCAAGCGCACGGTCAAATTAGATCCATGGCTTAAGATTCTAGTGGGAGCACTGCCATGTACTTTTAAAAAATCCGAGTCAGAAGAACTTGCCCATATATTTCCGAAATATTAAGCATTTTCTTGCTGCTGCCAAGAGCTTTGGAGAAACCGATGCCACGATACAAATGACAATAGCTTTTTGTGTAGTTTGCCCTGAATTCAAATGACAAAATGGAATAATTTAAAAAATATATTCAATAACATGTCAATAAACATACGACACCAAATGATTTCAAACCAACAAGCCAGGAAATAACTAAAAACAAACCTAAAACTACATAACAATGTTACATGACAAGATGTCGGATGTTAAGAGATGCTGGTTAATAATGAGTGACACGTGACAAACATACACTTATATGTATATATATACCACGTATATTGAGTGACCTTGCAATGTTCTAATGGCAACTATGAAACTACTAAACCCTACGTTCGATGATAAAACTAAGTGGCCGACACGTAAACCAAGCGACCGCTACCTAAGACTCAATGTTTGCACTTTGGCTTCTAGGAAGTTCGAGTGCAATTGCGTTACTTTGGTACAACACCTTGGCTCTGCGGCTACACTCGAAATCTAACTCACGACATGAATTATTATTGAATAATAACGGTCATCACTGTTTCCTTTTCCAATTGCACACTATATCGTCAAACTTAGGACTTAGTCACCTGTGCGACTGCCTCAGCACGTCGGCCAACTTGGTTGATAACCTTCCCAACCATGATGGTCATCGCTGGGGAACTAAATAGAGGCGAGCCTACAAGAAACGTGTTCAGAGGTTCGACAGAGGTGTGCAATAGACCTAATCTACAGCTATATACAAGGATATATACACGGGTCATAACCACTTGTTACACACAAATAGTCCGGAGACAAGACTGTCAGAAGTTTTGCCATCTTTCCGGAGAGTATTGGGTGAACGCTCCCGTCGAATGTTCCGGTGATCACTCCCGTTAACGTGATAATCATTTTTACACGTAGGTGAAGATTCCTTAAGATTACTCATTGTCACCGCTCCTTGTAAAGAAGATAATGACAAGAATTGACACTGCATAATGTCCGCAGAAAAGTCATTAGCACCAATGGTAAAATGTTCGCTTCCGGTCTCCATATCACTGCAGGCAGATCAGGTGCTACGGTAATGCATTTACTGTTGCAGGTATTTTTGCAAGTCTTCGGGAAGTGAGGCACCGACGTTCAGGAAAAGACCCTTGAGAACTGTGAGTTCCTTGGTGAGGAGGTCGACTTTTTTCGTCAACTTGTCGTTTTCGGTGGTCAGCTCATGCACGCGCTGCTCGGTTTCTATTTGTCTCTGCTTCGCCTTGTCGCGACTGCGGCGTACGGCGACGTTATTCCTTGCTCGTTTTGCTTTGTACTCCTCAGAGTCCTTAGGAAGGCCGCGCTTAGCTTTACTGCGACCGGACAAGGTTCTAGAACCGGAACTGCTCGCTGAGGTGCTCGGGCTAGGAGTAGCGCACGTGCTGGACACGGACTCGACCTTAATAGTCAATCCGTTTGTTGTTGTCGTGGTTGGTGCTACTGTTTGTCCTATGGTCCCCAAGTTTGCAAGAGTGTCAAGTTCGGAAAAGCACGGCAGGTCAGCGAGATCAGCCTCGTCTATTTTCACCCAGTCCGAGTCGAGCGTGTCTGAATATTCACTCACAGTTCGCGCCTGTGGCATGGGCACCGCTTGTTGTTGAGTTCTCAACGTCGTGCTAACGTCAATTGGGAACTGTTGAAGCACAGGTGTGAAGTTGCCCTGTGCAAGGCTAGTTGCAGTAGCAGGTGCAATTGTCTGGTTTGAGTCCGCACCGACTAATTCCTCCAAATAACTCGTCAATATTTGATCGGATATTCCACCATCCGGTTCTTCTTCTAATAGCCCTTGAAAGTCAAGGGGAAGTTCGTTAGAATCTATCGCGTTTATATTTCTGTGGTCAGGCTTAAGAAAAGAATTCTGTTTCTCGTCGAAAGTCGAATCAGCTTCATAAAGTACGGGCGAAGGCATGCCCAGCGTAAGCGAGCATGATGAGTTCGGCGACAGCACCTGGTCGTTGTAGTAGCTTGACTCGTCTTGTGTAGACACGCCAAAGTCTACAATACCAAATTCCAGTGTCGGATCTATTTTGAAGCTGAAGTCGGCTCCTAGAAAAACTGGGAATTCCAACTTCGTCTTAACAGAGTAACGTGACCTCGACGACTTGAAATCGTAAAGCAGAATGGAGAAATCCCTTCGAGTGCCTATTAATAACATCTGCCTTACACAAAATAGTTCCATTCATAAATTACTCCGCGTAACTCTATTTTTGTTTATTTATTTCTATAACTTTGTTGCGCTGACTTGGTAGTTGTTTACAAGTAAGTTTTAATATTTAAGTTGTTGAATCAATCATTTAGTCTAAAAAGCTCTTTGAAATTAGACAATTGTATTGTGAACTACTTTAAGGTGTGCGCATATTACAGTAGTAAAGAAGCTTCTATTTTTAGGTATTCGTAATAGTCTTGTGCTGGGATTGGTTGATAAGAATAGTTACTGACGAGAGGCTGAGACGTCAGAGGAACAGTTTATATTTAGAACAGCGTTTATTTGAATGGCGCTCGTTGTTTAGTAGATGACGTCGGTTGCTATGCAAAGAATGAGTTGTGTTTACTCATGCGGTCACAAGACTCGGTGCTTTTCAGATAATATGCTACTACAAAGCTAAAGGCTGGTGTGAAAAAGTGGGCTTTTAGGTATACCCTGGGAATATTGTCTAGGTACTAAAGGGACAACTTGATCCTGATCAGTTCGTACTAAAAATAAATTGCACTTGGTGGCTGCCAAACCCGCCTTCCGTCCAAGAGTGCTAACTTTTTTTAAATTGATATAACCGGCAACATTGAAGTGTGAGATGAACAGAACTAGTGTTACTCAAATTTGATATTTCGGACATTTCATCAGTTGTTAGGAGCTTTTTGTGAAAAATGCTATATTTTATTAGTGAACCTGTTTTTCTGTTACTTTTATTTTCACAATAAATCGAAGAGGCCCGATGAGTCTTGACTTCCCAGAATGCTGAACCGTGCGACTCAGGCTTTTGGGTGCCTCCATACTCTGACTTGCAAGCCCACTTTTCCAGGCATTGACTTGTAATTTTAGAGTTCAAACAATGACCAACCACCCAGTGCACACTCTACCCCCAAACAACTGCATAGGTTAGCAATGAGTATTAATGGTCAGATTATCGGATTTTCTGGCAAAGCGGATGTTTAGGAAAGCGAGTTTTGTGCAATTATGCCGACTGGCCGAGATTATTGGAAAACTCCAGTGAGACCCATCGAAGGCTTCGATCTGCAGTAATACACAAAAAGACGGGAAAAAAGCTTATCAAAAACAGTTTCAGGTTTACCCTTAAAATCAGTTTAAAGTGAGGTATCAAGCTTAATATTTCTGGAAGACGATCGAGGAGAGGCCTGCTGACCCACTCGAGTGCCGCGTTTCACCCGAGAAATCTCTGCACTCGAATGCTCCGGCAACTTATTCTTGCACGGTTCAGCACTCGATTTTGTTCCAAAATGCTGTAATAACTGATTTAACAGTGGCAGATCTAGGATATGATGACTGGGGCAACATTTTGTCTGGGGCAATGGAGCAAAGCACGATCGCATGCATGCACGCACCCTGCATAAAATATAGGGGGCCCGAAATTCTGGGAATGTGGATCTTTCACTAAAATTCAAACGGAGCCTAAAAAAATAACGTTTGCGCCGGCAGTTTGATTAGGACACACAAACTAGATTGTTAGATATTGTTCCAGTCGCATGATAATTGCCGGATTTCATTAGTAATCTCAATATTACCTCACGATCTTGCTGTTTGTTTTTTTGTGGCAGCCAAAGGTGGGCGGGCCCCCTGAGCCCCCCTCTAAATCCGCCTGTGTAAAAATTAAGTTCACACATGTTGTTCAGATGTGAAACACGACCTTTGAGGAGTAATGAGGTTTCGAAAATACTCGAGATGTGGTGTCGGGAGTGGTTCATAACATTTCCGTACCGGGCCTAAGACAAATCGTCAATGTCCCAATTGGTGCGCCGCAGTAGGCCTTCGCGGGACCCGTTGTTTTCTCGTCAGTGTCGCAGTTGAGCTTCATTGCCAACAGATGTCGTCTTGAGTGGAGCGCCCTCTTTTACTTCCTCATCCTCAAAACATATGACGAAATAACTTGTGATGTTTCGTCAACACCAAAAAGGGACGTATTCGCTAAACTAGTTTCGTGTTGATATTCGATCATATATCTTATTTACAGCGACTTTTTCAAGATTAAAAGGTTTGTACAATGTGTATCAATAGTTTGGAGGGACACTGTTTCGAAACGCGGGATGACAAAGTGCCAAAGACAAAATCAAAATGGTCCTGCAAACCTAGGACTCTTAGTACTGCCTGGTTCCTAGCGCAAACTGAGTACTATACTCGGAACACTCAGACTCGGAGTAACTCAGACAGTACTCAGTAGGAGTAGGCTTTTTCCATCTTTTACACTTCACACTCAAATCTAGTATTCCGAAGTGGTTCTCATTTATGTCCTTAATGCATTCATTCTTTTACTAGTAGTAGTGAGACCGAGCTCAGAGGAGTAGTTGACATTTGTGCTATGCTCGATTTTCTGCTAGTAAAGCCAGAATTTGAACCCGGGTCTCTCAAACGTGAGTCCGGAGCTCAAACCAGTTACCCACACTGTCTCCTCTACAGCTTTTTCAAGCCTGCCAATGTACCAACTCGAGAATGGTACATGGTATCGATAAGTAAACCACAATGGTTGCTCTTGACAAAATCTTTTCATGACAGTTCACATATCAAGTTTCAAGGTATGACACTCGGGATTAGAAATTCCACGGGTGCTTCACTTCAGCCATCCATATCAAACACAAAACTCAATAAATTTACACAAAACAGGGTTCAACAAACCTGAGAGCAATTGTTCTTTCTTCTGATAGCATTTACAGTGTCCTGCTCGTGCGGGTTCGCATCAAATTTGCGGTCAAAACACACATTCGGTACTGGCTGGTTATTCGACAATGCTCCACAGTTGAATACATACAGAGTCCAGGCATTAGTTTTCTAAAATGACAAAGTGCCAGTGAACACTGATAAAATGGGTGATAAAACGGTAAAGTTTGTTGTGTTCACATTGACAAAAGAGGTCGTACAACAATGTGAATTATATTCCACGAAATAGTCAATATTTTAATGAACCATAGATCAGTCGAGTTATATCAATATTTGCCTGCATGCAATGGGTATATAAAGTGTCTGCTGTGGCAGCTAATGCTGATCTAACTGATTTACATTGAGCAAAAATGTATAAAAACGATAACGGAAGTTTCATTAAACATATAGGTTCAGATATTTTCCCATTCTTTGTAAGTGCCTTGAGTGGGAGAATTCAATTTTAATTAGTAGTCTGAAGCCTCGCCCTGGCATGTTCGCTTCCTAACGGGACTTTAATTGGTGATTGAAATACGTTTGAATGGCACAAATATCTTCATACACTGAGATCACACAATGAGACTTCATTGCAATGTTGGGCTCCACATCTGCTAGGACTACTCATCACCATGCTTCTTGCTCCTTTCATAACCCAGGGGAAACTCTGAGTTGCATGTGGGTTAGACAAGTAATAAGAAATTTTCAAGGTTTCGTTGTGCGAACCACAAATTTGAAGTGGATACGAGACGGCATAACAAAATAGATTACTGTAATAGAATTTGTGTTAATCTGTAATATGAACTGCACTTTGTGTTGGTCTGTAATGCTTATGCAGACCTCCGTCAGTAATATATGAATGTAAATTTTGATAACCATAACTCTGTCCTATACTTCAGCAAGAATATGAAGCCTCAGTTTATGAAGACTCATTATGCAATCATTGTGATGTTCGTATATTTAGCCTTTGTGCGTAGAGAAAATTTAACTCGATGTTTTGTATATAATTGTGCTGTGTGTGTGTGTGTGTTTGTGTGTGTGTGTGTGTGTGTGTGTGTGTGTGTGTGTGTGTGTCCTCAAATGCATTAAAGTATGGTATAATTCTTTTAGAAAATTATTCAAAAATTTAAAAAATAATCAGGTCACCAAACCTGTATTGTGCTGACAAAAATAATTTCATTTCCTGAAAAAAATTCCTAACCCTGTTTCCAGGGCTCGATATTAATTACTGTTTGATTGTCCAGGACAACTGAAAATTAGGTGTGGACAAGTTCAATTTCTAATTTGTTGTCTGAATTACCAACCTAAAGTTATTCATAGTCGTGCACTTAGGTCAGTTCACACATGTACAGAAAGTAAATTCTGTAACCTCTTTGCAACGTATGTATCAAAAGACTTCCAAGTGAGTTACTCGCAACCTGCTGGGAACCCCACTTCAGCCAGATATTGGCATTTGGCTGCACTGGCCGCTGGTCGGTTACTTCAAAACAACTGCGAAAAAAGTGTTTAAAGGAGAATGCCACCCAATTTAATTAGTCTTTTTTTGCCATCTTAATCGGTCTATATCCACATCGCCTCGCATACGGTCGACCTTACCTTGCCAAGAGGTGTCGCGTTAACCTGTGAGGAAGGTGAGAAACAACGCTAGCGACGTCAGTGGTTCATATGCAGAGTGAATGCCACTATGTTGCAGTGCATCGTTGCCGCTTGTCCGAACTAAGCAGCTGCGAGGAAAGTGGGCATATCGTTTTTTTACTTCCTCGAGAGTCCGAAATGCTTAGGAAGTGGCTCATGGTAGTGGAGAATGAAATGTACGCTGTAAATAGCAAGTATGAGGCCGTGAAACATCTCCGTGTCTGTGGCCTGCAGACGTAGACAGTGCCTGACGAATGCCGGCTTACCAAATAACTCCATACGTTCCGTTGTCAGAGCTTTTTCACGGTGCCTCTCTAGTATTTCTCCATCACTGTATTCCTGTTCGAATTGATAGCCTGTAAAACTTAACGATCCACCTGCGAAGTCATGACTGATGAGCTCTAGCTCGTCCTAAGTCGGGATTGCGAGTTGCCATGTTGACATTCATTACTGAGCGTTCTGTTTCAAACTGAATTATTCTCACCCCAACCAATACTTATATAAAACCAAAAAAAAGTCTGTCTCATTAGATGCAATTTGTTATGTATTTGGAGTGTTTGTCAGTGCAAAATGATTTGAGAAGCCAGCAATGAATAAACCACTGCGTTACCAGCTTTAGGTGCATTAAAACTAATTGACGGGACACCTAGGTTGTGTGAGCTCATGCTAATTTAGTGTTAGCTGGCAGAGACTGTTGTGAAACAACTCAATTTCCATCCCACGGCCAGGTGTTAGGGGAATCTTTATTTACATTTACATTACTCAAATAATGATTGTCAATGTACAACGTCTGCCCTGACGGTGCTGTGGCCAATGCGGAACCTGAATTTGCGGCCGTGATGTCTGATCAGTTTCCGAGCCACTGGCGGGGATAATCCGGCCGGCTGCGACGGGCCTGATCGGGCTCCGAGCCACTGGCCAGGCTAACGAGCGTTTTGTGTTTAGAACTCAAAAAATCACAAGTCTAAACAACACAGATCTAGGTTCTTCTGTCTGTATCTCACGGAAAATACTTCGAAATTATCTCCGAACACACCCCAAACTCCTACTACAGACCTTATTGGCCTGCCGAACTTTGTAGGCTACGGTGTGCCCAAATACCAATAAATCCGTAAGAGCGAAATAAAACAACACGTTTTTATAAGAACTCGGTGTATTTTTAAGGGTTTTACATCGAAGTTTGATGATTTATTGGTGTTAACCGAGGACTTCAAGCGATAAACTGACACCAGTAACCTGTGTTGTGAACTGCTGAACAGACTGCGTGTGAAACCGATGACGTCATTGGATAATTTCAACACCTCCGTCTGCCGTCAGGTGTCAGGTAACGCAACCGTACGTGTCGTTATGGAGTAGAACTACTCGATCTAAATTGATACAAATTAGGTCGTTTTTTGGGTGGCATGCTCCTTTAAATATTTAAAACTAAACTTGTTAACAGAATTACATGATTTTTTCCGTCTAATAAATTATAATAATTGCGCTAAACGTTTGACATTCTCATCTCCTGTAATTACAGCATTGATGTTTTCCAGCATTTTTTGATTCGCCGTCTGCTCCGCACTGTATTGAAACATAATGAGTTCAATAACTATGTATTTCAAAAGCCTATCTTCTTGTTCCAGTGACAAAAACAAAAAAATAAAATGAATATTAACTGAAAAGGAAATCTGAATTTGTGCCCAAGCTGGAGGAGGTCAATGGAGGAGATGACCTCAGTTCAGTGTAACTGCTTTGTTAAATATAATTTGTTTAAACTACAGATTGTAATTCATTCCTTTAAATTTTTGGACAAGCTCATTTTGGATTCTGACACGCTGAATTGAAGTAAAGTTGTCCGAAAGGACAATCAGTTAAGGCACGCAGCTCTCCATCTGTGCTGACTCTATGACAAAGGACTGTCAAATTTGGAGCAATCACGGTGTGGTGGCATGCATGTCGGTAATTTTGATTCGCTTATTTGCTACTACGCTAAAATTATCCAATTTGGGGCAGTCTCTAGAGTGAGTTTATACTTTGTTTGCTGTGAATGGTTAACACGATTGTTGGTGATCACAGATGGGTCTTCTCAGCTGTTCAATTTGTTCCGTTCCTCGAAGGGTGTTTTACCTCATGCAAATGTTTTGGTTTGTTGTTGTGGCACCAAATCCCTCATGCCCAAATTTGGCTATGTGATGTTTCTGACTGGTGTTACAAAGAATAAAAGGCACTGAGTGGATAGGACGACCGGAGCGGATTTTTAGGTGGATTTTTCTACCGCTGTTCTCACTTGTGGCAATTTTATTCATATACTCAGAGTTCCTTCGTGCATTTTCATGAAGTTTGGCCTGTAGGTTTCTATTATGGATTCGACATCTCATTTTCAAGCAGATTCTACGTAATCTGTGCCCCCTAGTTGCCATTTCTATATCTGTTTTCGACATCCACCTCTCTATCCGCCAATGTGCTCGAAGGATCATTATGAAAGTTTACAGAACTTTGTGTTAGTTGTTGAGGTGGGCACGCTGATCTTGGTTTTCGAACATTCCAAACTGCCGAAGCTCTGTGGCATCCCCTAGGAGCAACGTGGCTCTTTGCGCATGCCTCCATATCTTGCAAGTTCGTTGTTGGATTCTCATGATGTTTGCCAAATAGGTTTCTACTAAGGAGATGATACCGCATTCCCATGTATGGAGTTAACCTAGGCTGCACCCCTAGTGGTCACTGTTATTATTTTTGTATCTATTTTTGGTGTATGCCTCTCTGTCCGCAAATGGTCTTGAAGGAGTATTTTAAAATTTTACGGATATATTCCTATTGAGATGATGGCTGACATCATGTGTAAAAGTACCGGTGAGCCCCTAATGGCCTAATGGCAAATTATGTTTTGCCTGTGCTTTGATATAACTTCAGAAACTTTTGTCTTTTGTGTTCTAGTGGAGGAGAGTATGTCTGACGTTGAGTTTAGGTGGAGTCGGACTGTTGTGGCATCCCCTCGTGGTAATTTAGATTTTATTTATACATGACTATAGTCTATATCTTCCTAGTTCCTTGGTGGATGGTCACAAAATTTGGCCATTAAGTTTCTATGAAGGAGGCAACACTTGTGGTTCTTAGTGGGCTTTATTTTATGTATAACATGGCATTAATGAACACCCCAAAAGTGTACCGTCTGCGTGCAGTCATTCTGTGGTACGTGCAGTCCTGTCTGTGGTGCGTGCGCCGTGCAGTCATGGTCACATTTCAATGCTTTGTGTTGTCCTTGTAAACATCTTGTTTACATTATTGTTTAATAATTTATTGACCTAAATATTTCCATAGTAGTTCTGGCATGGCTTTGTTTATTCCCATTTCCTTATTTGTGAGGAAGTAAACAAAACAGCTGTGACATCAATTGGTATACAGCCAATCTAGGTGATCAGTCTTGTGGTTTGTGTACAGGCCAGGAAATAATAAATCTCCTTGCTGGTGATGGTTGACCCCACTTATTCAGGTTACTATTGTGTTAATCAAGTCAAGGATTGGCTCTAACTCCAGGTACATGGTTCAGTGAAGCAAAGGTGTCAGTGTTGATGATCAATATCAAGGGAGGTCAATATCCCAAGTTGTTACTTTGTTAGTCATGTAGAGATGTGGAGAACCTCATGTGTAACTATGTGTATTTAGTCAAATATATACAAAACTACAGATTTTAAATTATTTAAAATATGTATTTTCTGAAAATGTAAAGTCAGTGGTTAGATTTTTTTACTTTAAATCAACCTACTCTTAATTGGGTAAGGTGACCATGTCTTTTTATTACAATTTAGCAAAAAAATAAAGGTACTTTCATAGCATGATGTCATCAGTGACATTACCAAATTTCATATGATTTGAATGTTCAAAATGAAGTCTGAAAATCAATGTTACAATTTTTAAAATTATCATTTCGCTTTCATTTTATTCAACTTTTTTAGTTTTTTCATCCTATCAGTAAAGTCTTAGCAGTTTGGAGAGCAGTGCTTAAAGTTTGGTAATGTTTCATATGAATCCGGTCAGCCATTTTTGAGATATGATATTTCAAAGTTGAGCAAAATCATTGGACATTTTTCTATGGTCTTACCGATGTGGACGTGGAACTCTAGAAAAAAGTCCTAATTTGGTCAACTTGGCTGCGTCATATCTCATAAATGGCTGATGGGATTCAAATGAAACTTTCAGATATACTTGATGCACTGTATTGTTTTTTATGAATTGTTATTAAAATGTTACACTTTTTTATGAGGGCTATCAGAATTAGGACTTCTTTGATTTTATGACAAAAATGAGAAGTTACATAAAACAAAATAATTTAGAAAACATCATCTTTGCTATTTTGTTTTTGAGCATTTATGTTAAAAGAAGTTCGGTCATGTTTTTGATACCATTCAGTATTTTATACCATTTACTAATAAAAAGCATATTTTTTGAAGAGCTCTACTTCAACAGGATTGCTTCAGTAAAACACTGTTACTGTTCATATATAATGTATGTAGAATGACCTTCAAATAATTCTCATCATTGGCCACTTTTGCATTGTGTAAAAACAACATTTTGAGTACAATCAACATTTCACTCGTGAACAGCCTTTGCATGAAAAGAATCCTATGTTGACATCCTCATCGATCGATATTGAGCAACTTGACTGGTTTGTGTGAATCGAAATCTGCGCATTGGTCAGTGATACCTTGCTGTTGTAGTTAATTATCACCTCAGTCTGCTCATGTTATTGTTCTCTAGATTATGGGACCAATTATAAACACAGTGGAGGTAACAATAGTATTTTTAAATTTTCACTGTGAAAGTTTTTAAATAGCATATCTGAGTATGTCTTGAAAAGTGTATGTAATTAGGTCTTAGAATTCTGAAAATTAGACAAGAAATGGGACTTTTACAACCTAAAGTTTTTTAACAATGTTGCTGAAATATTCTTCTTATGCGCGCACACAGCCTAAAAATGGGGGGCTCGAATTTTTGAGAATGTGAACCTTTTACTAAAATTTGCGGGATACGTTCAGAACTATGAATTTAATTGTGCATTCTCCGAATTTGGGTAGTTCCTACCTTTTTAGTGAACTTTTGTCTCGTTTTCTACTTTTTTCCTGAGTTTTTGTTTCTCTGAGTCACACATTTTTGTGTACTTTGCCAAATGGGGGCTCATTTGAGCCCCCTGGGTGCGCGCATACTACTCATTAATTCTGCTGGGCGTGTAAAATAATTGGGCCAATTACCAAACCAGCAGGCAGCAGTTGGATTTTGAGGTAAGCCAACTGCCATTATACAGCTCTTGGCATGGAAATGGTCACTGCTTCAAACTGCCTTTACACGTTGTCGGGTTTGTACCGTGTGCGTTTATTTCAAGTGATTTGGCAAGTTTCCATATTCAAATGGCTAATTATGGTTTAAGTGTTACGGTAATTATATTCAATAACGATAACCAGGAAATTACTGAGAAAAAAGAAATTGTGAAATACTATTGGAAAGCAGTTTACTGGTGTAAATGGGTATTGTGCTGTGAAAGTGTGAGGGGATTGCGTAACTCGAGTGGAAATTTCCACTTTTGTATTGCTGCTTCCGTTGTCCATTGCCAAGTAATTTTCCATTCTAATCTAAATTTATGTTTCTTTGTGAAATTACGTCAAGTCAAAGGATTTCAAAATGTTGTAGTAAAACTCCATTTAAGCAAATCAAAAGAACATTCGAATTTTAGATGTGGTTTGTATGGTTGATGTTATTTAAGTTTGGATGAGTTGGATGTTCTTGTATATTTCTGTTCATCTACATGGTGGGGTGTTTTAGCTAATCGTTGCTTCCTGTAAATATGATTCTGTTTTTGTCCTTATCTGATGTCACTTGAGATGTTGACGTGTGTCAAGTGTCGTCATGCTAAAGAATAAAGGAGTGACTGTCCCCTCCCATGAGGATTGTGAAGGTCTTCTCTAAATAGAATTACAAAGTGAGTGCTGCCCGTGCTCACCTAAAGCCACCTTTCCAATAAATTTGCCCTTGGATTATTTTTTCACTTGTGAAATTTTATTTTCTAAAATTTTGAACAACACAAAGTTGAGTTTGACTAATGAGAGAGCCGTGTGTCATTGTTGAATACCACAAGTCCCTCCATTAAACCATGACAGCTAACAGATCAAGGAGAGAGATTAGCTCCTACTTCTCTGCCCCCTGTTGGCTATTTGTGTCAGTTGTTTGTGAGGCAGTAAGTTTCGAAATAGCCTGATGGTTTATAGTCAACTGGTGTTTAAAGCACTCTGCCTAATCTTCCTACTGCCTTGTAATGACCTTCCTTTATGGATTTTGAAGTTATTCCATGCATTTATAAGTGCATTTGGGAAGGTCTGCTACATTCAAAATATGTTCATTGATGTTTTTTCACTGATACACTACTGTTGTGATTTAAGGAGTTTAGTTCGAAAAATACACTGGTAGTGCCCCCCTCAATTGAACTCTCCTCTTTCGCGGAGATAGAAAAATGCATTACATGACTGACATACTCTTTTGAAATGTAGGGCACTCCTCAGTTGATTAACAAGTTAAGAACAATACATTATGCAACAAGGTCTGATATTTGCCTTTCTTGCCAATTTCTTGGTGCCTGCATTATAACTCAAGATGCTTTACAATTATGAATTGCATAACAATTGGTACGACTTGAGATAGTGACTGTCTAGTACATTTGCATTTGGAGAAGCTAGACGAGTACTTGTCCTGTTTGTTGCATTGTGAGTAAAGAGCTTAAAGTGAGAGTGGTGCTGTAGTGTTTCAGGATGGCTCTGAAAGAATTTCTGTACATTTTAAGTGTTCTTTAGAATGCATTGTTGGAACGCATGAATATGCAATCAGTCTACATCCTCTGTGAACAACAAACAGTACATTTTATGTTTGTTATACCTCTTCCAGATCTCCATCTCAAGACAATCCAGTCATGCCTCCCAAAATGACAAATGGTGATACGAAAGGGTCTAGCAAGTCGAAGAGCAAATGGGGTGAAAAGTATAGTGAGGACTATTACCTAAAGCGACAGCGAAACAATGACGCTGTCCGGAAGAGTCGTGAGAAGAGCAGAAGTCGTGCCAAAAACATTCAGGAGAAGGTGCAGATGCTGAGACAAGAAAATAGCCAATTGGAGTCAAAGGTGGAAATCCTGAGCAAGGAATTGAATGTACTACAGGATTTGTTCATGGCTCATGCTGACGGAGTTTATCCCGGGGCTTCTAGGTGCAGCGCTGAGCCACCTACCAGCCCTGTGAACAAAGAAGCCTTGAACAAGGATCATAAATACGCAACAAACTAGGGAAGGCCCTTCATGTTTGGTCACATGTGATGAAGTTACAACGGCCCACAGCTCTTTTGCTTTAGTGAAGCCCAGAGCATGGATCATGCCGAGGTAAAGATGGCTTACTCTCTTTGTTCAAAATGGAAGTTCCGATCATGGATCAGAAAAACTTGAATATGCAGCTAAAATCTGTCAGTTACCTGCAAAAAGTCTTGAATGGGACTAAGAGACCTTCCAGGTTCATGTGTCAGATGGTGAGGACTGTGGATCAGGAAAATATGAAGAGAAAGATAAGACCTGCCTGATATTTGCATCAGAAAGCAGTGCTTGACACTTTACTTAATGCCAAATTGCATATGGCGTAAATCCAAGGTCGCCAAAGGAAATCTGAGGTCGCCAAAACTGATGTCGAAATTGTCGACTTTAAGTTTGGAAGTCAACACAAACTTTGAAACAAATTTTGGGTTAATTATTGTCTAACTTAGATACTCGCAATGGTGACTTTATGGTGACCTGGGATTTTTTCCAGGTTGTTAAACACATTCTGAGGCCGCATTGGCGACTTGCAGGTTGCAAAATCGAGCACTAAGGTAGTGCGGATTGTGGATCAGAAAAATATGAAGAGAAAGATAAGACCTGGCAGGTTTGTACATCATATGGTATGGATTGTGGATAAAAAAAGACCGTATGAAGATAAAGTGACGACCTGTGTAGAGAACCGTGGGTGATGGAGATGTGGCCAGTTAGACAAGGCAAACCAACATTGGGTTGTGTAAGCGTGGTCTTGAACATCTATTGGTATTATGTGACAAGCTATGTAACATGTACTATGTATTACCTCATGTTGATCTCTCCTTTACAGTTTTTGGATTATCATCAACTGTCAAAAAGCTTGAAGAGCTTGTCAATACTTTAAAACCACTGCACGTCACCACCAATAAAGGTCAAAGAAATGAGTTTTAAATGGCAATTTTAGCTTTTTAGTAGATTTATGTAAAAACACTTCAAGCCAGAAATGTGGTACCATGACCAAGTTACACATTGTGTATGGGACTGGCTGAATCACTGTTGTATTGGTTTCAGTTCCAGTTCCTGGTATCACTGCTCCAGTCAAGAGTACTCTAACTCTAATTCTTATTATAAGAGTTTGTCAATACTGGATGTTAATACAATATATGTCCAATATAATTTTATGTACAAATTTTTGTAAGAGAGTTGGGACTGAAAGCCTGCAGACATCTGTACAATCAGTTGTCAGAAGTGAAAACTGCTGACATCTCTACCATCACTCACAGTTGTCAGAACTCAAAGCGAGGGAATGTATCTTACTTGGACTAGTTGATGTTTTCATTCTATAGCAACTAAAATGTGCCAAATTAACCAAAAGGGCATTCAAAAAGGTAACAATCCTCTTTGAATAAGTGACAGTCATGTGCAAGACAACTTCCAGAAAATACAACATTGAAGTGAGAGATACTATAGTCATCTAGGCATGTGGTTGGTTTGAACAAACTTGCTGGTAACTAAAATGTCAAAGTTTGCGTTTTCCAAAGACTTTCCACTTTTACAGGTGGTCACAAGTATTATTGGTGTTTAGTACTGCACAAGCTGTTCAGTTACCAACTTTTAAATAAATGAATTTTCTTAGCATTTATTTTTTTCGAGAACTATGAATCTTTGTTTTACTGTGTATGAGAATTGTGTTTGGGGGTGTGGTTGGAGTGTTGTGTTACAAGTTATCTTGGTTTCACTGTCCCTGCCTAAAGTGAAAGACAAGACACTGTTTATGAATCCCAAAAGCATTTATGGATTTTCATGGTAGGTGTTATCACATTGTGAAAAACATGCGTCTGTTGAGGCTGCCATCTATTGTGATGTAGCATAGTTGGTTCTGTCAAATACTGTTGAGGCTGCCATCTATTGTGATGTAGCATAGTTGGTTCTGTCAAATACTCTGATATGTGATGAAGTGGCACTGGTGTAATTATGCAGTTTTTAAACTGCAGTTTCTGTCAAAAACAACTTCTAATTGCCCATGTCCTATTCTTTACTGACTAGGCGTGAGAGGAGCTCTCTGGTCGTTATCATAAAACTGGGCTCCTGAAGGTTGCTTGTTATAGTGGGTAACTTTCAACCAGAGAATCAGTATTGCTGTCAGGAATTTCCTGCAGAGTTTTGTAATAAATATAGGATTGTTACACCATTGCTTTGGGAGAGTAATTTCGTCTGTGAACAGAGTTGAAGTTTGAACACATAGTTTAGAGAGGCTGTAAGTTTATCGGATGAATTGTGTCTCTCTGTTCTTGGTGTCAGGCAACATGTCTCATTTAGTAATCATTGAATTCTAATGCACATTTTTATTTTATACCTCTGAATATTATACTTTGTTGTGGCATATGCCAGTAAATGTCTAGATTGTCTCTTCTCAATCAGTAAATTGAACTCTGGGGACAATTTCCTTGACGAACTTGTTTCTTCCTCATGTTGGTCAGTCAAATGGCGCCAAACGGGTGTTATTGCGTCAAAGATGAAATTTTGAGCTACCAAGAAATAAATTTATTGAACATACGTCTGTTGCTATTGAAAACTGTGACGTGACAAACAGGCTACTTTAGACTTTCTTAATTTGGGAATGGTAAGTTGGTAAATTGTAGTTATCTAATCTTGTCTGTGTTTGTTGCCCCTCTGTTTTTCATGCTTGTGAGGGTGCTGGCGAGTGGGTTTGGGCTCATCTCCGGATCCGTGGCCGTGAGGGGGCCGAGTCATGCGCTCTTCTGTAACAATAATGTGCATATTTTGTAAAAATGCTGGATACGAACTGGGAGATAAAGAGGGCTAAAATTCACGTGAAAACGACTTTTTGCAGCGAATCCTAATCTTTGGTCGAAGTACAAATAATCCCTGACGCCGCGTGTCCGTTTGTTCTGTAACAACATCCACGGAAATTTTCAATCTGTGTCCACTGAATAGCCGTGGATGTCAAACAGTCTACTTCAGCCAAAGTTAATTTTGCCAGTGGTAAGTAGAGGTGTTCATCTAATGTTCGTAAAGTCTTTTCCAGGTTCATCAACGTTCAACTTTGGTGGAAAGTCTGATCGTTTTCCACGTTCCAATCTTAGTCTTTAAAGTGTGTAAATTTCAATGTGACAGACATGACCAAAACGTGTGAAAGAAAAATCAAAAATGTTATTGGGTTATTTTTTAATATGTTTTAATATGAAAAAAGTTATTTTTCCTAATTCTTTTAAAAATAAAAAGCAGTCGATCATGATATCTCAGTGTAAACTATTACAGGCATAAAGTGATTATATTTTTTCTTGTACTTCGTTTTTGATAATTAGCGAATTTGTACCAAAGAGTTGCGTACCTTTGTTACCCAATATGTTTTCACTGGTGGGTAAATTATTTTTAACTTATTGTGTCCTACATTAATATAGAACCTTTTCGATTTACACTCTTCGATAAGTTTTCATTGAAGCATATATTATTTAAAGGCGTACTTTTTTGTCCGAATTTATGCCCGGGGTTTTCACGGGTTGGTTTGGGTTCATCTCCGGATCCGTGTCCGTGAGGGGGTCTTGTCATGCGCTCCTCTGTAACAATAAATGCGCACATTCTTAAAACACTGTGTGAGGAAAGATTCAAAACAGACGTCTTACTTCAGTTGGAGATATCGACGATTACTCAGACCACTGCTTCGTGAGGTGGGTCCAGATGTATGACCTCACGCTCGAAATAACTATTTAAGAGAAAATAATTAAATCTCAATTAAGCAAAAGTGTACAGTCTCTGAGAATTTACACATAACTGCTTGTTACTGAAATAATTTCTTTAAATTACTTCAAAACTGTGATGCGCTCATAACTACTTGGCTCAACTTTTTGCATCAATTGTTAAGTGGGACCGTGTTGAGATTTAAGTCACTTTCATGAAACATACCTGTGGCGTTTTAAAACCTATCACACCCATGAAAGGTGCTAATTTCCTGAATTATAATAGAAAGTTTTCTACTTATGGTCCCCCATAAGTTTTCACTAAGGCGGAAATTATTTCAAGGTTAACGTTTGTGTCCAAATTTATGCCCGAAAAAGCTAACGTGTTAGTAGACATGGCATACTGGCGCTGGGTATATTCATACGTCACACTCATGTCTGTGGAGCTAAGAAACTTTCACTCGAAGTCGTTTTTCTTCTATTTCTTATTTTTGGGTTATTGAGTTCACTATTGTGATATCCAGTGTTGTAGAGAAAGGGTTAATGATGCAGACATTGTCACTTGTCAAAACAAGGTAAGAAGTGGGCTTTGGGCACTGTAAACGCTTGGTAGTTATCAGTGAATAATGAAAGCTGAAAATTTACATCAGGAGAAGACTGGAGTGCCTTGAAAATGACCAAACAAATGATAATTAGCAAACATTCTGAATTAGAGAAAATTACGGGCCTTGGTTCCCCCATACGCTGCCAAGAAGTTCATTATTTTAGTACTTACTTTTCTGTCCTAGTTTAAGACCGGGGTGTTTGCGAGTTGGTTTGGGTTCATCTCCGGATCCATGGCCGTGAGGGGGTCGCGTCACGCGTTCCTCTGTAACGATTAATTACGCGCATGTTCTTCAAACGCTGGATCAGAAAATCGTGAATAAAAGAAATATGGGTATATTGAATATCGTTTTACGACCAAACGTCAAGTTATGCACAGCACTTAATAATACTCAAAAATCCTTAAGTGCAGTTTAAGTATATTCGAAGACTGTGTTGTCTTGAAAGTGAAAAGGTTCAAACCTGCCTATGTATATTGTAAAAATCTTAAATGGATAGAGTATTGAACGTTTATATTCCTTAATTGCATTTCTCTAATATTTAGCTGCCAAAAACGAAAAATGAATTGAGTCGTAAAGTCCGTCGCTTAATGTAATTCCTTACGGTGACAGGACTTGGGCACGTTACCAATAAGAGCATAAAAAGCATAATCGACTCGTGGAACGCTTCAAAATCTACAGGATTTGGCCAACCACAGATAGCGAATTCCAAAATGGCGAATGAATGTATTGCCTGCCGACTAATTTGGCAACATTTCAAGATCGGATGAGAGTGTTTTATCATTAAAGTGTTTTAAACCTTAAAATGTGCATGTGAAGACTTAAACATTGAAAGCTCAAACAGCGGCGAAATGCTCCTTTTTAAAAGGTTTTAGAACAATCAGTTTTTACATTTCTGTCCATATTTGTGCCCGGGGTGTTTGCGCGTTGGTTTGAGCTCATCGCCCGATCCATGACCGTGAGGAGGCCGTGTCGCACGTTCTCATCTGATAAGTTAATAGCGACACAGTGGCCAGCTGTACTGCACACGTGATAGAAATAGAGATGTTCTTTTTGTTTTCTCCTGGGTAAAACATTAAAAAATTCTAATAACAGTTTGCACTTATTAAGTTAAAATTTCGTTTTAAAATAGGATTTATACCCGGAACTGTTGAGAACACAGACTGTACTATGATTGTACTTGCTATTTTGTTTCAACTGTTCTCTCAAATAAGCGATGGTCGAGGCGTACGTTTCCAAAATGATGTAAGGTATGTAAATGGTTTCAAGACAAAAACTTTCTATTGAGACCACCAGGCATACCACTGATGATACACAAACGTTAAAATTTTCACTTATACTCTCCTACGCGTGTTTGTGGATTGGCTCGGTCGGACTAGGGAAAAGCACTTTTGATTGTTGATCTATTGGGTCTTCACTATGGCTAAGCACTTGCGAAGGGAAATGAGACCCTGCTGGAAATGCATGAACTCGACAATTACGCCTGAAATTGACCTAACTGAACTAAGAATTCTTACTTTTGTGCCCGAGTTTCCGACCGTGGCCATCTTCATCATCATCATCATCGACGTCGTCGTCACGTGCGCATCTTCCTCGCTTGATTGAGTGATCGGCACATTGGGCTTTAGAGAAGGCACACCTGTGAAAACACAAGTAAACAGAAATAAAGGCTTGCCTGATGAACGCCGTGGAAGCAAATTCAATTAAACTAAATTAAATCCGCGTGTATTCCCAAAACATTAGCGTCTTTTTACCACTCTCGTTACTATGCGGCGACATCTTTGAAACCGAGCATTGTTTTTTTTTGGAATAAAATCGTTATTGATGGCGAATTAGCGCTCCTGATTACACACATGAGAGTGCGGTCGAAAATAATTAATTTCAAGAGGAAGATTCACGTCAGTTAACTTGATTTTGACTCAACATATTTACTGCAATTAGTCATCTCTGCTATTGTCATCGTCATTGTCACCATCATTTTCGTGGTTCGTCATTGTTAGTGCTGATGCTGTCAGTTCTGAAAAAGTGGAAACAAATGTATAAAGGCGCGGGAAAACATGGACCATTACATACCTGTTGGTATATTCCTTTCCGTCCTTGTCGCATACTTTCTTGTCGCCAAATTTGGCGCAGTCAACCTTCTGCATATTGGTGCACATGCGAGATACAGGATGTGTGCGTGTAGGCTTTGGTTCTTCACCTGAGCCGGGCGGAGGGCGCGTGCCACGAGGGTGTTCTAAAAATGTGAGCACATTCTTTTCAAGCAAATGACATTTGCAACTTGTGTATATAATGCCAATTTATTTTAGAAAATTTATCATGATTTTTTTCGTAGAAGTCATCGGATGGCGGCAAGTAGACTTTATAAAGGCTACCTAACAGAATGAAACAGGCCTATTTTTTATGCTCAGTTGTAAGTTTTCAAGGGTACACTTCTCGGGCAACGTCTACTTTTTATTTTAGTGCGCACATCACGTTATCAGGTTCTTAAGTAAAAATATACTTACTACGAGGATGTTCATCAAAAAGATCGTCATCATTATCGTCAACGTCTTCTTTCTTGCACTTCACCCGCTTTATGGTCTTGTCAGCACACTTTGCAACGGTAAAGGCGCACCTGTGAATTACAAAAGTGACATGCAACTCCAGTAAAGTGGAATTTGTTCACTTTATCACCTGGCGTCTACGAGCCTTGCATAGTTCGTGCGATGCTGTGTTTGTATTTGAGAGGCGCACGTCCCTATGGGTATCTAGTGACGAGGTGTTCGTTGTAGGGCGGCCGATGTGTTTGCAATATCCTGTAAAACTGTTGAAATGCGTTCCATGAATAGCAAATTCAAGGTGCTTGTTGAAGGGAGACGGATTTGTTCTACAATGTCCCTAAAAGCTATTGAAGTACGTTCCATAGATAATAAATTAAATCAGAAGTTTTAATAGATTTTCCAAGACTCACGTACATCTAAAACCAATAAATCCTTGATGTGATGAATTGTCTCGGACAACCTTTTGAGTTTTCTGCAAAAGGGTTGCAAGATTTTTTTTAAATCTGTATTTTCAAGAAAGGAATCAGTGGGCTTCCCTAGAAGACAATTTAAAAAATGCTTGACCGTGAATGGGAAAGCCGCGAGGAGTATGGGTGTCGGGACCCCACAGGCGTCTAGGGGAATTCGGAGAAAACAAGAAAAAACAGATCATGCATCCGATGTCAAAACTCGGGGAAGACATAAGGGAAGCGGCCTCAATCTTGATCAAAATACGCCGAAAGGTGAAAAACATTGTAAGCGGGGGAGCGGGTGGAATTGGCGGCGAATTAGGGGGAAGAAAACCTCCCTACATCTATACTTTTACAAGCTGTAGGCGTGAAGTAACGAGAATTCTGTTTTCTGGTAAGCCGTCACTTAAATGGTAGCCTGGTAGCTGGTATAGTTTTCGAGTTAAACTTATTGAAAAATCGCAGAAATTTTAGAATACAAGTGTTAATGTTTTGAGGACCTCGAAATCCGTAAAAACTTACATTGGAACAATCCTAAAAATCAGACAATCTGACACTTAATAAATTAATCTTTCTAAATAACAATCTTCAAGCCGAGATGCCATTCTCCGGATTTTTTGGGTGAAAGTTTTGATAGTTTTGGCATTGTGACATTATCGAGTATATTGTGTGAGCTCATATGTGTACTTCACAAATAGTGGTTTAATTTTAAGTTTGTTATTGCATGGTTTTTGATAAATTTGCCCGTTCCTCATTGTTCCCACCGCGAGGCCTCTGCAATGACTTTCCATTGGATGCTGTGGAGACAATTGTTTTCTTTTTTGCCCGAAAATTCCACAACTTGTGCCCCGAATCTAGATGACAATTGCCCACTATCAATTTCCCACCCCCTATATGATTAAAATATATATGTTTAAACAATATCTACCTCTGCTCTTCTTCTTATCTGTCTAAAACACACAGAAAGCCTGTATACTTACTTGTTTCTGTACTCATTGCCGTTACTATCGCAAAATTTCTTTTCCGGTAAGGCGGCGCAGTCAACTGTCTTCATTCGGCGGCACAAGGCTTTCGAGAATAAACCTCCAGTTGGCTTTGGTTCGTGGGTGGGTTTTGGCTTATGTGTTGGTTTTCCAGAGCCGTCCTCACAGTCACCCGTTTCCAATGTCGGGTCAACACATTGGGCTTTTTTAAATGCACACCTGTAATGAAAACGACATAGTGAATATGGAAAAACAGATAGACTAGAGGTTACAAAAGACAACAAAAATATAAATTGTTATTTTTAACGCAAACCTGCATCTTGCCCTCAGCTGTTTAGTTGTAAATTTTGAATTCTTAACCGAAGCACTTAGGGTTTTAACATCACCAGGCTTATCTGATTTTGAAGTATTGCCGAGTGGCCGACAACAGATGTTACAGGCAAAGCGCACACGCGCCATTTCGGGATCCGCAATTTTAGAATTGGGCAACCCCAATAAACTCTGAAGCGGTTTCTTGAGTCGCTGACCATTTCAATATTCCTGTTGGCAATACGACCCTGACACAGTAACGAATATTACAAACCGAATTTATGAGAATAAAAGGCCTAATTCAATTTTCGTTTTTTCCAGCTACACAAGACGAAATGCAGCGTTAAATAGTTACGTAACAGTCATTGGACAGTTTCTAAATAAATGCTTAACACAACTTGCCTGTTCCTGTACTTCTTTCCAGTTTTGTCGCAAACTACTCTCCTGTGAAAAATGCTGCAGTCCGTTTTTTCCAGTGTGGTACACTTTTGTTTTTTGGCTTCTATAACAAGAAGTTGTATTACAGAGAGTTTTGCAGAACTAAAGCCTAGCTTTCCGACAAAGGAACTATAGAATGTTTGCAACGAAAACAACTAGAAGTAAAATCCGAAATAAGGCTCAGATTAAGGTTGTAGTGCATTCATTTTTTTGATAAATTTAAACAAAAAGTTATCACCTGACTCAAACAGTGACATAAGTTTTCTGCATGTCTTGATCTTATTACTCTCTGATGACGCAGGCATGCTTAAAAAATAGGTCATAATGGTTTTTCCGACAGATGTCGACGTCAGTCATGTACTTTTCGGTGGAGAGAGGGGACTGAAGCACTACATCACCTCTGGATCCGCCTCCATCCGCCTTCGGTATGTAGTGTAGAATTGAAATGTTACGTATTTGGTATAGAATTATGCAATCTCCTGTCCATCATTGAGAAAAAAAATTCAACAGCACAACTTGATCGATAACTGTTACTAATGTTTTTTAGGTGTGTCAGTTTAAGGTTTTGCTTCGTTTTAGTGTTGATTGACCATAAAATCAAAACTGTAAACACTAAAACAAGGAGGCAATTGTGTCTACATACCGCCATTTTTTTCATCAAATAGGTCATTATCGTCACCGTCGTCTTTCTTGCACTTGGCCTTCTTGAGGTCCTTGTTGGCGCACTTTGCTGATGAGAAGGCACACCTGAGAACATCAGACAACTAAATATTATACAGAGAAAATTTCCAACGCCATTTGTTTGAAATACATGTAGGGCTAGCAATGATATTGGAACAGGTCCAGATTTCATTGATGAGAAGACACGATTTTTTAAAAGCTCTCTAGCTCTGTTTCATGAAATCAGAAATTTGGCCTTACGTTCAATCTTCACGACCACTGAACAAAAATAGCCTTGTAATTATTAGTGTATCAGAATCTAGAAATAATTTATGTTAGTAACTAGCAGTTAGGACTATATTCTCAGAGGCTTTGTACTTTTATTAGTGAGATTTAATACTTTTCATGAAACCGACCTCTGAAATAACAATAGCTAACAGACTTTTGGATTTCATCAGTGTCCAGGCTAGACCACATCAATGACATTTATAGAGTTTGTAAGCGTCCCACTCTAGTTTTATTTAAGATTGAAGTTGCAGTTTTGGGCGTTTGAAAAGTAACGCATGCAGTCTCGCTTTAAAAACACTTGTACCGGTGTCCAAAAGCTTACTTTGGAGCGAGTTGATATGCGTTTTGGTCTCTAACCCTTTCTCCCTGATTAATGCAATTTGGGTTTTATTTGTTTTTACTTATGACTCTTCCTTTGAGTAACAGTTCAGTGATTTATATTTTGTTCATATTTATATCTACGTGGTAGCAAGTTACCAGCCGCATGCCCCACGTTTGTACGGCACCACGATGCGCGGGAAAGCTATCGGGCTACTCATTCGTACAAAATACATTTCTTCTAGTCCTACGCACTCACTTGTTTCTGTAGACGTTGCCGTCCTTATCACAGACTTTCTTCTCAGGTAAAGCAGCACAGTCAACGGTCTTCATTTTGAGACACATGCGTTCAAATCCGCTCATTCTTGTCGGCTTCGGTTCATGGGTAGGCTTTGGCTCTCGAGTGGGTTCTCCTGAACCTTCCTCGCAGCGTTCCCGTTCCAAAGTCTGGTCGATGCACTTAGCCTTATTGAATTCACATCTACATAAGCAAGCGAAGATCATCAGTGCAAAAGATTTATAAAAATTGTAAATCTGCTATATGGTAAGCTAATTTTAGATTGCTGAGACAATTGTACAATCTTGTTGCCAAGAGGAGTTTTTTACGAACATTTGCAGACAATTATCCAAGGAGGATGACGTACTTATTTCTGTATTTGTTGCCGTTTTTGTCGCAAACAACCTTTTCTTTTTCTTTAGCACAGTCTGCCTTGGCTACCTTTTCACACTGCTTTTGATTTTTGTCCTCTGAAAACACAAGCAATATTCTTATACCAGCGTATGCTTACTAACATACAGAAGTCTTGATATTTGAATTGACATGTCAGTTGCTTTAAAAACCTATTTTGTTAAGTAGGTAGGTCGTCGGTCTTCAAATTCAATTTTAATTCCCTCGAAAAGTCTGTATATTTAGTAAGGTATCTTCAAAACTGTAAATTTTAACACAGAAAGAAAAACTATATATTTTACAAAAGTAGAAAGCCTGGGGAGTTTTATTTTTAAAGTGCAATTAATTGATTTACGTGACCACATATCTTACTTAAATTAAGCAAAAAGGAAGACACACCCGTAGCAAAACAACAGTATCAATTGAACACCAAATTTCATTAAATGAATTAGAAATATTCAAGATGATATCTCAAAAGCCCTGATACAATCTTCTAAATTGCCGTTTCGTTATATAAAACTTGCTTTTACGAAAATTATAAAAGTAATATTTTAATTGCTTCTCATTTTATGGAGACCTGTGCATGAAGCAAAATATCTTAAAGTCTCATCTGAGTCCGATCACTCGTTTCTGACATGATGTTCCGATGTTGACCAAATTTGGACAATTTATAGGGTTTTGCGTCGTCAAACAATCTGACGTTAAGATGACGAGCTATAGTTTTATTTTCAAGTGACTGCAAATTTTCTGGCTGAAATTATTACCTTGATTTAAGTGCCGGAACTACTGACAATGGGAGAAATTCCACCGATTCCATTTCATAACCGAAGATTTCTCACCCAAACACAGCCCTGAGGGTGAGTTTCGCAAGACACTTGTTAATAACATCTTGCCCTCCAGACTGGTTTGAAACAATGCAGTTATACAGAACATTTCATGCAATTCAAAATCAGACTGCATCAGAAAATATGCGTTGGCGGAACAAAGAAAGCACCATTAAGTCATGATTCCGAGAGAGAGAAAGTGCGCGTATTGAACTCTAGAAAGCGTAACATAGATACCTACTTGCAGTAATAGGGCCCAGGAGAAGTGACGAGATTTGGGGTACCACAGAGTGTTATATTACAGAAATGTCCTCCGTCTACTGGTACCATTCCCCGTGCCTTCAGTTTTTGTTAAATTGGAACAAAATGTCATCACGTGAAGAAAGTATGCGTTTTACTGCGTTAAATTCTGAAGTTCTGCGTATACGTGCATTTGACTAAATGCGCATACTTGTTGATAAGTTACTTATGCTTAATAAGGTAGAAATGATCGACTTGTCCTAATATGTTTGTATCGGTATTTGATTCAAACCTTTCTCTTTCTCATCAAAGAGTGAGTCGTCAGTCTTGCACTTGGACGGAGTTATGTCCTTGTTGGCGCATTTAGCTTTCTTAAACGCGCACCTGAAATAATCGAATTCATAGTTTGTCACACTGGAGCAGCGTTATCATGCTATGAAGTTTTATAAAATTATGCAAAATTCTATTTTTGCTGATAATTTCATTACCAAGCACTTCAGGCAGATTATTTTAACGTTTTAACCCATCTTTTCATGGTCAGCAAATTTAATAGTAACCGTTTTTTCTTGGATGCATCGTTACTTTGCATAATTTATGCAAATTAAGGCCGCCAATATTCAAAATTCTTCTTTTGCTTATAGCTGAAGTACCAGGCACCACAGGTAAACTATTTTACCGTCTGCAGCCATGATTTTGTGGTTAATTAATTCAATGAAATAGGTTTGCTAGTTGTTGTATGATATATTTACATAATTTACATAAATAAAGGGCACCAGTATTCGAAATACTGTTTCTGCTCATAACGTCCTTACGAGCATTGCATGTAGGTGGTTTTTGTATCACATCTCATGTTTTCATGGTCATCATGAATTTGGATACTTAATGATTTACACTAACTACAGCTGTCAATATTCAAAATTCTACTTGTGCTTATAACTGCTGCATCAGACACCAGCATTTTCAAGGTCACAGCGAGAAACGTTGAGGCTATATCTCTTCATGGATTGCACGAAAATCAATTTTTGAAAATAAAATAAAAATATTCTTTTTGAAAATTCTGTTAGTTTTTAGTGATTGTTTTCTGATAGATTGGAAATCAACTGGCTCATCTTTACACACAAAAAATCGTTACAACATCTAATTATACCGTAAAAATGTTTACATAACAAGACCACGGTGGACAATTTAGTGACCTATGTGACAAATGCTTGTCTTATTGTGACGTGAGTATGAAGAAGGTGCGAGTGAAATAGTGTAATTTTTGCGTCTAACATTTTAAAAATTACTCACATACAATAACACTAACATGGCTTTTCAATACTGAATCACCGCACTAGAGATTTTGTATTCTATATCTTACCAGTTTTCATATTCCGTGCCCTCAGAATCACAAACTTTCTTTCCACGGAAAACCTTGCAGTTTGTCTTTTGGAGACGACGACACTGTATGTTGAGGGTTTTGCCTCCGCGGGTGGGTTTGGCAGCGGTGGTCTCGGGCTCGTCAGTCGGGGGTCTGGTGGGGACAGGACAACGGGCTTTCTCCAAGTCTGGGTTTGCGCAGCGGGCTTGGGCAAACTGACATCTGCAATGTCAAAGACAGTATTGTGACACCACGAATGACTAGAAGATGGATTGGTTTGGTAGATATTGCTTCCGTTATTCACTAATGGACCGCCTATGATAGCGTAGAACCATTCTCTAGCTCACCAGTCGGTGTATGCACAACACTGACATTGCCACAATGAGCAGCACTAGCTGCTATCAGAGCCCGATGTTCTTTGACAAAAGAAGCGTTGGAATTAAGACTTCATATTCATTGATATAGCTTACCAATGTAGGTTCAATCTCTTAATGCAAGACGTGACTGCTAACCATCGAGTGTTCTACAGGGAACATATATTAAAAATGCAAAATTTGCCATAACTCTTATGGGTTGTAAACATTTCCTTCGGCATCACACAACCGCCACCGAGATTTGTACTTGGCGCAATCTTTCTTCATAACTTCAGCGCAACGTGTCGAGAACTTGTCGCCTGATCCTTCCGTGGACGTGAGGTTCACGCAGCGAGCAACCTTAAGAGTGTTGTCCGCCCACTTAGCTTTTGCAAACGCGCACTTGAAAGAATAAATGTCGACGACTTTTACGTGACTGTTGCATTCTTGTGTATTCAGAAGTGAAGATCTAGTTCTCACGCTCTCACGTACTACAGCTTTCGCGAACTGTACAAACGAAAAATATATTCACGTGGAGCACGAACTAGATATCCGATGAGCTTCAGATATCCCAATATAAACTTTTCTTTATCGAGTGCAAGCTGACTGTAGCTGTAGTAAGTCAGTCGTTATCACGCAAGTGATGCTAGTTGGGATTGCATAATACTTTACCATCAAAACTCTTAAAATCGCATGTAACATCAGCATACACGCTGCTAAACTTACCTATTGGCGTATTTGTTGCCGTTTTTGTCGCACACCTCCTTGTCCTTCAATTTGGCACAATCAACCTTGGCAATACGAGCACACATGGTCTTCTTTTTGTCTGTTACAATATATTTGAAACTCTTCATTATTACTCTGTTTTTGATATTATGACTCTCTGAAGACACAGGTGGGCTTCAAATAGGGATCACAATGGTTTTCCTACAAGTGACGACGTTCATCATGTATTTCTCGTGGCAAGAGGGGAGTCAGTGCGTAAATACTACATCACCCCCTGGATCCGCCTTCGGTATGTAGTGTACATTTTTTACGTATTTGGTAAGTAATTAAGTAATTACGCAATTTCGTGTTCATCAATGAGACAACAACCTTCAACACAACACTTGACAAATAGCTGGTAATGTTCCGTGGCGAGAGGGGAGTCGATGCTTAAGTACTATAATCACCCCTGGATCTGCCTTCGGTATGTAGTGTACAAATGATACGTGGCTGGTAAATAATCACTCAATCTCGTGTCCATCAGTGAGACAAAAACCTTCAACACACAACTTGACCAATAACTCCAATGTTTCTCAGATATACCTGTTTAAGGTTTTGCTTTGTTTTAACATCGATTCATCATAAAATCAAAACCTTAAACACTAAAACAATGACGTAATTATGTCTACATACCGCCAGTTTGTTCATCAAAGAGGTCATTATCGTCACCGTCGTCTTTCTTGCACTTCGCCCTCTTGAGGTCCTTGTTGGCGCACTTTGCTGATGAGAAGGCACACCTGAGAACATCAATTATGGCAAATTTTGCATTTTTAATAAAAATTTAGCAATTTAATTAATAGTATATCAGAACCTAGAAATAATTGATGTTAGTAACCAACAGTTATGAGTATATTCTCAGAGTCTTTGTACTTTTGTTAGTGAGGTTTGATACTTTTGCAAATATAGTTGTTTGAAGCGTAAGACCAAATTTGTGACTTAAATCTTTCAAAATGTAAGTCACAAATTTGGTCTGTTTCATTAAGAATAACTAACAGACTTTTGGATTTCATCAGTGTCCTGACTGGACCACATCAATGACATTTATAGAGTATGTAAGCGTCCCACGTTAGTTTTATTTAAGTTTGAAGTTGCAGTTTTGGCCCGCTGAAAAGTAACGCTTGCCATCTGGCTGTAAAAACACTTGTACCGGTGCACAAATGCACGGGCGCACCGAGGAGCGGATTGATCTGCGTTTTGATCGTTGACTTTGTTTCCCTGGATAGAATAATCTGGGTTTTATTTGTTTATATTTACAACTTTTCCTTTGAGTAGAAGTCTAATGACTTATATTTTGTTGATATTTATGTTTGTTTATATCTATGTGGTAGCATGCTACCAGCCATATGCCCCACCTTTGCCTGGCACCACGATGCGTGTAAAATTGTGGGGCTACTTTATACGCACAAAATGCATTTCGTCTAGTCCTATGCACTCACTTGTTTCGGTAGGCATTGCCGTCCTTATCACAGACTTTCTGCTCAGGTAAAGCAGCACAGTCAACGGTCTTCATTTTGAGACACATGCGTTCAAATTTGCTCATTCTTGTAGGCTTCGGTTCACTGGTAGGTTTTGGCTCTCGAGTGGGGTTTCCTGAACCTTCTTCACAGTCTTCCCTTTCCAAAGTCTGGTCAATGCACTTAGCCTTTCTAAATTCACATCTACATAACGAAGTTAACGTCATCAGTGCAAACGATTTTTGACAATTGTAAATGTGATATATGATAAGCTTATTTAGGATTGATGAGGCAATCGAACTAAAAATGACGTTCATTTATAGCTTCGCACTTAAATCATAAAATCCAGTTGGCAAGCAGGAGTTAGATCGAGAATGTTCGCAGGCAAATATTCAACGAGGATGACGTACTTGTTTCTGTATTTGTTGCCGTTTTTGTCGCAGACAGTTTTCTCTTCTTGTTTAGCACAGTCTGCCTTGGCTATCTTTTCGCAAAGCTTTTGCTTTTTGTCCTCTGAAAACACAAAAATCATAGAAAAATATCAGCAGCGTAAGAGTACTAACATACAGAAGTCTTTTACGATTGACCTGTCAATTGATTCAAATAGCTATTTGGTGGAGTAGGTAGGTCGTCAGTCTTCAAGTTGACTTGTAATTTCACCCGTCTTTCGCCTTCACTACATTCAAGATGTTTACTACTCACGTCCTACATGTGAAGATCAGTGTGAAGACCAATGGCAGATTTGTGGCCTTGTTTCTTGTTAGTTGATACGTTAAATCTACATTGCTCCCTGCTTATCGTATTGTGCCTTTTATTATCATAAAATTGGTCTCACAAATTCCTTACCGTGACACAATTCTGTTTTCTTTACCTATTCAAGCCGCAATTTTAGGGTTGCCAACGCCTTTAACTCGGAAGCATTTTCCCGAAACGCTGACGGTTTCGTTGTTCACGTTGACAGCAGAAATCAAATCGTATCATGACAAGGGGTACTACGAGACCAATTTTACGAGCTTAAGTGACTTGAAATAAATTTTGGCAGTTACACAGGGCGAAATACATTTATTAATGAACGGGTCTAACCTTCGTCATAAAGTGAGTCGTCTGTCTTGCACTTGGCAAACTTGAGCTCCTTGTTGGCACATTTGGCCTTCATAAACTCGCATCTGAAACATAAATGTTAACCAATATAATTTACAACTCCATAAACTGACGGCAATTGAAAAGTTGACTTGCCGCCCACGATGTTCCCAAGAGTGTCTCCCATATACCTAGAAGGGAGATGCCACCACACCTTCAAAATCCAGACCAACTCAATAAAATGATAACCTGGAAAATGAATTTAACAAACAATACCATCATGCGACAACACTACTCTCGTTTACCAACCAAAGACGATACTATCGATGCCACAAGGCTATACCCAGACGAGACGATACCAGACAAGGTAAAATGCCTTTAAGCTCTCACCGAGACGATACCCAACTGGAGAGGGAAAGAAATCCACCTGAAACGCTGGAGGGTCGTCTCAATCAACCTTTGCTTTGGGAGAACTCCCTGACACGTGAAAGCATAAGATTTCAACCTTTCGATCAGAACACGTACTGATTAAATATTCATCCTGTATTTATTTCCACTAACATGTACCTAAGTCAATCGTCAGCATACCTGTTTTTGTATTCGTTTCCATCAGCGTCGCACATCTTGGCTCCTGGAACGCGCGCACAATCAGCCTTCTCTAAACGATCGCAGGGTGGGTTGGGGTGGACAACACGGGTGGGTCTGACTCCTGACTCGTCAGTAGGTGGTCTCGTGGGGGGAGGGCAGCGAGCGGGCTTCAGATCGGGGTCGGCACATCTGGCTTGAGCAAACTCGCATCTTTAATTGAAATGGGCGACGGATGAATACGCACAGCGTTGAATTTGTTGCAGAGTTGCCGAAAAAATATTAGAAACGTCATCAATAATATCGTGTATGCGAATTAAACGGTGGCACTTGGTATTATAGTTAGTGGTTTAAACGTGCACACTAAACGTTCTAGCTTTCCAGAAGTAGAATCTGTGAAATCCCACATTGATATTCCTGCGTGCCAAAGTCAATTACTTTTCGTTAAAGTATATCAAAATTAGTTCGAAGATTTCACCTTTTCTCTCATTTTGTCGTGAATAGAGACCTGCCATTGGCCACCATGAATATTTCAATACAGAATGGTACGAGGTTCTTACGCATTGTAGACAGTTCCGTCGGCGTCGCACATGCGCCTTCTCGATCTGTCCTGACTGCAATCGTGTTTCATGATTTCAACGCAGCGTGTCGGGTCAGGTGTTCCTTCTGGGCGTGTTGGTCTTGGGCAGCGTGCAGGCTCGAGGGTGTTGTCGGCACACCTGGCCTTCGTGAACGCGCACCTGTTGAGGAGAGCTCTGTCAGTCAGTCACCTTGTTCAATATTCGTGTCATCAAACATCGTTACTTACAACAACGGTCTGTATGGTTACGAATACAGAACCACTTCCACTCTTCCTTTAGCTTATTAATGCTACCCAAAGTCGTTCACTGCCAATAACCAATCTTTCACTACACGTTATTTATTAGTGAAATGCGAGCTATTCGTGTATTGTGTGTTTTAAGTATCAATGCAAGCAAAAGGTGCCCCTTTCCTCCGCCCTGGGGTTTCTAAACCTTCCTGTTGCTATAGACAGATAGATACCTGTTGAGGTACATTTTTCCACTTTTGTCACACACTCTCATTGGTCGGAATCTCCTGCAGTCTACTTTGGCGATAGAGTCACATCGAGGATCTGAAAAAAGACACATAACCATACGCATTATTCTTGAAAGATTTTTTTCGACTGTCTTGATTTTGTCATACATTATCTATTTTTGCATACGTCCCTTGATAATTATGTAACGGAATTATGTCCCGGGATAATTATGTAACGCCTTCGAAACTCTATTTCTTGAGACCTAAAAGCGTATTTCTTAAATGTTGCTTCGGCAACCATACTAAGTTTCGTATGACAAATGACAATTTTATCCGTTTGCCATCATTCGCCCCATAACCAAGGGAGACTGGCTTCATCGACAACATTAAACTCTTTCAGTCTATATTTGTTTTTCTGATATTGCTGAAGTGTTTCACTCTCATTTCTAGGTGTGTGAGCACACATGCCGTGACGCCTCCGGCCAGCAGTCTTTCTCTCAGTTGGTGCATCTGCCCTTAGAGTCGCGCATGCGCTTTGTTCAATACACCTGCAGCCGACTTATGGAAAAGGCAGTAGATCCATTTTTTCGAAAAACCTTTGCTCAAAACTTCTGGAACTTTACAAGTTGACGCATAGATCACATTCGCTTGTCATATCCTGCTCAGAAGTATAGCAGCGGCCACGCCTTTGAAAACATGATCAACTATATGATGCATGTTTTTATCTCCACAAGAGATAAGTTGAATTCGGGATGTGCATATGGCAATTATTGTTAATATCCCAATGTGCAATACCTATACCACTAGTGTCTAAGAATGATACGGGACAGTTGTAATATAAATAAAATCTCACCCTCGTCATAAAGCACGTCGTCTGTCTTGCACTTGGCAAACTTAAGGTCCTTGTTTGCACATTTGGCTTTCATGAATTCGCATCTACAAATAATTTATTGTTCTAACAATAAATTGGTTAAAATCAATCAAGTTAGCACGTGTCAATAATTTGAGGCTAAGTGAACATGTTGACATGTAGACCTCAGCTTACTTGTTGTTCTTGTTGTTTAGTCGTTGTGCTTAATGGTTTTAACAGCACCACAGAGGCTCGTTACCAAGTGTACTGTTGTATTTAAACACATTGGATTCCAATAAAGTTTTGAGATTACTTTAAATTTTGCTTAGTAGCAGATGATATAAAATACATCATAGCATTGACTGCGACATTGTCTGTCAAAGCATAGATCCAATCATTAAATCAAAGTTTTGATCGATCTATGATCCATTCAGAAGTTTTAACTGCACCTGCATTTTTGTCGAAAACTTGTCTAAGACCACTATCAACATACCTGTTGCTGTATTCATTTCCATCAGCGTCGCACACCTTGCCTCCTGGCATGCGTGCACAATCAGCCTTTTGCAAACGCTCACATGATGGGTTGGGGCGGACACCACGGGTGGGTTTGACTCCTGACTCGTCAGTAGGTGGTCTCGTGGGGAGAGGGCAGCGAGCGGGCTTCAGTTTGGGGTCAGCACATCTGGCTTTTGCAAATTCGCACCTTTAATTAAAATGGGTGACTGACGAAAACGCGTAACGTTGAATATATTGTAGAATTGCCGATGTATTACAAAACATCATCAGCAAAATCTTGTACGGTAATTAAACGGTGGCATTTGGCCATACAATTAGTGGAATAAACGTGCACACTAAACGTTGCAGCTTTAGGGCTGAAAATACCAAAAAGTAGAAATTGTTATATTCCCCATTGATATTCACACGTGCTAAAGTCAATTACGTTTCATTAATGTATGTCGAAATTGGTAGGAAGATTTCACTTTTCTCTCATTTTGTCTTTACTAAAAGCCTGCCAATGGCCATTTTAATTATTTCAAGAAGGGTAGGTGGTTCTTACTCGTGATAGACCTTGCCATTGGCGTCGCAAATACGTCTTCTCGACCTGGCCTCACTGCAATCGTGTTTCATGATTTGAGCACAGCGTGTCGGGTCAGGTGTTCCTTCTGGGCGTGTTGGCCTTGGGCAGCGTGCAGGCTCGAGGGTGTTATCGGCACACCTGGCTTTTGTAAACTCGCACCTAGAAAGATAGAACTGTAAGTTAGTCATCTTTTCTGTATTTGTGCTCAATGAATTTATATATATGCCTACGTTTGCCTTAATAATTTTGTGCTTTTGGATTAACGAAATCTCTACAGCCGGATGGACTGAAACGGTCAGCTAGCTAAATCTTGCAACTACCACAGAAGTGTCGTCCACAATTCTGTGGAGTTAATGGGGTTCACCAGAGCGACAGATCAGTTTGGGATATATTGTAAAACAACTCTGCAGAGCTATCGAAGAACAGCAAAAACGTCGTAAACAGTTAAATACTCTGAGTCTGTCAAAGTTAGGAACATCAATCGTGCGTATTACATACAGGCAGATATCTATAAACTCGTGTTCCGTCGAAGAAACTCACTTTTGATTTAGACTGTTTACCGCCATAAAATTAGTCTCAACTTGTTGCTTACTGAGTCCGACGAGAAGTGATTTACAGATTTGCTATGTGGCCGTACTCCACGAATATGAGACACCATGACAAATCAGCTTATTAAGACTTGTTGCCAAGCAATAACGAACTATCAGTTCTTTCCAAGCCAAGAAATTACATCTATTTTGACCACGGGAAAAAGTTGAAACCACTCTGATAGCGGTAAGTCCTCTATGGCTGAAGGTGTGTTTGTTTATCTGACTTTTAAGTCGGATAATACCGGGCATTGTATTGTCATAAAATCGGTCTGAGAATTTCATTTCCGTTACTATCTAAGAAAGATACCGTTTGGCCTATTGCATATATTAAAAACAACTTCCCCGCCTAATTCCCTGAAACAAAACAATACTCTGTAAACCTCGACAAGCCTCAAAAGTTTATAGGAAAAATTGAAAAAACTCCTTTCGACATCTGCTAAACGGGCAAGCGTGACCTACATTTTTAGCTAATCACAAGACAGCTGTGAGGAAAGACCATTCACTAAGAACCGTAATAAACAATGACCTAGGGAGAAGGAGGTTTTAGTGGATTCCTGTTTTTTATCTTTGAAGATTGGCGCTAATGATTCATTCAGAATGAGGATTGCATGAAATCTTAAAAACAGCATTTAATATCCTTTTAAGTTACGGGCAATGCGTACATGTGCCATCTTCGAAGTTGCAATTTAAAGTTGACCAACCTCAGCAAATTCTGAAACGTTTTCTTGAGTCGATGTTCTAGTTGGTAACGAAATGGTAATCCGATCATTTAAGGATTATTATGAGATCGATTTTATGAGAGTAAAACTTAAAATTTGGTTCTCGTTTTTAGCACGCTAAATAGAGGGAAATGCAACTTAAACATATTTGGGAATTTTTTTGGTTCTCTTACAAAACATTCCATAATGTTATTATGCCATGAAAATCAAAATACCTGTTTTTGTAGACTTTTCCATTTTTGTCACACACCCCCCTGTGTGGTCGGAACCGGTCGCAGTCTACTTTTGCGATGGTATCACATCGAGTTTTCTTGTCTGTTTCCTCGTCAAACAGGTCGTCAGTGCTTGCCTTACATGGACCCATTCTCAGATCATGATCGGCACATTGAGCTTGAAAGAATGCACACCTGGAAGGACGCATTTACTGATTATGACACAGGATAATTTTTTCGCAGCCTGCTACAAGACATCAGTGCAGCGTTTTGTATGGTGCCATGCTTATTTTGTCACTTTTATGCAGGTTGACGAATTGAAGTTGAATATATACGTGTATGATGCACGAAGGTTCACCCGACGCCAATACAACGTCGATAGTAGTGACGTCGCACGCATCATATAAAACAACGTCAACACGACGTCGTTCTGCTGACAACTGTTTGAAATTAGAAATCTGGAAATCTTGCTTTTGGCTACGGTTTGAATTTGATTTCGTCATAACGTCAAAGTAAAAAATCTAACGTCAAGACTACTTCGGTTCTTGGTCATGTCAAAATTCGGCGCCTACAGGTCGAGACGTAATTTTGGAAGTCGATATGCTGTGCGTGAACTTGGAATCCTGCTTAATCTCAAGATCGCGTATTCGTGAACTTGGAATACACGAGGAAACTTGACTAGTTCACTCAAATAATTACGTTCAAGTTGATAAAAAATTTGCACTGCACTAAATCAAATTACATGTTAATAAAATAATGTAAATTTCAACCAACCGTTTTTCAATTATTGACGACATTATTCACCGTATAATAACTTATTAATTTAACCATTCACATATTCCACCGATTCTGTGACAAAGCTACAGTAAAGGAAAAAATGGATGATGGTGAGGCCAATAATTGCACAAATTCTTCACACTGCATGCGCGCACCCAAGAGGGGTGGGGGGAGGGGCTCGAACGCCCCCCCCATTTGGCGAAGTGGGCAAAAAGGTCCAAAGGTCCGCCTCAAAGAAACAAAAAGTCCGAGAAAACGAGACAAAAGTCCACTAAAAAGGTGCAGACGCACAGTGAAGGTGGTACCTCGTTTTTTTAGTCCTCCCGCTTTTTTGTCAGCAGAAGGTCCACATCGCCAGAAATACGAGCCCCCTTATTAAAGGCTGGGTGCGCGCATGTACCGAACAAAAACTCACCTTATTACCTTAATGAATATTCAGTTCCAAGTTCACACACAGACTATTGCACGATCAGACCGTCGTTGTCAGCTAAGCGCTTGTTTTCTGTGGCTGATTGTGTATTTTGTGCGGAGTTGAAGAGTCCAAATAATTGTAGCGTGCAACCGTACGATTAGACTACATGTGGTTACAGAAGGGATGAGTTCCGTCAGACTAGTTTCTTGCGAGTTTGGCTAAATCATGCAAGTCTTCGCGAGATAAGAATGCGCATTACCAAAGGGAAGCACGTGATCTCCAGTGGAAATTGATTATATTTTTAACAGGGGGAGGGGCTTAATTAAAAAACCTAATTCTTTTCTAAGGATATTTATCGGGTAAATGTACTTCTAACCAATTGAACCCGAAACAGTCCAATTAGAGACGCAATGTTGTCAACAAATGGGTACACTCTACTGAAATTTTTAATATGCAAGACATTGAAAACCTTTCAGTAGATTTGTGTAGTTGAAAAAGGAACCTTTTTCCCAAAGTGAACCCTTTTGTCAAAAACTTTGTCGGAAAAGGCACCTTTCGCTGGGAATTTTGCCAGGACATGAAAGAGTCGTTATTCTGAACCTCACGTCCCGTATAGCTCTTTTACAGGGTTACCCCAGAGACGTCACCACGCTAGCTTGCACTCCTGAATATCCTGCGTTACGGAACAGGTCTTAGGTAAGAATGAGTGAGATATGTAAAGTGTCTACTGAAAATAGGAAAGATGCCGGAGATGACAAGCCAAAGGAAACTCTTCACTTAGTACAAAATGCGAGAACCAGTTTTTACCTATTTACAATAAAACTGTGCGATACTATGCCGTATTTAAGTCCTCATTCAAAGTAAAAAGTCTACAAATTCTACCCCTTAATGTAATTTTTCCTAAATGTTACTGCTTTTTCCATTAACCCTTTTTCCTGCTAAACGAATACAGATGTTTGTTTCAATCAGCATACAGTCAAATGATCACAACCGTGATTTGTGCATATATGTGTGGCGGACGGGATTCAATACGCACTTGTTGATGTACTCTTGTCCATTAGAGTCGCAGACTTTCTTCCAGCCTCCTTCACGGGAACAGTCTTTTTTCAGCTTTTCCTGACACCTCGTGTTCAGTTTAGTCATCTTGTCACCAGATCCCTCGTCCGGTTTAGTGGGCTTGACGCAATCAGCTGGACGCAGACTGCTGTCACTGCATCGGGCTTTCCTCAGCTCACACCTTTGAAATCAAATCTCGCAACTTGAAGACATTTAGCAATATGTATATAATAATAATATTTATTACTTATTATTATTATTATTATTATTATTATTATTATTACTATTATTATTTATTCGTTTCTTCGTCTAACGTGCTTCAAATTTGTGACAGAATTTCCGTCAAACATGCGTTTCCACTTTCAGCGTGAAGAATATGATTCGTGGCTGAACCATACCTCCAGATAAACATGTTTTACGAAACAAAACACGGTGACTCGTGTATAACGTACTTCATTTCAACATATTTCCATTTTGAAAACCATGTGGAAGAATTCCACACAGTGCCAAGTAAACCAATACGGGTAATTAAAAGTCGAAGTTCGGTCATTACTTTTCTTTCTAAACACATCTCTGCACGGGAATTAAAGCGGTTCCAGATTGCGTCACAATCCTACACTAGAATCAAATAAAGCTGCACATTTTATTTTGAAACAAAATGCCATTACTTACATGTTCCTGTATACCTTGAAACAAAATGACATTACTTACATGTTCCTGTATACCTTGAAACAAAATGCCATTACTTACATGTTCCTGTATACCTTGCCGCTCCTATCACACACCTCATCATCCTCAAATCGATCACAACCCACTCGGGCTATTTCTTCGCACGAATTTCTGCTATGGGCGAAACAGACTGAAAAAAGGAACAATTTATTTTATTTCGACGGTTGAGAGAATATGTATTCGGAAGAGAAATGGGCCAAAAAGGAACCTGCTCTGAAATAAATGTTGTCATTAAACTGATATCGAACGCACGTGTTTTTAATCCACTGAATATTATGGCATAATCAAGAATAATGTAACAAATATGCAAATGCTCCATTTCTTTTAAGTAGTTACTATAATCAAGTGAACGTTGTCCACATTAAACTCAGCCTCGGTGTGGGATTATTTAATGTTAAACATGTGTATTAGTTCAAAACTAGCAGGATATTAAATCCGGTAGCGTGATGTTTTCGCTGCTATGGCTACATAAGCAGGAAATAATGGATTCTGGCACTAAATGTGAAATGTTTATGTTTAGTCAAAAAGGTCCAAGTTCATCTCAACATTCACAAACACAAACATGTCTTTAAACTGATTATCGAAGGACACAACTTACAAATTCTCACCGTCGACTGACAACAGCTAATAAAACCATGTCTTCAAACTGACTATCCAAGGACATAGTTTACAGATACTGACCACCGACAACAGCTAATTTAGCAGTGTCTTCAAAGTGATAATCTAAGGACACAATTTGCAAATACTCACCGCCGACAACAGCCAATAGAGTAATGAGTCTCATCCTTTGCTTGTTCTCTACCACACGCAGAAGACGAGTTCCCAACTAAAGCATCCTTCTCCGCGGACTCCATTTAAATAGATTCTGCAAAGGCGGGGGCTTTTAACAAATGCTAAGTTTCAGGAGCCGGATCGGAGATATGACCAGAACGGGGTGCCTACGCAGGAAGGAAATCGGGGGGTAGGGCCCAATACGTTAACTTCTGAGTATTATTTTAATCTGTTCACCGACACAGTGTAATTTGACGACCCAAGATCTGCTTTCACTTGCATTCATGAAATGTTAACAGACGGACACAAGAAAAGTCACATGCTTCCGAGCATGCGGACGAAAAAAAGGCCTGGTTTCTTTAATCTCACTCCCGACGAATTCTCTTCCGCAATATTGATCAGCAACTGCAGCAGTCTTGAAGACAATACTACTGGCCGAGTATCTGACCGAGTCTCCTCCAGAAAAATCCCGGATTCGCGCCGAATAAGTAGATAATTCTGTATAAATATATAATGAACAGGAGCTCGTTGTCACGTCTACCTCTTACGTGACGTCCAGCTGCTCGTACCCCCCATTTTCGGTGGCCGAATTTGGAAAACCTTTCTTATCAGTAACCTGCCTCCTACTACCAGGGGTAGATTACAGTGGGAACTGTGTTCTAAGTAATAACCGAGAGAGACAGTTGCCAAGACAAGGACATATTCAGTCTGAACAACATCCGTAGAGTTAAAGGCACGTGCCAGATAGACAATTCGCATGCACGCCATATGCATGCTGGACGTGTGGGCGAATAAAACGTTGTCACATTGCTGTAGATAACATAATTGCTATGTGAATGGCATTTTTGTGTAAAATATTCAGTCGCATCAGGAACTGCTTTACAAGTTTCAATGTAAAGCTTTGTTTCATATGGCATTTTCATAATTTCCTGTTTGTAAAATGCAGTGATAATAATCATGAAATTAATGAATATGTTAATGATGACGATGGTGTTGAAAGCAATGGTGATGATGTTGATGTCGGTAACTGTGATGATAATGATGCTGCAGTTCAGTTCACACCGAGATAACGATCACTCGAGGCAATTTGCTATCAGTCAAACAAGCCAGTAGAGTAGGCCAAATGTTTGATTATGTTGCTATTTAAAGCATATATGAGAAAATGACACCTTGATCTCATTTAAAAACACCCCAAGCAACAATAAGAGCAGTCAACTTCTAAATTACCCGGTGACTTTTTCTAACAAACGTAAATTTTAACGCTCCTTAGGTCTACATCTACTTTTTACAGTAGTTAAATTGAGCACTTGAATCAGAAAGTGCTCGCCTCCAGAAAAAGTGCAGTCTTGTGTTTTTTCTCCGCCTCTGGCGACCACGGCAATCTAATAATACGAAACAAACACAGAATGGGTAGTTGCTGGCTTCGCATTGTCTGGTAGAACTAAACAGGCTGCGTTTGCATGCACGGGGGGAGGGGTTGTATTTACACAACATTGTCCAGCTCAGCTCTCATTTTGTCGGTTTCGACTGGGAAAACACCTCAGCCATCGCGTTCCGTCGACAAAAATTGGTTCCGTTAAGTTCTCATCAAGACAAGAAATGATATTTGGTCTTTCAAACAACTGATAGTTCGTATCCCAAACATGCGTTTCCGGCCGTAAATCAATTACATCTCTTTAAAGTGGATGTTATTGTGAGTAGCCTAACTAGTCTAGCCAAGTAATTTCCAAACTTACACCTAAATAAATTAAAGATAATAAATTCTACATAGATGAAACTAACAATTTCTTATCCTCATTTTTATGTATTTTTTGTTATAATGCTCTTATATGATAAACAATTCATAGGTTATACGTCTGTCATTGTTTAGATAATCCATTGAGCAATTTAGCCCTACCCAATAATCGCGACGAGACTTTTGCCGTAATGTATGATGATCAATGACTGCACCAATCTCTTTCGTAACCTTCAGTTGATTCTCTACTCGTTACCCACTTCTGTTTTATCACCGTTTCCACCAACTGAGCCATTTGGTATTATATGTGTTCACTCACAATAGGCAAATCAAATTCTAATTATGTACCAATCTCATATCTATAACCTCTTTGATGATTTTGTGAGTTTGTTTATTTTGAATTTGTATTTCAGTGACGCCTTTTCTCTCACTGACGGTAAATTTTCTTTGAATATTGTACTTTTCAACATGGGGTGATTCGATTTGTAATGTACGGTTATTTTTTCTTGGTATACGAAAATAAGTCCTAGTGACTAAACAGTGATTACAATTTCGACTGTGTGAGATCATCAAGTTCACGAGAAACAAATTCCAGGCCAAGCGACCAATTGATGATATTCTTCGGCCACCACAGTCGTTTGAATTGCTCATTATGGTTTTTGGTGGAAGATCCTACAGCCGTTGCCGTACGACGAGTACTCAACAGGCCCTTAGGAAAGCAAAAATTATTGGGGGTTGGGCGCACAAGCCATTTCGACGTCGCCAAACAACTCCCCCATCGTCACCATCTCAGACACCCCCCTCCCCCCGTGCTCCCGATGCCACTATATTTGTACCGAATCTCCCACGTCCGCCCTAAGTGGGGGGCACAGTGGCCGATATAAGGGTGCCAAGGGGCCATTGCCCTCCTAAAATTCTTCCAGTTGGCAGTTCGGGGGTGCTAATTTCAGACGGGTAAGACCCTGGCTAATACTCTGCCCTGACCCCCAACTCAAAATCCTGGATCCGCCCCTGGGACAATCTCGGGGATGCAGCCATTAAGAGTTGAGTAACCGTGAATCAACACGGAGAGTAAGAATGGGCCTAGGACCATTACACTGACCGGTAGCGTGGAGCTACCTCAAGTAGCTACAGCTGAGATCTAAGAATGTGAACTAAAGCTAGTTGCTGGTCAGCTCAGCTATAATTCACTCGAGACAAACTTAATTTTATTATGGTCATTCTTTGAAGGAGTTTTTTGAAAAGGTGAAGCCCCGAAGTACTTGGTTTAGTGCCTTTGGGACTGTTTCAACATGTCTAGTTGAAACACGATAGGTAGTCCATTTTTGGTGGCTGGGGAAAAGGATAGGGTCTCAAAAATGTACACACTTCCTGAACGCCTGGAGTTCAAACTCAGTTGCCTTGGATTTCATAATTAACCACCGGAAATAGTCCATTTGTGTAATTCACAAGTAGTGGTCTTCACGTTCTTCAAAATTCCACCCTTTCGATGGCGGTCAATCCTACTGTATTTCTTCACAGTTTTGTTGTTTGGGTCGAATGGCTGTGCTGTGCAAGAATTTTTTTTTTTTTGATGAATTTGGAATCTCAACTTCCCTCGTGAATACTTGGCAGTAAATAGAGGGACAAAGGGGCATTTCCCCCGAACTGTTGTCTCCGGAGGTGCCTCTGGAAAATATAGTTTTGCATTTGCGAAATTGACTTTTGTTACTGAATTTAAACATCCAGGAAATTAGTACGCAAAAGCTTCTATTTACAAATTTTCTCGATTTTTCGAAATATATGTGTGTGTTTAGACGATCTGTGCTGCAAAAGCGGAGACCCTAACGGCAATGTCCTGGCAAGAGTCCTCAAAAGGTAAACCATACACTGATGCGGAGTTGTACCAGACAATGTTCTCTTGAATTTTCTCTCTTATCCGTATTTCGCAGTCTTTCTTTTCTCGACTGTCCCGCGCCCCACGCCAATGTCGGTTGCCGCAGTTTAACCCTGACACCCACTAATAAAGTTTTTTTTGGGGGGGGGGCGTGCCCCCGGCCCCCTCGCTTCCTACGGCCCTGCTCATTAAAAGCGTAAGTCACGCTTGACCGTTAATCAGACTTTGACCTGAAAGGAGTTTTCAAATTTTCCTTCAACTCCGAGGGTTGTCGAGGATTACAAAGCATTATTTCGTTTCAGAGAACTGGACGCCTGTCGTATTTAGAATAGGCTACTAGAGTTCTATGGTGTGCCCGAGGCCCTACTCAGAAAGCGCCATAGGCGGACAGAGTAAAAATACTGCTATGTTATGACTTATTATCCGCGCACAAACCCATTCTGGAAAACTGGGCACTGAAAAATGTCCACCTCCGAGAGAAACAAAAACTCCTACAAAAATTAGTAGAAAACGAGACAAAAGTCCACTAAAAGGCAGGAACTACAAAAATTTGGCGAATGCATTATTTAATGATAACTCTGTAGTGTACCCCGTGACGCTTAGTAGGGTAAAAGTCCACATTCTCCAATTCGAGCCCCCCATTTTAAATTAGGCTGGTGCCGCGCATGCTTAGCCCGTTTTTCACCGAAGTAATATAACCGACGACAGTAAGATCTCGAGCGTTCTTTTTTTCCGGCTACTAGAGCCGCTAGGGAGAGGCTGGCCACGACGTACTATCAGCTCGATTGCTCTCAACTGAGCAGCGACAGTGCCGGGAGAAGACAGTGCGACACCGGGCGTGCGTTCAGTAGACGCTAGGACCTACGCTAGGACCTAGCTAAAACCTAGTCAAAGTCACGTGTTCTTATTTACAATGCACGGCAATACCTCACGTAATCTCGCGAAGTCTTGCTTTTTAGCGAGGTCCTAGCGTCACTGAACGGGAGGCGGGTACGTTGGCACCTGCCCAGGTTGCACAGCGTCATCTATTGGTAAGCATTGTTCGACAGAAGATGGCGCTTCCTATGTGCCGGTCTTGTCAGCTAAAGCTGATGAAATATTCACGAAATTACTTCCAGAATTCTCGTATTTATTCCGCAGAATTTAACAGGAAGGTAAATAATCTATTCAAGGATTCAGGAAATAGAATTCTTTGGATTTGATCAAGTTAGGTTCGAGATATTTACTTGTTTTAGAAAAGTGCTCACCGCAGGCGGGAGGGACTCGAGGCACTCAAGCCATGCCTGGGTTGGCGATATCACAGTGGTTGTTAATATGCATTATATTCCAATGTGAGCAGAAACCAGTTTACGCCGCTTTTACGGGCTTGGGTAAACGTAATCATTTGCTTTCCATCTATACTACAATATCCCGGAATTCTTATCGTAATCTCGCCGCCTTGTGTGACGCGCATGGGGTCATGCGGATCATTAGCTGATTCATCAGGCGTCAACCTAACTGATACTGATAAGCCTTCAAATGTAGAGTCAGTTCTTTATTTACATCAGTTTTTGGCCATAATTAAAATACGGTACATTGGTGCACAAATGAATAACATGCAGAGCTCAGTGACACTACACCTATGGTGATGACCTACTGTTGCCTGACCCTGCCATTCTTGTTGTACCCATTTCACTTCATGGATGTAACCTGACTCGTATGTCTACTCGTGATGTCTGTTTGCATCTTGAAGAGTCAATTCTGCTATCATATTACTTGAGCACTTGTTAAAAGGCATCTGTTGACCACCATGTTGTCTTGAGGTCAAAGGCTCTAGTCTTTTTAGACAGGTTACCCATAATTTGCATATTTAAGACAAAACTGATTTAGGGAGATAGTTGCAGTTTTGGCAGTGTATTTATATCCAATCTATTATTCACAGGTAACTGTTACTATACATTTTGTTCAGTATGCTTTATTTGAACAATCTTATCATTGAACATTCCCATTAAAGGGTCATAACGACATACGCCTTCGGTGTCACAAGCGACTGTATTGCTTTGTCGATCGCCTTACGCTATACTAGCCACTCTTTAATTCGCTATTGCTTGATCTTCGTTTGTTATCGCTCTTTGACTGTTAGGCCTATATTTGATTTCGAAGGAATGGTCACAAACGAAGTTAGGGTAGCAGCCAATCACAGGGTATAGCTAGTGTGTCACCTAGTGGCCGGGTTAAGAACCTTATGAAACTTTTGTTAGACAGCTAGAATGCAAGTAGTTGTCAGGGAGAGGTATACCATGTCATGTGTTAAAAGATCACTTGAGATAAAGCTCTTGTGAATTCACCCAGCAAAGGTCAGATGGTGCATCATGGTAGCCATCGCGTGTTGCCGCCTTATGCCTGATGACAACGACAATAACAACAACAACAACAACAATAGGAGAGTAGTGCCAGAATTCTTTGCAAAATAAAGCTGACACGTTACTTAGGCATTCTGCTGGCCTGTTGCAACAGACACTGTTCATACATTTCAGTAAGTCTACTAGCCTGATTGAGGAGTTCTGTTCTAATCTTTTTGTTGTGGTAGTTCTCACTGAAACTGGTTTACTTCCAAAGCATTCTTTTCTAATGAGCACTTTGGTAAGTGAAGCGCAGACTGACATGGTAATGTGGTGTTTCGTCTGCCAGACAACACTTGGGTTAGCAGAATTCTGTTGCTCCACCTGTTGCTTTCTAATGTTTCTGCAAGTTATATTGACCTGTTATCACCTACATTACCAACTGCAGTTGAGACCTGGTCAGACTCAAAAGCCAGATTGGGAGTTACCCACTCAGTGGCACTCACCACCTCTTTTGTTCTTCTATTGTCACTTTTGTTAGTCCAAGGTATTTCCTATCGTTTAAATGACCAATCCCATATTCTTAAAACGCAGGAAGCATAAGAGACAGGTAATATTGGTTCAGGTCCTTGCAATTCAAGCTCTGAACCAAGTTTGACTAATTGATCAGCTGTCTCATTACCCTGGATACCAATGTGTCCAGTTACCCTGGATACCAATGTGTCTAGGAGTTCAGGTAACTGTGATGGTTATATTTACCTCAACTATTTAAGTTAGTGATACGTTGCTAAACTATATATGATTTCACTGCATTGTTTTTTAAGGCTTTGATCACTGTCTGGCTATCAGACAGGATAGCTACAGATTTATTTTGTATTCCCATTTAAAGCAGTTCTGCAACTATAGGCTTCTGCTTGGAAAACAGAACTATGGTTTCAGAGATAAGGAGATTTTCAGTTGGTGGTATATCAGTCAGGTATTCAATAAAAAACCTGCACCATCTAGTTCACCGTCTGCTTTGATGGAGCTTATATCAAGATTCCATTCATATTGCACAGCACCATATCTATTTGGAAAGACATTCAAAGTTTCTTTCAAATATCTTGGTGTTACTGACCTATCATTTGGCATGCACAGCAGTGGACTAGCACTGTTATACATATCAATACAACTCTTTGTTTGCCATGACGTGTCCTTTGGCTTGGTAATCCAGCCTATTGAGAAGAATGACACCTATCTTGTCACCAGTTCACCATCACATTTACTCATGTTCAACCACAGTTTAACTGTGTTAATGCTTGGGTTTTCATGTTGATACCTGTTTTACAGGCCATTATCTCTCCATGGAATGTGAGAAGTTTGTCTGGGGTGCATCGAGCTGAGACGAAGCGCCCTTTCTGGAAGCGAAAGAGTTTATGGGTCTTGGCTGGAGCCAGCGTGGCCAGTGCTGTTGGCTTCGCAAGTCTTGATGATGTTCAGGCACGCAAACTGAAAGTTCTCTTGGGAGGAGTGTCCAGGTTTTGGAGGTTTGTCCATTTGCAATACAATTTGTGCTTTAGTTTTAAGTCAAAAATACACCTTGAAAAACATAGTTTGGGACTCTGAATCTGTAGTTGCAAAAAGTGATTTGTTCATGAATTCATTATCTTTTGTTTGAGACTCAGATGGACAGTTTTTGTTTAGCAAATGTCCATTATAGTTCCCATTCATGTACATTTTTAATGACAAAGTTTCAAATTTTTAAGACACTGAAAGATTTTTAGCAAACCCAGATGAAAGAATTTTTACAGTAAATACATTTTTGTACATGGGAACCCAATTTCATGATTTTAATGCCTGTTCATATTCATTGGTACATGTTGAACTTAGGTTTAATATTTGGTAAACACCAAACCACAGGGTTAGACGATGGACATAATCAAGTACAAATGCAAAAAATTTTAAATCACAACTTTTGGAACTTACTATAATATAGTTTTGCTATCATTGCAGAATTGCTTGGCACCTTTTATGGGAGTGATGACTGACTGGTTCAAGCAAAATTGTGTTGCCCTTTACGGGTGTTATGCTTGTGAGAAACAATGGTTTTAGTGTGTGAGCCAATGGGACCTTGAGTGTTTATGTCTATATGAAGTCGACGCACACGAACCAATATTTACTAATCATCCGCTGGTCCACAAATTGGGTGCTATTTGTACTGCATTCCGACACACTGACTCATTTTGCACCACCGCTGAGACGGGTCAGTGTGAAGAAAGTATATATGACAGACGTTACGATTAACTGTGGGTAACCTGTTTGAACTATTTACCGAGCCTCACACGCACGCACGCACGCACGCACGCACGCACACACACACACACACACACATGACAATCATAAGGAGCTCAGAGAACATTTTCCACCACTTTTGCTTTCCTACATGTTAAAAATTAAAGATTTATGCAAAATTTTTAATGCAATAAGTACTGAAATAGTGCACATGCCTGTTGAGCTGCTCAAGAATAGTAAATACATCCCAAGGACAAACCTCAGGGTGGTGATGCCTCTGGTGTATCACATCTTGTGCAAGGGTGGTGATTGGTGATACTGAACAGCGGCTCAAAAAGCTTATGGTATAGCACTGTAGGGTTACCGGTAAGGGTTTAAACTCCATTTTGTTTATCACCTTAGTGACTCGGTACACTTGTTCAAGACAGCGCAAGTTTTTGGTTTGTGTGGGATGTCACAAAGGCTGTTTGCTTGAAAACCAAGACTATCTCTTTGAGTAGAGACAGAGGGCTCCCATTTAAATTGTCTGGTTGGTGACCATGTAGTTGATGTCTATAGACACCGGCAGAAGGCGATGCAATTTTCGTGTGAACCAGTCAGTTGTGAATCCTGAGTAGAAGCCAGGCGAGGCAAAGAAAATTGTATTATAGTTAGCTCAAGAACTTGTGATTTATAGATGGTTCTGATGCACAGTGTTAACAGAGTGTCAAACTGTGTCTAGAATTGCATTGTTGTTGAGTTGGATACTTATTCTTGTTTTAAAACGACTCTTACAGATCACTGGTCATAGGTGTTTCTATATCTGTAGATTACAAGTGGAGCCTTTGGAATATTGATGAGGTTGGTTGTTAAAAGCTAACACTTAAGTTTCTGTACATCACACCACAGCACGCGTGCACCAAGGGGGGGCCTCGGGGGGCTCAAATGAGCCCTTCATTTGGCGAAGTAGGCAAAAAGGACTGCCTCAGAGAAACATAAATACAGAAAAAAGTAGAAAATGAGACAAAAGTTTACTGAAATGGCAGGAACTACCAAAATTTGGTAAATGTGCAATTCATAGCCTTGAATGACCCCATGAATTGTAGCAAAAGGTCCACATTTTCAAAAATCCAAGCCCCTCCATTTTTAGGCTGGATGCGCGCATGCTTAGGCAGTGGGTGGGCCTGGGTTGTCGTAAGGGGGTGGATGTCAACCAGTTTTTTGAAAGAAAACTTGCATAGACCATTTCTTGTGGTTGTGTCTATAGAGGAGAGGGAACACTTTGGGCCCTGTTTATGACAGTACGATGCTAAGAAAACGTGGAGCTCCTGAATCCGAAATCTGAGTTACATCAAATTTAAAGTTAATGTTGCCTAATTGTTTTGTATCGCAAGCATCCAATAGGCAGTGCTTGTTGTGCAACTTTCAACAGTACATAGCGAGCTGAGATTGGTACCTTTGGAGGAAATTTTGCCATTTTGAAAGTCACATATTAATTTCTTGGAAAATTGTTGTGATGTGCCCAAAGGATAATAATTAAGTTCAAGTAAATGTGCTCTTTCAGATATTTTCTCACTGCAGGTGATCAAAAAGGAAAATGCCAAAGAAAGGTTAAAAAGTACGCTTGAAAACAGCAGTGATCAATTATGCTAGCGGTTCTGATGTTTTCGCTGAATGCAGAGATCATGAACTTATGACTCATAAGAAGATTCCAAATAAGGGCATTTCATCCAGTTTTAGTGGGACATCATGTATAACATCTGATGCTATAATTGGCTAGTAATGAATGGGGTTTGGAACGAATACGCAGTAACTTAATTTGATTAGAGACTGTAATCTGGTGTGCTAAATTATTTCACCCAGGAACTGTAAGCAGTTCAGTGCCAGTGCCTAAATATATTTGTCAACTAAAAAATTTTAGAACTTGGAGGTCATGTTTAGCAGGTTGAGCGATGAAAACTTGAAATCTCGTTTGGCGAGTGAAGTTTAACTGACATTACTGCCAGCAATTCGCATTTTGCAAGCTGGTACTTGCCAAATGTGGTGCTGCTCCAAAATATGATATATTGATTTGCATCATTGAGGAAAGTTTACAATGGCAAGATCAAAGTTCATTGTTCACGTGTGCCCTTAAGACACACAAAACTGTTGAAGCCCTTCCAGGTTACCTCTAGATAGAAACGGAAGTTTTTCTCTTTCACTATGATGTTGTTGATGAAAACTACAGTACCTGATCCATGCACTGGCCTCTGTTTGTTTTGGTGATTCTTGTCATGCGTTTTCCAGTTCTGTTTGGGATTTTGGGCACATGATTTTGCCATTATGAACTGACAGTGAATGATGTAAATAATTTTAATGTAAGTAATAATGTTGGTGATAATATTAATTATGCCTGGGTAATGATGATGATAATACTAACGTGTCACTTATTTAGCCCACAACATGGCACAGAAGGAAACTTTTGTCAAATTTCTCAGCAAAATGGAATTTAAATTTCTGTCATTTTTTGTGGTTTAGTTTGTATGGTAAATGTTTGATTATTTAAAGCAAGGCAGCAAGCTTTTGAGAAACTGAAAGATCGATGTTTTGGGAAATTATTTTTATACACAATGAGTGAAAAATTACTTTCAACATGAAAAGTGATTAGTAGCAGTGATAATTATCATTGTGGTTGTGTTAATATAGCTGCATATTAATTGTTATTAGTACGAGAACTGTACATTTTGTTTAAAAATTTTGTTATAATCAACATAGATTGCAAGCCTATGTAAAGAATTATCTGGTTTCTTTTTAGAATTCAGAAGAGTATGAGAAAGCCATCCGTCCCTGTCATCAGCGGGCAGCCAACAGGATATTGAAGGGATGTCTAAAAAATGGCGGACTCTACATCAAACTAGGGCAAGGCTTGGTGTCTTTCAATCACATACTGCCAAAGGAGTATCTCTCGACACTTGAGGTACTACAGGATCAAGTGTTGAAGAGAGGACCTCATGAGGTTAGTACACGCAAATTGGGCTGAAATTCTATGGCAGTGGAGACTATAATTAGAGGCTCTTCTTTGTCATAGTGGTGAAGTTTATTGACTTGACTTCTGTCTCTGTTAGATCACATGGTAAGCTTCTCAGTTGTGCATAGTATCTCTCTATTCTCGTCAAGGTAGGTCCTGATCTTGAAGCTTAATCTTGATAAACCTGACCTCAGTTTTACTCAAATGAAGTGTGGATCCTAGGCTTGGATAGAACTGACAGTTTGTAATTACTTGAGACAATTGTCAGCAAGCAAAATAACCTGCTGTGACAAGCTGACCTGTTGAGCGTTGTTATAACCAATAACTAACTGGCAATTATTTCTGAGCCTACAAATCACATGTCATTGAGTAAGGGACTAGACAAGATCAACTGCATAACTGTAAGCCAAATTGAAGGTTAGTTTTTCGAGGCGGCTTTAACTAGTAAGAAAAAGTCTAGGACCTCAGCAACACATTCAATAAAACCAGTTGCCAATAATTATTAAGGGTGCATTTGAATTGACATGGGCATGGATTTAAAAACTATTTGTAAATTGTTCAGTTTTCTATTCAGCATTGTATTAACAGTGGCATTATTATAATTATTACTATTATTTTGTGAATAGTATGTTGTGTGTGCTAAAAGTAGACATTTTCCTTCAAATAAAGGAAGTGGAACAACATTACAACAGTGCACTGCTCTTGTATGTTTTTTTAAACAGTCTATTTAAGAGACTTTTGTTTGAATGGCGTGGTGTTTGTTTCAGATTGAACAGTTGTTCCTTGAAGATTTTGGCCAGTTACCCAATGAAGTCTTCCGTAGTTTCGACAATGAACCCATAGCTGCTGCTAGCCTTGCTCAAGTCCACAAAGCTGTCACTCACGAGGGAGAAAGGGTGGCCGTCAAGGTAACAACACTCTCTGACCCCATTTACCTTCTCAAATGTCCTTTTCCTCATGTCTAAAATATGTTTCTGTTAGACTGAATCTATCATAATGGCAGACTTTTGGTATTAGCGCAAATTGTAATAAAAGAAAGAAACCGACTTCCATTTGATCTCGACTCAGATTGGGTGCACAGATATTTCCCATTACATAGTGGTTTATTAAATTCAAAACAAAGAAATAAATCCCACTCTCAACCTCTTGCATTGTTTATTAATAATTAGTTTAAAAATAAGTTCACTGATTTATTTTAGCTTTTTGGTATCAGTTGCGATAAAATTTTCTCATTTCACCAGTTGCAGCCACTAAATGCTGTGCAGATTCTTCTTGGCATACCACTGCACATCAGTGAAAATTTGTTGGCATTATGATAGCAGGGAAGGTATTAAAATGCTGTTTATACCAGTATGTTGGAATGCCTGTCCACTAAAGACCTGATAGTTGTCTGGCAAGATAGTGAATTTTGATGTGGTGTGGCTATTTCGAAAACTGGCTATTGGCAGTGTTTTGATACATAATATATTATTTATGGAGAATTCAAACCGTAATAAGCATATTCACAAACTCACCATTTTAATTGTCGTACAATAGCAATTTGTTTTCTTTGTTACTAACTGACCCTTGGCTATCTTGTTTTTGTTGATTGATACGACAATAAATGTTTCAAATTATTGTAGGTGCAGTATATAGATCTCCAGGACAGGTTTAAAGGCGATATACACACAGTGGAACTACTGCTAAAGTTAATAGGTTGGGTTCATCCAAAATTTAACTTTGCATGGGTGTTACAGGTATGTTCTAAATGAAGGCCTCTGACGTATCTTAGATTAATTAATTAAAACTACATTTTCCCTTGTTGATGGCGAAGCCAAAATTCAAACTAGGCCTTTTGTCCAAAAGAGTGCTCTCAAAAATTTCTTAATCGTGATATTGTGACTTATTCCTCTTGTTGCAAAGAATTCTTTTACCACTTTATGGGAAAAATGCTTCAGAAACTCACCCAGGCCATTTATGGGTGAAAACACTTTATGGGTAAAATAATGCTCCAGAGAATGGTGGTAATAAATAGGTCTTTTAAGACTTAAAATTTCGTGATTAGGAAACTTTTGAGAGTCGTGCTCTAGATTTTGATTTAGCTAACAGTGTAAATGCAGTTCAAGACAAAAGAAATCATTTAAAACACCATTTCCCTGTCATGACGGGTAATTCTGTAAACAATAGAAATGACTGGTGATAACTATTAGGGCAGCGAAATTATAAATACTGAATGTCTTAGTCACGTTATTAACTGTCCTGTTGATTCACCTTCATCCTATGTTATGAGGGAATGTCGGCGTGAGCAGGAATTACGAATCATTTTCTCTGAATACTTTTGGCTTGTGCTGTATATGCTTACCTTGTGTGTGCTTTTATTTGGTGTATTTTATGTCTGTAGGAATTAGGGTACATTGTGGACTAAAGAGTTGCACCAAACAGTTTGGTTGAACATTTAGATCAAATAGTAGAGTCTCGGCATTCATATTCATTGAGTACAAATTGTGCAAGGTTGTCTACAGAAATATATGGATTAAACTTGTTGCTTTTTATTCTGATAGAATAAATTTTTGTGATGTTTGAGAAATACTCAAACATTGCCAGTACTAAGGAAGCAGTGTCTCTTTTTCTTGATAATGGCTGGCACACAATGGGGGGTGGGGGGGTTATGGCCCACTGATTTGGTTATTAATTAAGGAGGTCTTTGACTATCGCGTAAACATACAGTTGTTCTTTATGAGCTCTTCATAGTCTAGCAACGAGCATAGTAAAAAATATTCGAATCAATGTGTGATATTGAATATTGTTGGGAGGGACTAGAAGGTTGTTGAACTTGCAGAATTTTAAAGCCAAAAATCACAGATGCTTATCAGTAATCTACAACGTCAAAAAAAAACTTGCCACGGACCAGGTGCCAGTTTAGAATTGGTCTCACTGTGTTTCTTATCACTAAAGTCATAAGTGAGATTGCGAAGCACTTCCAAAACATTATTGCTTAGGATTGTTAGCAGAAAGTTCTGTCAGTCACCATATGTATGTGCTGAGAGCAATATGGTTGCTAGCAGGTTATACAATGGAATCAGCAAGTTTCCTACCAGAATACCAGAGGCTAACCATTCTATGGGATGTGTAGGATTTAAGCATTACTGTTTTGCGTGTTGTTATTGTCATTGCTATAATTTGCTTATTGTTATTGTTAAATTTCTTGTTATTTGAGAGTTAAAGCCAGCAACAATAAAAGAGATGTGTTGAAATTAATTAAGAATATCTGTTCTCTAGCTTTACTTTATTTTGGGTTACTTTACTGTACATACTAGAAGAGAATTGTGCGTAACATTATTTACTTCTTGCAGGATATTAAAGGAAACCTCGCTCAAGAATTGGATTTTGTAAATGAAGCCAAAAATGGTGAAAGATGCCAAAGTGATCTCAAACATTTAGGTTACGTTTATGTTCCAAAAATCTACTGGGGGAAGACAACAAAGGTATGTGGTTTGAGGATTACTTACTGACATTTGTCTTATTTAACATTATGTAGGAGCTTATTGACAAATCTGCATACTTAGACAAATATCTACACAAACTTTGTTGAAAACATGACAACTTTTTATTTGAAAGCTTGATACTGATTCACTCGTAGTGTCGAAACAATCTCCTTTCTTCAGGTGTGCAGCCACATAGCAAAGCACAAAGAGACATAACAAACAAACGAATTAAAACACTAGCTGTATTTCGAGACTGCATGTCTCATCATCAGCCAATAAGTGGAATGAACATATACATAGCGAAATAAACAGTGAAATACACGTGACAGCTGGAAGAGGGGTATACAAGTAGAGAGTGTGAATGCCACGCACGCAGTCTGGAAACATAGCTAGTGTTTTAATTTTTTTGTTTGTCATGTCTCTTGGTGCTTTGTTAAACAGCTGTACACCTGAAGAAAGGACATTGTTTCGACACTACTTGCCAATCAGAATCAAGCTTTCAAACAAAAAGTTATGTCGTGTTTTCAACGAAGTTTGTGTTAACGAAGGGCTGCTACCGGACTATACAAATACCTACACAGTATTAAGTATTACATTTTCTAGTAGAAATCCTGTAAAAAACTTTATTGACTTTTTACCAGTTTGTTATTAATTGGGTCATGCGACCATGCTTTTTTCATTATTTAAAATTTATCAAAAAATGATGGTACATTGATACCAAAACAATGCTGTCAATAGGCATGACCAAATTTCTTATGATACAAATGTTCAAGAGGATATCTCAAAGATGTTGCTATAATAGTTAACTAAAAGATTTTGTTTTTGTTTCATGTGACTTAAGATTTGTTTCGTGAAAATATCATGTTTTTGTATCCCTCATGCCAGAGTGGTGCATTTTAAAAAGGATTCCTATCAATGCATAAAATATGGTGTCTGAAAGTTCCACTCAACCATTTTTGAGGTATGATGATTCAAAGTTAGCAATATTTTGAATTTTTTTATAAGTCACAAAATGTGGTATTAAGCGGAGATATTATGGAAAATTCCCTTATAAAAACATGTGACCTACTGATTGTCTTTGTTCTTTATCACTAACTATAATTAATCGGAAAAGTAATAAAGCCTCAAGTTAATCACAGCTTGACACTGTGGCAATGACCTTTAACCTCATTGCGCCTGTAGAGTTTCCTACGTCATACTGTGTTCCATTCTTGTTTTGCCTGCAACCAAAGGTCACCAACACTGTTTCAGTTGGTTGTTAACTTCGTCTGTTTACCTGGAGTTACAGAGTTATAAGACACTGAAACAAACAACTTAATGTTTTGAGACATTGATTTTCTGTTTTCAAAAACTGGGAAATCTATTAGAAAATTTAAAGTTCTATCTCTTTTTGCTGGATTTTGACATAAATTCCATAAAAGTAATAAATAACGTGACCGTGTAAATTGCCTTTTTGATACATTTATGTTGCAGCTTCGTTTTAATAATAACTTGTTGCATGTCTTGTTGATAGTTGCTCAAAACCAGAAACTGAACAGAACCACTTTCAGACATAAGTATACTTACAACTTCTTGAACATGCCTGCTGCAAAATGATCGTTGGTCGACTTGTGACCAAAATTGGTAACAAATTTGTTGCCGAACGTTCTTAATTTTTTGCATTTAAAAATTACAATATCAGAACTATCATGGTATCTTTTACTGAAATTTTTAAATTCCACTCAAAAACTTGTGACAGAAATGTTATATCGTGGCTTTCATCCTTTTTGTGTCATTGTGGAAAACCAGGGTCTCTAAATGCTGGAAATGTTAGAACAAGACTATAGAGTGCATCAAATGATCAAAGGTTTTCTTTAAAGACCTTTTAGCCTGAATGTTTTACCATTTCACAAATTTTTAATAAAAATCTTCATTTTTGATACCTGCATAGTCTGGCTAAAATGCCTTCAAATAGAGTCCTCGATTGTCCTTTTAGCCAATAAATAACAGGCTTTGGTAGTTTCTAGTGAATATTTTGACATTTGCAAAAGTTAAAAATATGATTTATAAGAAAAAAACATAGTCATTGACTAAAATCTTTAGGTACCATTTTTGTGCTAATAGTCAGTGTCTTTGCTCCTCAAAGATTTTGAAAATGTTTGGTTTCACGGGTTTTAGAAGATATTTGAAGAATTTAACCTCTGGTAAAATGGTAGTCAGTTGCCTTAATTGTTTTTCTTCTTTGATAAGTTTCAGACTCTCATTTGTACTTTGCTTATGATAATACATCCCTTTAGATGTCTTAAACCAGTGACAGAGTAAGACTGTTATAACTTGTTGTTATCCTCACGTCTGTTGCAGAGAGTGCTCACAGCAGAGTTTATAGATGGTGTCAAGGTCAGTGACTGCAAGGGCATTAAGAAGCTTGGTCTCTCCAGCGCAGATGTAAGTTTAGTTGGGGTATCCATGTATGTCTAGTTCGTTTAATTGCTAACGGTGTTTCACCTGTTATCACTTGTTTAAGTGATGAAGCTTAGTCTAAAAATATCAAATGGCTGCTCTATGTAAATATATTATAACTGTTAATAATGTGGATGCATTCCTAAACATAATGGACAGTACAGTGAAAGTTGGAGTTTCAACTGTTCAGAATGATTTTTAGCCAGTTGAAACAGGGCAAAATGCAGTTTTAAGAAATTTTTAAATAAAATTGACAATAGGTTGTCATTATCTATGCTTGTTTCCAGGTGAACTATAAACTGGTAGCATGTTTCGCTGATCAGATATTTCACACAGGCTTCGTGCATGCTGACCCCCACCCTGGCAATGGTGAGTTGACAAACTTTGGTGAATGCTTGACCAATGGCAGCTTTCCTATCCGTCATTGGGTTACTGTATTGCATATGCTGTGTTGCGTAAACTATATTGCATATGCTGTCTTCTGAACACAATATTAAAGTGGAATGTTGATGTTTTTGAAATCGCTCTTGAACAATTTGGTATGTTTTACATAGTTTACCCTGAAGTATGTTTAAAATCGGTGTGTTCTTATGAAGATCAAAACTAAATTCACGAAACTGGAAGTGTGATGCTGTGGGTTGAATGATCTGTCACTGGGCCACACTGCCTTTTCTAGTTTGCTATGTCAGTCACCATCATGACCACCACCACCACCACCACGATCACCACCATCACCACCAAAATCACCACCATCACCACCACCATCACCATCACCACCACCATCATCATAACACACAGCCAAGGTCTTCTGTCTATTGTAGTGTCTGATTGCAACATTTATGATATTGCTGTTTCAGTATTTGTGAGGAAGAACAGTGATGGCACAGCCCAGCTTGTCATTCTTGACCATGGTCTCTACGAGCAGGTTCGACATGATCATCGTGTCTTCCTGGCTCATCTCTACAAGGCCATCGTATTCCGTGATGAGGACAGTATGAAGAAGTACTCTCACCTGTTACAGGTCAAAGGTGAGACAATAGTGAACGCGACTGCTGAAGAGTTTGTGATCTTTATCAACTACTGACTAATAATACAACTTGTAGTACTTAATTATAGCAAAAATTTGTGACAAGAAGTTTCAGGAGACCCTTTGTACTATGGAACTTTAGTATTGACTTTGAGGACTCCACATGTACACTTTCAGGGACCTTACAAGAAATGTCGTAATCTGTATTTTGGAGAGGGCTAATTTGTCTAAGGTGTGTACTGGAAACTCAAGACTATTTCCATATGTTCTAAAATAAAGTAGGGATCTATTAGCAGTTCTTGACTAGTAAAAGTTTTTTTCTGGTCTCAAAACTATTAGAAGTTTAAAAGTAGTCAGCTGTAATTTGTATATGACTATCATAGCAGTTCCCTGAAGTAAAAGTTTTGAAATTTAGGATCTAAAGGCGATGGAGGTGAACATCAAAGAATTCAAACGTAACTTTTGATCATATACGATAAACAATTAAAAATATACTTCAGAATTTGTGCATTTTAAAAAATGCAAACTGCTTGACTGTTTAGAGAATTGCGTAAATTATATAAACTGAAAAACATGAAATCATATAGCTGTGGCATGATTAACAAACAAATTTTATCTACACATTCCTCAGTTCCACTTAATACTTGTACTGAGGAGTCCAGAGTGTACTGTCAGTTTGTAGGCTACTTTTACAGTACAAAAATACAGACCTCGAGAAGGGTATCAGGTCATGTGAGTGTATTGTTACTCTCCCTTAGTTTATATGACCTGATATGGGCGAGTGATCGGCCTACTTGCTTGATTAAATGACAACTGATGTGTCTTTCCTGTGATTTCTTGTCTCTTATTAGATTGGCTTATTCTGCTTTGATGTATTGACATCGTCTTATGGCTTTGTTGTCAGGGTTAATGATTTCTAACAGTGTCTGTGATTGGACAGATCGCAAATAATGACATCTCACGTCCAGCCAGTTGGAATGAAAAGTAATATTCCGCAACCAGGCTGTTCAATATTATGGTATATCGCAAGTTATTAAACTGTGGAGAACAGAATGTATCAGTGGTTATNTATGTGAATGGGGAGTTGTTCTCAATAGCCGTAAAGACTAGGTGTCATTTTTGTTTTCTTTCTGTTTCTGTGATTAACTTTAGTTGAAGATTTAAAATTTGTACATGTAACACCATGTTTTATTTCTCTTTAATTTATCATTGATTATTATTATAATTGTTTTTCTATGTTTTTCTACTTTTTATTGTTCTTACTTTTTTCTTTATCACTCTCTTGCTGGTGCTTTGAAGAGTTGCAATTAACAAATTTGCTTCACGTGCCTGCAAGCGGCTAGTGTTCCCTTGTGTTTCTAGACTATTACTGGTTCTGCTGTATGTTCACACAACGACATATAAACGTGAGCGGCGCGCCTGGCCTGTCAAAACGACTGCACGGTATGTCGAGGGCCCAATTCAAAAGCCTGCCCGCAGAGGAGAAAGAGGCATTACGCCAGGAACTGATGACCCTTCACGACACATTCTTTGTAATCATGAAGGACATGCCGTCGTCTTTTCTCTTCATGTTTAGGTATTGATTGTTTGCAACACCAGTTGTTACTTGGACACCAGACATTGTCATGCTGAGACAAGTGCCTGTCACAATGGGAGACTTAAAACAAAGTAATTGTGACTGACCACATAATACGAGTGATCTGGATGCCACCTGGTGGTAGAGTGAGGAAAGTATACTGTTGAACTACCAGAGCACATAATTATGTACTGGATGTGTTCTGCTCAAACGAGAAACTCTTTCCTCATCAAGAAGAGGCCAGGAATGGTTTCCATGTAATTCAATGTTACCGCATTTCACTCGTTGCCTTTGAAAAATTTTCCTTGGTCTGTGTGCATAGTGAATATTCTAATATAACAGAAAGTCGAACAAAATTATGTAAAGTTACGACTTACATTGTACATTTTGCACTTGCAGTATGACTGAATACAATGGGATTTGGTTCCTACATAGTTATGACACAAATACCAACATATTGTTTTGAAATTGCAGGCAATTGACTGTCATTTTATTGAAATTTGAGTAAAATATGGAAAGTTTTCTTGTGGCAACATGGCATTGTCTGATGTTTAAGTTTGCCTCTTCATCCTTTGTACTGCCATCTGTTGTAGCAGCAAAGCGATACCAACGCAGATAGCGTAACTGTAAACTGCATAACTGAAATGTTATGTTTCGATGTTTACATTGTCTTATCGTCGGGTACAAAACAAATTTGTTGTTATAGTGAATACTAGGGTGGAGAAATAGCACTCTGGTAGCCTGTGTGCCTGGTTGCATCGAATAGGGACACGGCAAGTTCTCTAAATCTTTTGTGTGTTTGTACTCACAGACGTAATCTTTTTCTATCATTTTATCTTTATTATGGACTCCTCCTTTAGTAAAAACTGAGCTCTGAGTTTAACGAAAATAAATAAGGACTTAGGTCTTAAATTTGGGAGAGTTATGTGAAAAGATCTCTGTTAATCTAATATTGAGAATTCAATGTAGAGTTCACCCTCTATTTGTATCAAATTCAAAAATTGACTTTTTAATAAAACTAAAACAGGACAAGAAAAGACAGCTGGTGTTTTTACAAATCTGCAAATACACACTCAGTAGATTTAGGGAACTTAGTCGAGTCCCTATTTGGATTGTTTCGTGCAACCGGGCACAGCAAACCTCCAAAACCAGAAACTGGACTGTCAAGGACTGGAAACAACATGTATGTCAGGGAGTGGAAACAACATGTCTGTCACATTCATGAATAAGTAGTTCTGGGCTTATTAAACAATGTTCACCAGTGCTCTCGAATTAATCAGCGTACTCCAAAATTTGGTTCTCCGACCACTGAACAATGTAGGAATCACAAAACATGGCTTACATGTCCCCCAAAAACATTTCATGAGCTGTGTTTGTGAATCGAGAGCTGTTTTTGCGGTAAGTGTTTGGGAGGCAGGTGAGTCCAGTTTTTGTGATGAGTTTGACAGCTGTGTTGTTTTGAACCGTTCACTACTTTAACATTGACAAGAGATCAGATACTGCTCTTGAACTTACCGTGGTTCACTTCAGATCATTCAGAATGTTTATGAGCCTGCTTAATGTATTGTTTCTCCACCCTGAATGCCACAGTTTGCGTTTGTGCTTTTTGGTTTACTGGTATCGCATTGTTGAGCTTGAGAAGATGGTTACACTAAACAGGTCATTTTTTATCACCCAAGACATGTCCCAACTATTTTCCAGATCCTTACTTATTTTGTGAGATATTAGTTCAGCGGCCTATCAGACGGAGTACATATCAGCTGCCTAGTCGTATGACAGCTGATGAGTTGAAATACATGCAGGAGATGGCTTCTCAACACTTTGACAAAATTATGGCCGTCCTTCACGACATGCCACGTTCCCTACTCTACATGATTAGGTGCGTTTAAACAAGGACGCTTGCACTGTGCACTGTTAACTGTTAGCATGTTCTCCCTCGTAAATGTCCCAGGCTCTTAGAAAATACAATTTCAGTTGAGGTGCTAAGCTCAGTAAAAATATTTCAAGTGATTTTACTTGATGATGCCAAACTGTTGTTAATGCATTTAAATTTGCATCAAATAGCACACACAACTTGAAATTTGTGACGACATCTAATTACTATGTGTCAGCAAAATGGCTTAACCACTGCAAAATGTCAGAGTTCTTTCTTTTTTCAAAAGGGCATGATTAGTTTCAGTTGCTAAATTACAGGGATGGATCCAGGTTATTTTAAAAGGGGGGTCGGATCAAGGATTTTTTTAAAAAGGGGTTCCAAGTCAACAATTTGAAAATACTAGATTTGATATCACTAAAATCAAGGCAAAAAAGGGGGGTTCCCGACTCCCTTGACCCCCCCTGGATCCGCCTATGAATTAGAAAACCTTAGGGCCACTAAAAGGTATAGGAATGGTACAGTTATTAGGGAGGCAGGGCATGTGCTTTTGAGATCTGCTTTGTTTTTTGTTTGATAGGGTTGGTGAATTCTTAAAGGGGAATGTTACTTGTTTGAAGGTGTTTTTGGTCAATTTGTTGTTTTGTACTTAACTGTAACGAAAACATTTATTTGCTTCTACATGTACTTTTCTTTTATGGAAAAAAATTAAATATTTTACTTGTCCACCATGTTTTGTCCTAAGCTGATGAAATTTCACCGTAGTTCAACCAACCTTTTGTCAAATATATTTTTGTTCTGTCTTCTGACATTATTGCACTAACCACGAATGCATTAAGGCAGGGCTGTCATGAGACACTTGGCTCGGAAGGAGTGAATTTACTCATAGTTTTCTCCAACAAATCAACAATAAAGTATCGCACAAATGAGAAAAAAATTTCTTACTACTTATCTCGCAGAATATGTCCAGTTCTGAACATTAGCAATTGTTATATGCTTGCATAATGTAGGTGCATTATGCTGTCATCTCCGTGTGTCCGTACATCCATCTGGTGTTAGCTGCTATATACAAAACCCCTTTATGGATCGTTCATGAAAGTTTACAGACGTCTTTGTATCATGAATAAGTGAACTTTCCAATGGACTCTACTACTGTTGTGCCCCCTTGTGGCAATTTTAGTTCGAGTTCCTTGACGGATTTTCATGAAATTTGGCAAATGGGTTTCTGTTTTGGAGACAATGACAACTTCCTATTTTCAGTTGGATTTTACATAATCTGTTCACCCTAGTGGTCATTTTTGTTATTTTTGTGTCTCTTTTTAACATCTGCCTCTATCTACCAAACCACTTGAATGATCATTAACGGTTTATTTGATATTGATTATCAGACAAATCGAACTACTGTCAGTGGCATCCCCTTTTGGCAATTTTGTTTTTCTCTGTATCTACGTAGTTCTTTGATGATTTTCCTGAAGGTAGGTAGGTTTATATTGATGAGATGATGACACATTCCCGTTTTTGAATGGATTCAACATGTTCAATGCTCCTTGGTGGCCTTTTTATTTTTTGCGTCTAGTTTTGGCGTCTGCCTCAGTCTCTATCCACCCATTCACTTGAAGGATCATTATGGAATTTTTGGATGCGTCCCTATTGAGATGGTGACGGTTTACGTAGAATTTTGGATGGTTCCAACTACTGTGGTGTCCTCTGGTGGCAAATTCGTTTTTGTCTCTGTCTTGATATCTATCAAGTTTCTTGGTGGATCTTCAGGTTCCAGTTTAAGAGAGTATGTCTGACATTGATTTTGGGATGAATCCGAATACTGTAGCATCCCCTGGTGACACTAGGTTTTACCAACTTGAAGTTACTTGACGATTTCCAAGAAATTTGGCAAATGTCTATGAAGATGTGTACTGTTTGCAATGCAGTCATGGGTGCACTACAATGTTTTGTTTTGCTCTTGTACCCTACTCTCTCCCATCAACAAAGTGCTTCTGGTGTATTTTGTTTGTGGGAAGTGCTTAATTAATATTTTTGTGCTCACATGGCTGCATGTACTGTAAACATCACTTCGTTCACGCTTAAGTTGCTACATAGTTGCAAAAACACTCTGTCTCCAGTATATATACAAGAGAGCCAATAACATAATTTAATCAATAGCTATTCCATTTTAAGTTAAACAATTTACTGCATGAACATGACCTTTAAATTTTTATGTTGTGTGACCTGGTGCTTGTCTCAACACAGTTACTTTAAGTTAGTAGTTATTGTCAAATGTTTACTTAAATTTCCCTGTGTTGTGTTTTTGAACTTTGTTGTTTAAGCTGAGCTGTCCATTACAGAAACCTGAACACAATCCGAGCCATCAATAGGTTACATGGTCATCCAGTGGACCGCTACAGCATAATGGCCAGAAGGTGAGTCAACTTTTTTGCAAAGTAAGGAACAACAATAGGCTCGTTGGCCAGTCAAGAATCTGTTGTGCTTGTTCCAGGTTTCTATGTGCATCCATGAGTAGAGCAAGCTCAGTGCAAATGCCACCTGTCTCTCTAAGGCCCACTTCACAATTGACTGACCCACCCAGTCACATTTATTTACAAATCAGCACAATTACCCCTTTCCAGCTTGTTCGACTGATTCTTTCGAATGGATCTTGAATTTTGCACCCAACTTGGCTATAGGGATTTTTCTGCGTGTTCGAGTTGAGACATTGTATTCCTGGAATTAAAACCAATTTTTGCTGTTCATTTCAGTGCCATAACGGGAATCTATAAAGATGACAAACAAAATATTGGTATCATTGGTCAAGTAAAGGTGTTGACAGAGAGATGTTACTTTGAGTACAAGCTAAGGTGAGTAGTGTGTAATGTTCTGGTGTCATGTTTGCCAGACATACAGTCACCAGTTTGATCCGAGCAAAAATTGCCAAAATTTTTTTCTTCATTTTTCAATGGTTCTGACATTTTTGTGAATGTCCGCATTTTCTCAACACCTTGTCTTGTAATAGACATGGAATAGAATTTAATATCAATAATTTATTGCTTCTTATTTTGTGAGAAAAGAAGATTTAATTGTGTTGTCTGGAAATTCTTTTGTTGAAAGTGAAGGGGTGATTAAACAGACAAAACTGTCCATTTTGGAATGGGAAACTCACTGTGTTATGTCGTCAGGGTTGAGATGACTGTTAAATGAAAACGTGATGTCATAGGTTTGTACTGCACATGTGTGTTATGTGGTTCTTTTCAAAAACTCATTTCAGCTTGTTGCAAACACATTTTGTAATGGATTTGATTTGCACTTTTTTGCTTTCTTATTTTTCCTATGTGGGGATAGTATGTTATTGCACTGACATTGAAATGCATACTTTGGTGTAAGCTACAAGATAGTTTTCTGCTATTTAAAACGACAGATTTTAGTGGTGTATGCCATGAACTAAAAATCCGAAATAACACAAGTGGACACCATTGCACATTGTCTTCATGAAATAGGTAATACATCAATTCATGAAACATGAAGGGTGATCATTGTCTTCATGAAATAAGTCCAGTCATGAACTTACAGGGTGATCCATGTCAATTCTTATAATCTTTATTAAAATTTCTTTCTTTGTTACACAATTTCTTTCTATCATAATCCAGTGTCATTAATGTGACACAATCAGCTCAACTGAGTGATAATCTCAAGTTGGTGTACTTGTAGCTATACAGTACAAGCAGGAGACTGGAAGACATCGAGCCATTTACAGCTTGATACTTTTACTGTGTTAAGTAGACAAGGCCATTTTAAATTCAACAAAAATGTATTTGTTTACCTCTGTGTCTCTGTAGTTCTGAGAGATTTATCAGCTGGTTAGCCAGACTCTACATTAAAGTGCTTGTCTACATGGGCCGGATTCCTGATCTCTCGGAGTTCATGAGGTCAAATGAACAAAAGTAAGTATGTGTTCCTGGCTATTTAAAATAAATGATGAAAACAAACATTTTCACAAAAAGTTGATAAAACCCTTTCTTATCCTTGAGCCGGACATATTTTTTGAGTAAAGATTCTGTCGTAGTTAACAAATGACCAGACATCTTCTGAATTACCAGTCTACCCAAAATGCACGTTGTCCAAAATAATTGAATATTTGATGGAAGCGATGTTTGAGCATTTCATTTGTTAGATAGGAGATTAAAATTACATTTGAGCAGATATTTTTGTTGTCAGGAACTTTATTGCAATTCGTTACTAACCTGGCAACTTCTGTCTATTATTTTCAACATGCTCAGCATTGAATTTACTTATTATGATTAAATTAAAAAATTGTCAAATAATTTGTTTCCGAGGCTTAATGTTGGCTAGCTCTTCAAGAAGAAGTCTTGAAATTTGTTGGAACATTATGGAAAGCAATAACAGAGAACTGTGTAGTGGTGATCATGTTTACTCTGTGTCAATTTTCCAAGCATGCACAAAAACCAACAAAATAGTCTCTTAAGATAAAGGCCTTGGTTCAACTATTGATTATCTTGACATAACAAGCAGCCTGCTCACAAATTTGAAATTCGCTCTTTGTTTACATTCATTTGCACCATTCTCAGATGTGACTATTACTATCTGTCTGTCAACATCGTAGGTTTGACAAGGCTCTACAGTGAAGGCCTCCATGATGGTGATTATGTCAAGCTGCTCAAGTTGGTGTTGTTCACAGTGCACACATTGGACAGGGTATTTAATGGTGTCGTAACTTGTCCAGTTGTAGTATTTTGACCAACTGTATGTGGATGTTAATTGTACTTGTTATTAGTAATATTATAGCTAGTAGCAGGATGAACAGTACAAGCCAAAAGTATTTAGACAAAATAAACTGAAAATCCTCATCATGACGGCTTGGTGGAAGCCAAACTTATCATCAGAGTAGTCTCCCCTGATGACCAAGAATGAAGGGGAATTAATGGGAAAGTCAGTAAGGGGGCTCAGCCATTGTGTAATTAGAATTTTGCTGCCTGAATAGTTATTACCAGTCATTTTTGCTGTTAACAGAATTAGCTGTCATGACAGGGAAACAGGATTTTGTCTGATTAGCCGCACTGCAGCTTTCATCACGTGAATGCTCACACTCGTACTAGAATATTCAGGTAATCAACTGAATTTTGCATGATCCGTGAATGTACCACGATTACTGGCAAATGTTTCATAGCCAAAAATGACAATTAATGTAGGCAGTCTAGATACCATACCCATTGTGCACTGATACACTGTAGGCCTATTATGGCAATTTATCAGATGACAACTTCTTTTAGATGGATCCAACTTCCCTTGTGCCCCCTAGTGGCAAGTCTATTTTTTTCATCAACTTAACCTCTGTATGTTAAGACTTCCTAGACGGATTTTCATTTAATTAGTAAGGGGAGACGACGAGGCCGTCATTTTCAAACATTCAACTTATTCTGCACCACCTTTTTGACCATTTTGGATACTTATGAACACCCCATAAAGCGTACTGTTTGAGGTGCAGTTCCGGTTTCATTTCAACGCCTCATATTGCTCTTGTTGCTATGGGTAAGGTTAGAAACTTTTTTCTCCCTGTTAGGGATTGTTATAACTTAGTATGACTGCTACCAGTACAATGTGCAAAGGCTTCTGGGATACTCAATGTATTAAAGGGTACTCACTGAAGTTTTCTGTCATTTAGCTTTGAATGTTTCTCCAGCTACGTTCTGTTTTTGTTATATATTTCATAAATATACGTACAATTACTTCCCATAAGTTAAGTTTACTGTCAGGGATATTTATTACTGGATAATTAAAACTCGGACTATGAATTTCGTCCTTTAAGTGAAAATGAAATTTTAAATCGTGAAACCTGTGATTCTCAATATTTAAGTATAAACACCTAAAATTGTAAATAAATGTGTGATAGGTATAGTTTAATGATAGCAATCATGAATTACTGTGTTGTAATGTGAAAAAAATACAAAATAAATCTAGTCATCTGGTATAACTTACTTGTATTATTTTAGGACATTGTATAACCACCAGGTTGGGTCTGTCTGATTCCTTGATTATGGCCATGCATTCTACAGTAGGACATTAATTCCAAGGCTCTGAACTCAAACATCTCAGGATGTTCTATTTTCTCCACTGACAAGTCCAATTCTTGTGTCACATTGCTCAGTAATGTGAAACAAGATCCTAAAGCACCTAATCTGTGTTGTAGCTGATGACTCAAGTCAAACAATCACATTGGTCCATGTGCTCACTTATCTTTTACACTTATCTGTTACCTTTTACAGAAACTAAGTGCACAAACTGGTACACTGCAGCTTGACTCTTCATCGCGAGTGAAGTTAATGTGGTTGTTGCAAAACTTAAAGTGATCATCTCTTTTAATTTCTTGAAAATGTGTCATCTGCAGTTGAAATTGTGGGATGGGCAGAACACCTGCATAACCGCTGATTTTTCGCGAATTTCGACGACTCACTAGTCAGTTTTGCAAGCTCAACAGAATAATGTATTTTGTTATAGATTAGGTCCATTTGTTCACGTCAGCCGTGGTGCATGGTTTGTGATTAGGTGTGCTTGCAAGTGTTGTATGCGTCATCAAGGCGTATCTTTGTTGCTTGAAGGTTTCTGAAAACTGCATGCAACTGTGCGGTAGATTATGGGTCTAGTCTGTATTAGTCTCTAATGTTATGGTGCATTGTGGGATTCATATGTAGGAGGAGCTTGAGGGTGGTGCACGATGACTGGCGATAAAGGATCCAAATGGGTGCGAGGAGGTATGAGTGTGGGAATCCGTTCGATTTAGTAGTCGGGTTGTGGGCCTCCGCCAAGTAAATTTGAAAAATTAGGTGTAATTTGGTGCATTCTAGAGGCTTGATTCTCAAAAAGACAAGACCTCAAGCTATGCCTATGATTGAAGTGTCCAGTGACGGTGTCTTGGTAAAAGGGCCGGAAAGGGCCTCTGCAAGGTGCAGTGACAATGATGTGTCCTAAGGGAGCATTCACATATTACGTCATCCAAAATTTGCCCGTACTTTCTACCGCCTTTCCTCCCCTCAGTCATCACACGTCATCATGATATAAACTTTCCAACCTCTAATTGTGTCATCACGGCCAATCCCTGTCATGATGGAGTGGGGGTCTGTCGTTTGGGTATGTGTGAAATATGTTGACATCTTGGAAACGTGAAAAGGCGTGTCCCAATTTTGGAATTGGTCAATTTCCCTAGAGGGTAAACCACTTCCCACGATATGTACGTCGATGGAGCCTCCACTCGATCACGTCGCCACGAGTCTAAACCCCTCCGCTGAATCGTCAGCTTTTCCAAAACCCCCGTCCTCCGTCGAGTGATGACATTATAGGTGAACGCTTTGTCATGTTTCATGGGCACCCACTCGGTAAATGAGAATGTAATCTATCGAATGCCGGAAAGTTGAGTATAATTGAAACATCACCTCACGTGACAAACTAAAGCGCCGGCTCACGACAGTCTCTTCCGAATGGGAAGTCAATCCAAAAATGTACTAGAATTACGTGGAGTTGTATACGACATCTAATGTGAAGAGAGGTAGCTATTATGATTTGCAAAACATTAAAGAGGCATGGAACGTGAAAACTCGTAAAAATACCTTTAAACAGAGCGTCTCTAATTTACTTCTTAGCCGAGGATGCTAACGTGAGAATATTATAGGTATTTCTAGAAAAAATGGTCGTATTCACTATTTTTGAAACAGACGACATATATACTCTATCATCCAAACACATCAAATTCTCTGCCCTTGTAATATATAAGTGCGCATGCGCTCAATGAATTACCTAGTAAACATTTCCCAAGTGCATTGCTATCGTCAATTTTATCAAGGGTCACATTTTCCCTATAAAAGAAAGATGCTACTTCTATGTCTTGCCATACAAAATATGGGGACGTGGTTTGCCTTGTGGGCGATGAAGTGAAGAGCAGTTGACATTTTTTAGAAGTTTCAAATCAAAGGAAAAATGCTTTGACATCAACAGAAATTCAAAATGTTTACGAATGAACGTGAAAATACGAGTTTCACTTCTGTTTTAGTGGCAAAGAACCACTTTGAATAATGCAATTTAGTCAGTATTTCGCGTTCTATGCCACTTTAGCTGAAATATATGCAGTCCCGTGGCCACACCTCACATGTACGCTCTCCTGAACCCTAGTACGAAAATACTCCACTCCCTCCATTTACAATACAGTTCTCTCAACATTCGCTGCTGTGAAACCGCTGGTAGCTCCATCTGCTGTGAAACCTCTGGTAACTCAACCCTGCATAATAAGCAACTTCTAGGCCGAATCTGTGACTGAGAAGTCTGCTAATGAATGGTCTTGGACCTATAAGAAGCATGGTATGCTCAATATCACACGCAATTCCATTTCCTTCAGTATACGAAGTTACACTACATCGAATGTAACTGATAAAATTTATATCCTTTACGCGGTATTCCTTTGTGTATCGTTATACTTCATTGGACTTATTTTTTATAATCTCGGGCCTGTTTCATGAAACGTGACACAGCACTTTTAAATTAAGACAGATATGTTTTCCCACTTCATAGTTGTCAAATAGAGGTTTAGTTATGTAAGTACTAAATCAACACACCACTGAAAATTACTTGTACACATTTTCACAGTAAGAAACAGCTGTGGGTATATTCTCAGATACTTTATTCTTTACGAAAGTGAGTTTCAATTGTTTTTTATAAATAGTTATGTGGAGCGTAAGTCCAAATTTCCATCTGAAGTTTTAACTCACTAACTATGGAACCTACAAAATATGTGACATTCATTACAAAGTTTAAGTTGTAATGTCTCAGTGTCGATATGCAAGGTGTTGTGTGGTGTGCCAGTGCGCATGTGTCAGCCACCTCGTCTGTTGTTCACCGAACTTTGTGTGAAATGGTGCATCTTTAATAATTACGCTTAATTCCAATAAAATTGTTTATTAAGCCTTTTCCATTTGATGTGCTTACATATGCGTTGCGATGAACTGTTAACCGGGATAGACTGGTTGCCATTTTTTGCGAATGGGTTATGTTGCCATCGGGACAGGCAATGCAAGTGATTCTTTACAAAAACGTCATTTTCAACGTGAATTCAAGTATAAACAAGCAGACCAATTGTATGCATCACAATCACGGTCGAATCGTTTTTTCTCGCGTATCCCCCTGGTGTTCTTGTCTACAAAAGCCAGTAAAATCTCGCACTGAGTCGCACTTCACAACTGTCATGGCCCGGCATTGTCGATGTTGTGACGTTCACATGCTGTATTATACACTCAATTTCTTTCACTAAAGTCATTGAATTGTTCAGTTTTCATGAACTCATCGCTTTTATAAGGGATTATCATCATGGTTGTTGTAAGATAAGGGAAAGCCCAAAAGCGGTCATGAGGTAGATTTAATGACTGATTGTTGAAAGCTATAATAATTTTCATCAATCACTCACAGAAAGAATATACTTTAAACTTCGTGTAGGTATAACCACTCTGTACAACGGATAACCGTTGTTTCAAATTCGATATCGCCGACGAAAGAGCTGGAAAATGCATCTGCCAACTCGCAACTTCTACGGTAGCCATATCTTGAAATCTTTCTCTACATGTTTTTATCGATGGGCTCAAACATGATCCTGACGCCGTTTGTACTTCTCAGTACAACGTCTGCTCGTGCATCCACACGATGGTCTGGATCACAGGACAGTCGGTACCTGGAACCGATGAAATAGTGTATAAAGATGGCGTAATGAGTTTTCAGCTCTCGTGTAGTCGTATTTTAACTGGTTAATTTTACGTGGCTGACTGGTGGTGCTTAGTAAACAAACTGTAAACAGTTATTGTTGTTCTGGTTGTATCAGAAGTGTTAGTTAAAGTCTGATTCTGCAATTGTTTGCAGAGTTGACTCGGGACTAAAATTGCGGCATTAATGTATATGCAATGCATGTGTCCCATTCGAGTAAGATCGGGGATATTGACTACTTACCTGTGCTGTAATTAAAAGCTACAAAACGCTTTCCAGACTGACACGAAACATGTTTCAAGATGCATAGTGCAGGCGACTAAAGATGGACTTTCACTGAAGTGCTCGCTACTTAACACACGCAGTAAAACTCGCAACATATTCTTTCTTTGCCAAACGCATCAAAAAATCACAGACCGGCTAAATATTTGTTACTATAGTGGGCGAATGGGGTTTGAAGTGAGGAGTGACGCTTTAGATTAGCACAAATGATCGAGCACAGGTCTAGGTTTGGCAACTACATGATGTCTGCCGCAGTCTAGTGGGTTAGGTAAAAGGGGAATAGCTTTTTAGAAATCTAAGCATTTTAAATGATGGCATTAATGTAGTCAACGTCGCGATAACGTACCCACCTATTCAAAGTCTTAGCTGTCATTACATGTAACTCGTTCATTGCGAAGTTCTGGCCTATGCAGTTCCTAAAATTGACATATTAAAACGTGTTAATCTCATGTCAAACTGAAATCGAAAAAACTCGTTAGTCACATGACGAACTGAAATAGGCCTGACGAAACACGTCACTGGCATGTCAAAATATAAATCTACATAACAAAACACCGGCGTTACTTACATTCGGGAACTAAAATCGGCATAATAAAACAAAACACGTTACTCGCATGCCAAACTAAAATCGAAATATTAACAAATCAAGTTAGTGACATGACAAACTGAAATCGACATCACAAAACACGTAACTAGTATGTCAAACTAAAATCTACACAACAAAATACCGGCGTTACTCACATTTGGAACTAAAATCAACATAACAAAACAGGTTACTCGCATGTCAAATTAAAATCGAAATCTCAACAAAACAAGTTAGTGACATGAATAACTGAAATCAACATAGCAAAACACCGGCGTTACTCACATTTGAAACTAAAATCAACATAACAGAACACGTTTTTCGCATGTCAAACTAAAAACGAAATCTCAACAAAACAAGTTACTGACATGACTAACTGAAATCTACACAACAAAACACCGGCGTTACTCACATTTGGAACTAAAATCAACATAACAAAACACGTTTTTCTCATGTCAAACTAAAATCGACATAAAAATCACGTTACTCGCGCTAGTACTTGAGCGCATCTCGATGAGAATGTGTGACGTTTCACGAGTTCATTCCGTTCTTCTATGAATATTTGGACGTCTCCGCCTCAGTACGTCTGCATTGTCAAAAACTGACCTATATATTTTATCCTTTGCTTTGCAGTTGGGTTTAAAGAACACGTTCAAATGACATTATCGACGAGAGAACAGGGTGGAATCGAATCTAAACAATTCGCGGTCTGTAGCCGTTTGCAGAAAAAGAGTAGTGGAGACGAAAGACATGAACTCTCGGTCATAAACTACACGATAAACCATAATCATTCGAAACTATCTTCAATTTTGTATCTGACACCATCATGAACCTGTACAATAAAATTGTACAACTGGATTTGTCATCAGGTGTATTGAAAGAAATTCAGCCGTCTTATTCACGCCAGATCAAAATTGAAGGTATTACAAATATTCTCTGACGTCTTAAGTAGGTTATATTTACTTGTCAGGATGTAAATATTACCGCTTTACGGACATTGAAAAAAGCATATTATCCAGCTGAAAAATAAGGTGCAACTTGATCACGTTCAGAGAGCGCTGTACAAGGAGCGTGAAGTCATGAGTACTAGTTTTCAATTTTTTTAGTATTTCTAAAATAACATTGTTGTAGAAATTCCCAAATTGTATAGTTTCCGACATGTGACAAACGGCGTAAATGTAGTGTATGTTGTGAATAGTGGAACAACTTTATCGTTTTCAAAATTTGAATTAGTACGTTGGAGCTAGACTTACACAACCAACTCACCTTGGTCCGCCAGAAAATGGCACAAACATAAATGGGTCAGCCAAAGGTTCCTCAAACCTTTCCGGTATGTAGTCCTAAAACAAAAAATTCTCCAGTAATCAGAATAACAGTTCTGGACGTCAAATGTAGTATTTGCACCTACCTAAATGTATATGTTTTCTCACCTACATACGCAACAATTCTTTATAAATGAGTATTTTATTCAGGTATTAAGCACAAACGCGTATGCGCCTAAGCATCAGAGGCGCAAAACACAATCAAAATTCATTGTAGAAAAGGAACCACTAATTTGTCTTCGTCTGTGTACTTTTTTCGTCTATTTAAGGCATGTTTAAATTAACGAAAAGATTTTGGAAACTGCCTACCATTGGGGAATCCCACACGTCCGGGTTGTGGTGAAGTTCGTAAATTCCCAATTCTATCAAGGTTCCTGGCAGAAGCACAACGCCTTCTACTTCCGTTTCTTTCGTTAGACGTCGATCTATGTATGGTACTGGTGGGTGAAGTCTTAGTGACTCTTTTATGCAGCAAGTTAAGTAATCGAACTTTGACATGTCTTCCCTGAAGAATAAACAAACCGACTGTTTTACGAGACAATCGTGGCGAGAATCTACCTACTCTTTTGTTACCCTGACGCCGTTCTTCCTCCGAACTTTAACAGACACGTGAATTACACTGCACTGCCGAAAATGAAAAGCAATACGGTTCACTACAAGCTTAATTACAGTACAAGTCAAATGTTTTGACATTCATTAAAAATCTTTAACTTTTGATACAATAAGTTTTCTTTTACATCAGTTTTGTGTCCACTGTAGTTATATATCTTTCCACCCAAAAACGGAAATAATGTTTATTCATGAGGCAAAGTTAGTGACGTCATTAGGAAAGTTTCAGTGTGCAAATCACACCGGATACCCGCTAATGACGTCATACCGACAGTTTCTTGCCTTTTGTACCGCTTTCAGATGTGAAACTTTTATGTGCAGTAGATAGGGCGTCTGATAAGAAAGCTGATCAACCACTTTAAAAGAGCTTTCTTAAAGGCGTCCTACTAGTCGTCGTACGAGTAATAACTCAAATCACGTGAGATCATTTTGGCCTAACAGATGTTACCGTGACGTCATTGGGGAATGTAGCTTTTTCACGATAAGAAGGCAGATATACTGTCTGATTTAGGGGCGCACGAAGAAAAAACGCAAATCAGACATCTGGTAAGTGTTCAGACGGAGAATCAGACGTCTCATCTGCCCCCTGGTCGAACGACATTTGAACGTAGTGCTATTTTTGTGACGAATGCTCTAGGATTTCTTATACTGGGATCGAGTAATTTGACGTATTAAAAGGACAGTAGTCTTTGATTTAATCTCCGCGATAATTGTCAAGTTTTAAAACATGCGAATTTACAGATTTATGCTAATTGCTACTACTGGTGAAATTCGCCGTGAAAGTATTTACCAGGAAATGTCGTCAGTTTCTGTCCCTTTTAAAACTTTTCTGACGTCTTGGCGGGCCTTTTCTTGGATTTCAGGATGTGACGCCATATTGTATAGGATCCATGTCAAGGCACTGGATGTTGTATCGTGCCCTAAGAATAAAAGTTTTCAGTGCCAATTTTCTCCTGAGACGAGTATTTTACAATAAACTAGGCATGATCAGCTTCAGCTGGCCTCAGCACTTCAGTTTATACAGCCTAGCCATTCAGGTGGCAAGCAGCTAATAGAGGTCTCCGTGCCAGCTACTCACAAAGAAGACAGCACTTTTAATACCCCGATGTATACCTTGTAAAAGAACGAGGCACAACACCAAAAAGTTGCAAACTCAAAGTGGCTCCTTTGGCCTCAGGAGAAAACTTGGCGGTGTCCAGTAAATTAAAAATTCCCAAAACGATCAACCTTTTCCGCACTGGTGCATCACACAGTATAGTTTCTTGGAGTTCTGGCTATTTTGTGCACTCCGCGATTAAGGTACGTACTATCTAAACTATTATTTGAGTAAAGAACGAAACAAATATCCAAACGTTTCAGGGAACTTAGTTGAGACCCTATTTGGGACAGTTTCATGCAACCGAGCACAGACATGAGTCTATGGCCCTTAGCGTCACTATAAGACAAAAAAGCACTGTTGGTTCGTGAGATCTCTCGACTCCTTTTGAAACCTGAGCATCAATGTAAAAAGAAAAAATCGTTTCTTTTAGCGAACTCGTTTTTTTTTCAAAATCCAACACAGTACCTTGGCAGCTGAGTGGCGGTCATCTCTTTTATGAGTTGAATTGATTCGGAACGCGTTTCCAAAGGCAAACTATGCTGCTTTGAGTCACGATCAGCCCAACCACAATGTTGACTGCCGGAAAAAATATCCCGCATCACTCGACTCAGCTAATCAGGCAACTTCTTTTTAAAATTGCATGACCAAAAAATACCGCATCACCGCAGAACCAATTAGTTTTGGCCGTAATATTTTCTAATCACACTATAGCAGCTGTCCGTGAGGTTAGTCTGGTCAGAAAATCAAAAATACATTTTAATTCACATAGGCGGATTTGGAGCCGCGGCAAGTGGAACGACCCAAAACACCGTTAGCCCACCTTCATATGCGTAGAAATGTTCCTCTAAAAATTGTTATTAGGTCCCCTTTCAGACTTTTAGACCCGTCATTCCAAAATAGCATAAGAAGGTTTTCTTCAGTCCGGGAGCGAAATTGTGAGTCTATTATCTTCAGTTGTTAAAATGCCAACAAGAGCGTCACTTCAAGGTATTTGCCCACATCGCAACGCATTTTTTAAGATATGCCATGCTTGTTCACACACAAATGTACTATCTCTCTAAATCTTGAAACGGCGTGGAAATATAGCATATCATGGACTTAGCAGCTGATCGCATATGACGAGACTGTTATCGTGTCGGCAAAGTCAAATACCGGACAACCGAAGCCTAACTACGTCTCACTGTTTGTAAATTTGCCTTCATTTGCGATATTAATGAATTAAGGACTTACCGGCAAACATGAAAGTGTTCACTTCGTTCCGTATTTCCTGCACCGTTAGTCCAGAACCATCGGTGTCGCTGGCCAAAAGTAAAACGTCGAGAAAATCGAGAACTTTGGAATTCTCGTAACCAACACCTTCCTACAAAAAAAACTGAGTAGTAACCGGACTTTCTATCTAATTATTCGAAGACATATTAAACTTTTAAAATGTTTCATTATTCAAAATAAAAATAAGCATATCAATGCAAACATATGCATGTTTATATGGTCACAAAACACGCGCGCCTGAGTTATATGTTACATTGAATCCCGGTTACTCAGAGTGAGTGTTAAGGGTTCCCTAAAGATTGTTTTACGGCGTTGTGCCTTTCTAAAAATACAGCAATTACACAAGAGAATACTTAAAGATACACTTCCGCTTTATTTTAGTTAAAAACTTCAAAAACGGATTTGATTGCAAGTTAGTTGAATCGAAATTTAAACCTAAATAACGCCCATTCAACAAAATTCCAACTTAACTGAATTTAAAATGAATTGTTTAATTCATATGTCATTTTTGGTGGTGCACCACAATCTAAAATGGCCGCCATAGTGAGTGACAGCTGACTCGTGATACACGGGTATTCACTCAACTGCCGCCATAAGTAACGATTTTTCTGCGGAAACTTCGTTTACTTGCATGCGGGACGCAGTCGCCGCAACCTATACCAACATCTATCCTGGTGTAAGTTCTATACACTTAGACGATGGAACGGTCCAAATCAGCAATTTACACAGAAAATGACGGTTAAAGAAACGTTTAGTTTGGGCTTCCTGGTCCTTTGCACACCCTCGATGAAACATGTTTAAAAGGTAGATTTCTTAAAGAATTCCAATCCCACTACATGTCCCCTTAATTAGCACATGTGACCTTCTCAAACTTGACAAGTTACTTCATTCAACGTTTGACCAACTAGAACGCCTCATTTGCTGAACTTCTGAATGTTACTTTAAGAAGGACTAAAACAATTATTTTTTATGAAATGAAGCGCAGCGCGGAGTCAAATCGGGAATTTTCCCAGTCGTAACCTTATTAACGCTCTGGCGCTGAGTCAAATGAAATCACAAAAACACAACGGGTTTTGTTGTTTCATAGCTATATTCACGGTTTACCCCGCCCAACAATCCCCAAATGGGTTTTCATTTGTAAATCCGATAACACTACTTTCACCAAAATATGTGTGCTCGTTGCAGATAAAAGGTGCACACAAATTTTTGAAGATATATGCTCTATTTACTTTAGCCAAGTTATCTTCCAAGTGATCACATGAGTTATTTGGCACTGATAACTTAATATACTTTTTGACGCTTTCCCTCAACTTTTTAAATAATCGGTTTAAATTTTGATTAGGAAGGACTACTACCTCGTTCAAGCAAATCTGGGTAGAGTTCAGTTAAAGGAGAACGTCACCCAAAAACAACCTATTTTGTATTAATTTAGATAGAGTAGTTCCACTCGATAACAGCAAGTTCAATTGTTTTAGCTGTCACCAAACGGCAGACGGAGGTGTTGAAATTAACCAATGACGTAATCGGTTCGAACGCACTCTGTTCAGCCGTTCACGAAACGCTTACTGGTGTCAACTTATCGCTTGAATTCATCGTTTTACACCAATAAATCATCAAAATTCGATATAAAGCCCTTAAAAATACACCGACTTCTTGAACAAACGTGTTGTTTTATTTCAACTGTTACGGATTTATAGGTATTTGAACGTACCGTAGCCTACAGAGTTCAATAGGCCGATTTGGTCGATCGCGGGAGTTTAGGTCTGTTTGGTGATAAATTCGAATCATTCCTCCGTGAAATACAGACGGGGGAACATAGCTGTGTGTTGTAATTTTAGACTTGCGACACACAAAACACACAAAACGCTTGTTACTTCCCGGCAGTGGCTCGGAACCCGATCAGGTCAGTCGCAGTCGCCGGGACTAGACATCACGAACATAAACCAGCTTAAGTTGACAACTAAACCTCCAGTCACAAAAACACTATAATAGTGAACCAAAAAATAATGTGCACGTAATTATTTAAATGAATTAGCCACGAAACTGAAAATCTACTTACTTGTCGGGGGATGCAAAGTCAGGTTCCCCTTCCACAGAACCGTCAGGGCAAAGGTTAGGCAGTAACAATGATTTGAATAATGTATTTGTATATCTAAATAAAGATTCCAATAACATGTGACCACAGCATATAAAATCGAGTTATTGTTTCAAAACAGCTTTCTGTCAGCAAACACTGAATTAACATTCGCTCACAAGGCCTCGGTGCCCGGTCAATCACCTTTATTGCACTAGCCGGTAACGCAGTGGTTTGAGATGAACCACTGACGTCGCTGCGTCGTTTCTCACCTTCCTCACAGGTTAACGCGACACCTCTCGGCAAGGTGATGTTGACAGTATAAGAGGTGATGTGGATACCGACCGATTAAGACGGAAAAAAGACAAATTAAATCGGGTGGCATTCTCCTTTAACACTATAGTTTCTCACTAAAAAGCAAGATTTCTTCGAGATTTCGCGAAATATAAGAGTGTACTTTCAATAAGAGCCCGTGATTTTAACCAGATTTTCTCGCAGTGAGAGAGTTTTGTAACTCGACTCTGATCAACTTTTCAAATGCATGCAGGTTAAACGCAAGTTGTGAGCCCAGTGCTGTTACTCCACATTAGGTTTTTAAAACTAAATTTAAAAATGCAGATACCAGATGGCGCTTGCGTCGAAGAATCACATCGTCCGCAAATTTATGTATGGAGTTCACTTTCCCAAAGAACGTTCGGCCTTCTCCAGTCAGTTGATATACAAGATCTTTATGTAACCACGGTTTTCTGGAATACAGCAGAAACGTACACAAAAACAACATTCCTTTGGGAAAATGAAGGCAATCTCGCCAACTTCGATCATTTTGTACATGTATATTTCACGTTC
>NMRA01000101.1:418114-631299 GCA_002633005.1 Phoronis australis
GAATTATGATTCTCTTATTGTTGACCCAGTCTCTAAGATAAACCAATAGCGTCCTGAACGAGCAATAAACCTTAAGCAGTACGGCTTATCTCAGAACAGTCATCCATCTGGATAACCTAGACGATTGCTTTTTAACCAACCTGGTGCAAGTTTCCATAAAGCCAATGTTTTTCGGGACCTGGTAGTTTGTCCACCTCTTTTCCAATTCTTTTGATTTCGAGATACGTCTTGTAAAGCCACGCGAGAATAAACACGAGCAACGCAGAGAGAGCAAAACCTACAATGGCTGCCATGTTGTTAATTTTTCACCCCACAGAAATGCGAGACTGCCCGAAGTTCAACTGATACAGCTACGGTTGCTCTCTGATAAAAACGCCAGCAGTTGCTTTATCGTTGTTCAACATTGAAACCGGAGACACCTGGCGGGTTCATCAAATTCACGTCTTCGGTCATTCGCCAGTAGTCATGTCAGTGTCGGTCAGCTTGCAAATCTGACCTGGGTTCTGTAGACGCAAGAACCTCGCAAAAACGGAGAAATCATACATGCGTTTGCGAGACATCGCTTTTATATAAATAGTTACAGTAAATTTTCGTATCTCGCGGCTGCCTTGGAGTCTGTGGAGTTCAGTCCAGTTTACATCAGTAGATAACAACTTGCGAAGTAGGCTTAGTTTGAAATTATAAGACGAAATTCAAGGGACTTTAAAAGCTACATTTCGGGGATATTAAATTATTGGATCTGTCGCTTGTATTTGCTGAAAAAAAAAACGATTCATGAGTAAAGTGTTTTCAAGGCCAACAGACATTGGTGTATTTTCTAATACAAACAAGATTATGATGACCCATCTTAGGAACACAGTGTGAGCAACTGAGAAATTTCAGTGTTTACTCATAGATTGTGGAGCGGGAACTTTACGACATATCAGTGATAAACTAAGGGCGTGCTTCACTGAGACAAAGTACCGTCGGTGCCTACAGTATGTGGCACAAAGAAGTCCCGGTCATGGCGACTCTCCGTTATGCAGTTATTTTTGCGACCGTCATAACCTTTGCACATGGAGATGCGCTAGTTGGCGACTTTTACTATGGCGCGTTTCCTGAAGGCTTTGCTTGGGGCACGGCTACGTCTTCATACCAAATCGAAGGAGCTTGGAACGTTGACGGTAGGTCATGGTTGATAGCTTGATGTACGTTAAGTTCCCCTCTAACATTTACAACAGGTTACTAATTGTTAGCGATCTTGCCAAAAGTGAAATTCATTATTTTATGACTACACAAATAACTGCTACAAGCTAAAAGCAACTTACTTAACGAATCCCAAGAGGTGGATCTACAGGGGAGGAAGAGGGGGGGTGTCAGTTCACTGGGGGTTCAACCCCCCTCGGGACACTGAGGATCAAAAATAAAAATTGAAAAAATTTTCGCCAGAAAAGCGAAATCAGCTTCTAAAAGTCACAAAAAATCTTACACGGGAGGGGGTAAACCACCTCCCGACCTTCCTTCCTGCCGGCGCTACGCGCCTTGGATTTGCTAGAATCTTAACTCCCCCTTACTGAAAACGTAGATCTGCCACTGAATCCATACTTCTCTCAGCAAAAGCAAGTTCGGTGTTTACCATGAGCACAAACTTTATTTCTGAGCGAAGATTGATATTTAAAACGAAGCAGAAATGCATCAATTACTTTTAGTTTTTATAGCTGTTGAAAATGACCGTGTTTGCTGTGATTGTTATATCAAATTTTTGTACAAATTCGGTTGACAAACCTTTGTTTGATTAACACATCAAATTAATTACCGTCTAACGGCTACAAACTCGCGTTCTGCCAATATGTTACTTTCGATTCAAACCCTTTGCCGCTTCAAAATCCATTATGGCGTCCTGTCGTTCAGTAACTTTTCCAGACGTGAGGGGTGCTGAACGTGCGATAATATCTGGCTTAACTTAACTTTCATTTTTATCAGCCCACCCTAGTCAGGCTAGATACGATCTGATCGGAGATTAGAGCAACTATCAAACAAAAGAGCGCAGGCCCTCCAACCATCAACGCCAGAATGGAGTTAATTGGCTACGGGGGGTAAACTTCCCAACTTGTTGTTGGGCTATACAATCGAACAAGTTGGGAGCAACAGGATGTCGCCGTCATGGGCATAAATTTGTGATGGTAGTATTGCAGAGAACTGATCGTTTGTTATTGTTATTATATAAAATGACCCGCCGTTTCATGTCAGCTGGATGCGTGCCATGTCAGTTTGATGCGTGTCATGTCAGCTTGATGCGTGTCATGTCAGTTTGATGCGTGTCATGTCAGCTTGATGCGTGTCTTGTCAGCTTGATGCGTGTCATGTCAGCTTGATGCGTGTCATGTCAGCTTGATGCGAGTCATGTCAGCTTGATGTGTGTCATGTCAGCTTGATGCGTGTCATGTCAGCGTGATGCGTGTCATGTCAGCTTGATGCGTGTCATGTCAGCTTGCAGAGTCTGATCTCAATTCTTTCCTAAGCCAGAAATCGCCTCTGCTTCAACTAAGGAACAGTTTGAGGTAAATTTCCTAACGTTAAGAGAAAAATCGCTTTTTGAGACGGAAGGTGAGTTTGCAGCCCTTTAAATTAAGTTAGAAGTAAATTTAAATTTTCGATCATCAACAACAGGTATAGTGTGATTGGAGCAATAAATGTGAACAAATGATGAGCAGAACTATGACACAACTGATAACTGGCCTTGTAGTACGTCTTAGAAAGAGCTTAAATGAGCTAGAATAGGGAGACCATACACTGTCACACTCATTACCTTGGCGTTTCTATCATTTACTGTACCACGTGAAGAAACTTGAAGTTACCGTATCTTATCTTATACATTATTTTGAATTGTTTGATATTGTGAAATTGCATTCGCAGCAGGTTTCACGAGGTTTCACAAAATTTTAAATTTGTGCAACACACACCTCTGATTTCAGTCGACAAAATTTATTTGGACAACAGTCGCTGTGGGCTGTCTTACTAGGGATAACGATCAATTTATCTGCGATAACCGATAATAAATGCAAGGACACGAGGCATTGGTGACTTTTTTATACCTCGATCAAAGATCAAGGTTCATTTCAATGTGTCACTGTTAATACAATTGTATTTGCTAAACTCGGCCCTTCGTCTTAAACGACCTGAAAGTTTGCAACTAGTGGAAACCGACTGATAACCTAAGGCTGCCAAGGATTACAAGCTATGCCTCACATGAATATCACCTGCTGTCCAATGAATAGAGAACCCATTATTGACTTTCAAGACTGCTTTCCATACTAAATAACATTCGAAGTTAAGCAAGGTGGTCGGAGTAGAATAGCCAATCAAGTTTACGTCACTGAAGAAAATGAATTATTTCAAAGCATTTTATCTTGAACGTGTTTATTTTGACAGGTAAAGGCGTTCATATCTGGGACACATTCTGCCATGAAGGAGGAAAAGTTGACCGCAACGCCACAGGAGACGATGCTTGCAAAAGTTATTACAAAGTTAATGATGACGTCAAGCTACTTAAAGATCTGGGGGTACGACGGATTAGATAAGTCTATTTTTGCTGATAAAGAACTGCACAGGCAATGATTACTTGAACATGTTAAGTTTTGTAAATGAAAAATATAGTATTCGAGGAATAAGGCGCGTTTCCTCTAACCCAGCTTATTCCTTTTTCAAAACTTAAAGGGATACGAAACCCTCTTTTGGCGATTTCAACCAACCAGCTTTCCTTCTCCTGCTGACGCATCTTTGGCATCTCACTTGAGTGATGAAAGCAGGATTCATCTAAAAATTTATAGTATTGTGGTTCTGGTTGGGGTCTTTCCCTAGGGTCGTGTAACTTGGCCAAAATCGTAAGTAATGCTTGTTCATTTAGCAAACTTTGTAGGGCCAGTTTTTAAAATATCCTCCAAACTTTTGGAGATTGTCAAGGGTTACAGAGCATTATTTTATTTCAAAGAGCTGCATGGGAAATTCGTTGATAATATCTGTTCATAGGTCAAAACCATGTTTGGTATCCTTTTAACGATGTCAGACATTGAAAAAAGATTTTCTCATGTGTACATTTGATATTCACTAGGTTTCGCACTATCGTTTCTCAATATCTTGGGCAAGGATAATGCCAAATGGCACGCTAGCGGGAGGAGTTGAACAGAGGGGCATCGACTACTACAGCCGGCTTATTGACGCTCTTCTAGCCGCTGGGATAGAACCCATGGCGACCCTGTATCATTGGGACCTGCCACAGGCCCTGCAAGACGTCTACGGTGGCTGGGAGGGAGAAGAGCTGGTATCTCACTTCACTGACTACGCGGACGTTTGTTATGCGAAATTTGGAGACAGGGTAAGATTTGTCGAAATTCAATAAAAGATTTCAAGTTACAGCCGGGCGACTGATCACACGGCACTAGATACTAGTGGCTTCCAGAGGACAAGGGCAATTCCACTTTTGTTTTAAGGGCATCACTTTTAATCGCCTACATCAGGAAGTGAAAAATGTTGTCCCATACCACCTGCTGCAACGAAGAATACTTCCTGGTAAAGCTAGGTGGTGATGGAAAATCACCAATTCTACTGGGATCAGCCCCCATTGATGCATGCAATAGTTAAGATAGTACGAACAATTGGTCGCTACAATTGTTCGACCTGATTATCTGATAAACTTCATTTCTAATAACTAGTCGCCCCTACCTGGGGGGGAGTAATTGCCCTCAGATTCGAGTGTCTGTGGAAAGTTCACTCAACACCACAAAAATTCGGGCAATGCTTCACCATTAACTCAAAAAACACGACTAGGAATGTACAGAAGCCTTTCGTCAGAGAAATATGCAGAAAATAATTAAACCATTCACGTGGGGAGGATTTGTGGCGATCTGGGTGTGGGTGGAATTGATGGGAGAAAAATTTGTCCGATGCTTATGTTCGGGCAAATTTATATCATTTGCCTCAGGAGCAGCCAAGTCCATATCTGCCTAATATGCTTATCAGGGTACCTGATAATGAATACCTCCATATCTTTTTCTAAGGTTATGTAGGACCTTATTGATAAGTCTGCGTAGTTAGCTACTAAAAGCGTATTGGTTCTTATGCCAGAAATCATAGCATTTTCTTGTTGACTTTTTATCAGTCCGCTTTTGATTAGGCCACGTGATCATATCTTTGAAGTAATGTTTATCAAATAAAAAATAGTACACTGATAGCTAAACAACTGTATCAAAACGCTGTCATAGTTTTCTAAATTATCATTTCGACCCTCATGCAAAAATTCAACACTTTAAAACATTCCTGGCAATGTTTCGGAGAGCAGTAGATAAGACATAGTATGCGAATGTTTCATATTAACCCCAACTGTAACTTCTGAGGTGTTCCGAAGTTAGTCAGTTTTGGATATTTGCATGTTTCTAAATAACCTTTAAGGTTAAAAGTGGAGCGAAATTTTGTACGCCATGTATGAACGATATCTTTCCCCGTAGGTGTCAGCAATGTTATGAACCCGGAAGCCATATAACGACCTTACTACTTTTGAAGTACCAAATAAATCCAATTGACAGTGATGGGAAATCGCGTTTGAATCAAGTTCTGCTAGTCCTTACTTCTGAAATTGCAAATGTCAAATTATATGCCCGTATGTATGAGATTAAATGAATGGCAAACCCGGTTTTGGTCTAGTAAATGAAATCAAAAATGACTTTTCCTAACCAATTCTGGACAACAAAGTTATGCTCTGTTATCCTCGTCAACCATTAAAAGTCCGGACCAAATGTTAAAAACCCTAGCAAAGTCTGCTAAACATGCAAGCGTGTCCTACCAGTCACGCGACTACCACCCGTCAATAAATGCAATATCCATCTTGACACGGAGGGTATGTTTTAGTTAAATGTTCCTTTTATTAATAAAGTGAGACGCCAATGATGCATTCGAAGGAGACAGAATAAAAATGGCCCAACTGGTAAAATCAGCAATTAAAACAAGGTTTGGCATACCTTTAATACTAAAACTTGTTTTGGACTCAAGTGGAATAAGAACCTGTTTCCGTGTGCAGGCACACTTTCTTTTTCAATTGAATGTATTAGCGACGTGATCTATCAGCTCTTTCTCTGGAGGCAAGCAGTTCAGTTCGTGGCTCCGTCTACGGTCGACTGTATAGACAAACACGCCTACAATGGCTTGAGCCAAGCCAGTAACAAAAGTTATACCGTAACGTACAATTCTTCTAATACGTACAGGTGAAACTGTGGCTCACATTCAATGAACCGTGGGTTATTGCGTGGTTAGGCTACGGAGTGGGGTCGAAGGCACCAGGGATCAAAGAGCCAGGCACTGCGCCCTACAAGGCAGCGCACACCATGATTAAAGCGCACGCGAAGGCCTACCGAAGATACCATGCTGAGTATAAATCAACCCAGAAAGGTATTAGATCTAAATCATTCCGATGACCTTTCACTACGAGGCAATCCTCTTCCATTTGTTGGCTCATTATTTATGTGTTTTCAACAGAATTTTTCTCATATCTTAGATAATGTGATCGGCCGTCAAATTAAGATTTGTAAGGTATTAAAATTGCAGTCTATGCGCCATTCAATTCCCTACCGTTTACAATATTTTTCGGAACTCCTGTAACGGTTTTCTGACAGGCAAAGTTTCAATTACTCTGAATGCTGACTGGAAGGAGCCCAAAGACTGGAATAACCCCAAAGACGTTGAAGCGGCGGAAACTGCAGAAGAGTTTATGTTGGGCTGGTTTGCTCACCCTATCTTCGTAGACGGCGATTATCCCGAAATCATCAAGAAACAGGTACAAGTTCATTACTTTACTTTCCCCATTGATAGTATAGACAACAAGACTATAATATTTGGACAAACAGGGGAACAGCTGGTGAAAAATTTCATTTTAGTTTTAGCAAAGTACCATGTTTATACGCAAAATATGTTCATTCAGGTCATCAGTTGACACAATGAGAGAATTTCTTTAAAAACGTTATAATTAAAGAAAAACACCTTCTGGAAAATTGTAAGTTTCCCAATTTGCAACAAGATGATTGCTTTTTCATATCTTTTGGAATAATTTTGTTTAAATATGAGCGCATCCCCGGAAATTGTTTCGCGTTATATCCAGCTTCTCATTCACTTCCTTGCATATATTCATAAGTAAGACCGAACTCAGAGGAATAGGAGACACCTTTGTGCAATGTTTGATTGTCAGCCAGTAAAGCCAGGATTCGAACCCGGGTCTCCCAAACGGGAGTCCGCAGCTCAAACCAGTGAGCAACACCGGCTGTCTCCTCAGCAACTCCTACTTAACTGTTGTCCTGGGATTTTGTGTGTGCGTGCGTGTGCGTGTGCGCGCGCGCGTGTGTATGTGTGTGTGTGTGTGTGTGTGAGGGTTGTTTCGATGTTATACGTTTAGTAATTATTGCTGTATACTTTGTAATTGATCAAATGGAATATAATAAGTTGATACACATTTCACCCATTTGATCTTTTGAATCAGTTTGCAGAATAACCCAGGCTCTGCACGCTTACAGTGACAAACTTGACGAGGAACCAAAAGGCTTTCTACACTCTGAGAGGACATTGCAGTCGGTTACATCACCAACTGTAATTCCCCGTTGCAGGCTTTTAGACCCCACGTCAATGCAAACTCAATCAAAATCATAATACCACTGGCAATGGATTAATTTACAATGTCGGGTCTTCTAACGTTTACACCAGTGTATGTTGATTTAGACCTTTTACGATTATGAATTTGATTTCAACTTGTTCCTAAAGGCCCTTTTGTATTGACCTAACTCCGGTCTGAGCGGAGCGTCGACGTAAACAGCGCAGTTAACTGGACCGTTCATATTGGCTTCGGTAGTTAATGAATATCGAAGTAAACTGTTGGTGACGCTGTCGTCAACGAAGTTATCGCAAGGTAGCGCTGCACCCTAAGCTTTTCTTCAATGTGACAATTTGGGAACATCTACATGTGCTAACTGACATTAAACTTATTTTTAAATCAATTGGTTATTATTAGAGCAAAATATAAGCAGCTATTAGTGACGGCACAACCCTGTAACTGTTGACGATAACAGTGGCACCTGGCGATAACTTCGATTGGACCGAAGTTAACCGTTCATACTGCACCGCAACTCCCCGAACCATCGACGCGTCGACATTAGTTTGAAAGGGCCTTAAAATATTCAGATAAGAGGCGATTTCTGTGCTATAAAATGACAAACAGATGGTTATTGTTTTGACCAGGCTAAAAGTTGCCTTATCCAAGGGGTCGTTTTGTATGCCGAAAATGGGCCCAAGCCCAGACACTGCTTCTCATTTGGGTAAGGAACAGAGACCAGTTTGTTTAGAGGTTACAGGTCTAAATCAGCAGATTGTTTTGGCGGAATCTCAACAATTAAAGCATTTTGTTTAATATGTATTTTCATTGCAAAATTAACGACATGTACCTGCGCAATATCCTTGTATTTGTCTTTTTTGTTTGTCTAAATTATTACTCTTTGACAGAAGTGAAATTACGGAATATTTCATCTCATTGTGACACTGTCTTCGTTGTTGTTTTACGCAACTAGGACGCTGGGCCCAGGGGAACGAGTTTTAGGTTATTTTAATGTACCGGTAACCTAAAACGCTTTATACTTAGTGCTTACTCACGTGTTTTGAATGGATGTTGGCAGGTGGCGAAGCATAGTTCCATGGAGGGTGAAACGAACAGTCGACTGCCTTCATTTACCACGGAAGAGATTAAAGAAATAAAAGGTACCTGAATTTCTCTTTCTTGGTGGTGTAACAGTATTAGCCCTGTTCCGCATAGAACTGCCCTCCTTTGGAGACGAAAGAAATCACATTGTTTTAGTTCTTGAAATGTCTGACATGTTTGTGTTTAGAGTCAGACCGATTAAGCAAAGAACAACACATTGTGCATGTAAAAATGCTTGTCCTGCTTAGCAAAGTTTCCATTACCAGCCATGCAACTCGGATTAAAAGAAACGAACAAACAGGATGCCTGGGTGTAACCACAGAATGCTAGTGTCGTCTTTGTATTTCGGCACAGGCGACTATTGTGCCCGTGTACTACACTAAGTACTCCACTGCGTGTGATCGTGGAATTTTTGGAATAATTTTTGATAGTCACCTTGTGGAAAAAGGCGCTCTCTCTCATCTCAGTTAGCCCGGAGCGTTGATGACGCCAGTCTTTTACCGCTGGTATAGTTACATATATATGCATGTGCATCGTTTAGAAACACGCACAGTTCATGAATTCAACACAAAAAGTTTATGTGGTTCGGGTAGCCGAACTTACAGCTGTTGCAAGTTGTACGCTATTAAAGGTACTTAGTATGTATTCATTTTAGTGGGTTTAACACATTCGACTGTCGTATTACCGTGTGACAACACAAGGGTTGGTTTGACCGTAATTCAACTTCCCTGCTCATGTCATCAGGTGCTTTATCATTGAGTTTAAAATGCATGTACCCCACTCAGCATTCTCTGTTCTTTAGTCACCGAATACGGAAGATCGTTCATTTGTTGTACAAAGCACGCTGATGTCAACCACAAAAACTATGAAGAGTTTCGGCCCAGTAATCCTCAGTTAACAAATCAGCATGATACACGTGCACAAGGACAACTTTCTTTCATAAATGTCGTACCTCCAGTACTGTCCGTATTTGTCCATACAGGTTCTTATGACTTCTTCGGCCTCAACCATTACACCACTCAGATTGTTCAATATCAAGAGCAAGTCACCGTCGCAGCCAACTCCAGCTATGATTATGATCAGGACAGTGTGACCTCAACAGACCCTAGTTGGCCATCGTGCGTATCAATTGACTAAACACTAGTAGTGATCAAGAGTAACATGTAAATTAGTCCACGTTTATAAACACCACATTCTCGTTTTTGTCATTTTTACTGCCTTAGACCACTTACTGCATTAAAACTTGTTCTCAACTTGTCATTGCATGCTCAAATGGGACCCAACTGATTTATGGATTTGCAAAGAATGTGACAGTTCCTTGCTTTTTGAAATCATGATCCACACATAATATAACACATCGAGAAAAGACACCTTCGAGAGCACTGTCTCAGTAAGAAATATCCAATTGAAATAATTTTTATTATTTTGCTTTTAAGCGATTACCTGCCATTTTTCACCAGTATTGCCGAAACCACTCTTTACACTGTGCCATACAGTCATGCAGTTTTGCGTCAATGTGGTGTCTGTTATTACCCTGTCTTAAGTTTTAAATTATTTTTTCAAATTTGACAAGTTACTTTGTAATGTTAGAGTTTAAATTGATGTACCTATACGTTTTCCCGCTTTCCCAATACACACGCTAACACAAACACGCACACACGCACGCGCACACACGCACGCACGCACGCACACACCCCACACACGCACGCACAAGCGCGCGTACACACACAACACACCCACACATACATATGTATGGTACATTATGACGTCATCCGCGTCCGTCCGTTCGGCATGAGTGGAATTTCGGACAAGTCCAATCACCAGCGTGTCCCCTATAGTATCAACTATAGTTTTTGCTCGACAACGTATTCTGGTCCACCTGTGTGTTTTCGAGTCTGCACTCTCGCTGGTTCCTTGCGTGCCGCTAGGTGGTCGGTAGCCAGCACGCAGGTATCACTTAATTTTCATCGGGAATTTTTTACGCCGGCGTTTCTGATTGGCTGGTCATGTTATCTGACATTGCTTGCTAGCATAGTACGGTAAATGGCAGGCGTTTTCAAATTTGGAATTGGAAATGTTCGTCAAATACAGGTATGTTTTTCATATAGTGTCCAATTCGATTGTGGATTGGTGGATTGGCATGCATTCGTGTACACGTATGTGCGTTTCATTCTTTTTAAATTCAGTAGAAGTCGACGATAAATTAACTATAGGCATCCCTCCGTCGTTGCTCAAAAACCAGAATTTAACTATAATCGTGTTTGCTTGCTCTGAGAAAACACCGAAGAACACGTTCACATTTTTTGGGGGAAAGTAGGTCTAAACCCAATAAAAACTCTGGTCAATGGAGATAGACTTCTCTTGTCACTAGTGTCAATGGTTCACAGCCTCACAGACTTTATACGAGCAACTAACTTGATGGAAAATATTTCCAAGCAGAGGTGGAGCTACGGGGGGGAGGGGTGTTCAGGGGGTTCCAACGGCTCCCCTCGGGACAGTAACAAAAATAAAAATTAAAAAAATGTCACCAGGAAAACAAAATCAGCTGCTAAAAACCAAACAAAATCTTACACAAGAGGGGGAGCGCCCTCCCGACTCTTCCCTACGCTCCGCGCTACGCGTCTCGGATTCGCGCGAATCCCACCTGCCCCACCACCCCTTAACGAAAGCGTAGATCTGACACTGCCAAGATTAGATGCCACAATTCCGAAGGTTCGCTATTCCGAAGATCCACTACTCCGATGGTTCGCCACCTTCGAAAGTTCACTATTTCGAATGTCTACTATTCCAGAACCAGAACTCCGACAGTTATTTTTTTTCTTAATATAACCACAGTCCCTGGAGTCGCTTTCGCATTACATACAGGTTCTAATTCATACCCTTCCGCATAATTATTCACTAGTAAGACTGAGCTCAGAGCAGTTGCAGACACCTTTGTGCAATGCTCGATTGGAAGTCAGTGAAGCCAAGATTAGAACTCGGGTCTCTCTCAAACAGTAGTCTAGGCCTCAAACCACTGAGCCAAACAGTTCATTACTCTGCTAATGAGTCGTAACAAACGTGAATAAATTATTGTATTTGTGTCCATCTCGTAACCGTGTGCAAAAAGTTGACTAGTTCTCAATATATTGATCGGTTCCAATCACTGCCAATAGTGATACTTGAATCTAACTAACGACTCATTCTCAATATATAGGGACAACATCTGGGGAACGGGTCTGGTACGGATGCAGCGACTAACGGTTTTGAATTTAAGAAGACTGAATGGGGCTCACTGACTATGTGAAGACTGGCAGTGACATGGTAGAATGCTAACTACATTTAATTTCGACCCGCCGTGTGCATGGTTCCGGTGGGTGAGGTTCAGGCGCAGCGGCCCTAAACTTTTCAGTTGCGCTGTGAAATGATGCTACGTTGACATGGATTTGAAGAATGTATCGTGTTTCATAATTCATCAATATTCCCACTCCAAATTGTTTAAAATGAAACAACGTTAACACGGAAAAATGTAACTAGATAAAAAGTTTCGTTTAGTTAATCTCCGACTAAATATTTCTGACCGAGAAGTTGTAATCCCTCATTTAAGCATGCCTGATTTGAAAATTTGGCAAGAAGTAACGAGGGTAACGTTTTGGACCACATTACATCCGAATTGAGTCCCGTTCTTTGCGAACAACCGTCACGGCGTCGCTAGTTCCCTGCGTGCCGCTGGGTGGTAGCCAGTACGCAAGTATCACTTAATCCTCGGGAAATTTTTTTACACCGGCGTTTCTGATTGGGTGGTCGATTTCTCAACAAGCAGCACTTTTCCCAAACAAACTGACATGACTGATGGAGGAAGTGTAAATGTGCTCTGTTGTACAGACAAATCGGTGCTTAAAATTCCTCTTTGAAGAAATGTGAATTCCAGAACACTGTGGTTGCGCCTTTCGGATTTCATCTTTCTACTGTCACTGGCTTTTGTTTTCGTTACTGTCCTGTATTTATACAGTATGAATAACACTCTTGATAAATCGGCCAGATGACGGCGTGTTTATTGTACATGCATGTGTTTCTGAGCACGCGGCTATTAAAAATACTGCAGAAACAAAATAGTTGCTGCTACGCCACTTGCATGGACAAGGTTAAAAATCGTCCATAGTTTCCAATTTTCTCACTTTGTTGTAAAGCTAACCAATGACTTTCGAGGTTACAGCAATGATAAAGCGCGTGCTACTGCCTGCTACCTGCGTGCTGGCTACCATCTAGCGGCAAGCAGGGAACCGGGGAGCCGTCACGGCATCCTCATCTCTGGTATTACTAATTCCGTCTCATCTCAAAAAACATAGAACTGAGAGTCATCGTTGTGCATACAAATTTCTGTCCCCCCTGATTAAGCTGCGCCAACTCAGGGCCTTAATGAAAAACTCCACTCTTTCGATGTTTGCAAAGTATCAAAGGTCCACCGTTCAAGATATTCGAACCACCCCCTTCGCAATGCTGGCTACGGGCCTGCAGCTCCTGTGGCGTCTCTCAGTGGCAGTTTTGTTTTTGCGTCCGCGACTGACTCAAATGGCCCCTAGCAGCAACCTTGTTTAGTTTAGCAACTGTATTTCTATGAAGGTGACAAAGAACGGCAACGACTTTCGGGCGGACCCGACAACAATTGTTCTTCCTCGTACCAACTATTTTCCCCAGTATCTTTGGAGTTCCTCGACGGATTTTCATGAAATTTTGCAAAAAGTTCCCTATTAAAAAGACAACGACACCTTTTCAGTTTCGAATAGATTCGACGTGTTGGACTCCACCTAGTGACCATGTTTTAATTATTTCCGAATGCGTTTTGGCGTCAGTCTCTCTATCTCACAAACGACTCTAAGAATGGTTGTTAGCATGTGATCCTCGTGGGAAGAGCACAGAGGACAAGGATTTTCAGACGGTTCTGACTATTGTGGCACTCCCTAGTGGTTGCTTTGTTTCTTCTCGTAAGCGGTTGTATCTTCCAAACCTCCTGCAGGATCATTGATAAATTCGATTGATATGTTTTTAGGAGCATGATAACGGATGGCTGGCGACGATTTCAACGGGTTGACTCCTAGGGCAACCTCTGGTGGCAATGCTGTTTTTTGCGTGTCACTCAATATAAGTTCCTTGGTGGATCTCATGAAACTAGGCATATGTTTCTATTGAGGAGAGTACAAATGACGCCAACTTTGGCACAAATGCGTTCGCTTTGGTATCTACCACGTTTGTTGATGGATGCTCATGAATTATGGCAAATAAGTTACTATCACATAGCCAAAAGAAACGGGTTGTGTTTCAAATGGATTTGGCCTACGTTTCGCATCCTAGTAGCCATTCTATTATTCTTGTGCCCTTTGTCGTCTGCTACCCTAACTTCCAAATTTTTTGAAGGATCGTAATGAAATGTGACAGGTGTGTTCCTATTGAGAACATTTCTTACTTGCTTTGCACCCCGTAATTTTAACAACATTGCTCCGTTTAGTGGGAATGTTTAAGATTAATGAACATCGCTTGTATCTGCACTGTATGCGATGCACATGTTAGGCGCATAACATCTCCAAGAAGCGAATCAATCCACATCTTATACTTTGGTTATAAAATAACTTATTCACTGGTAAATACGCAATCAGTCTGCGACACTTTATAATTTTCCCCGGCGTTGTTTCCTCCTGGCGGCGAAGGAACGAAGCTACTTTTTGAAAACATTAAGTAACAATGTGATAAAATAGGATGATAATTTTAACACTGTCGAAAATATTTTATTGTTTTCTTTGCAAGACAATGAAACGATATCCATCTCAGTTAAGCTCAATTCTGTTTCCAGTTCCGGTTCTAGCTGGCTATTCGCCGTCCCATGGGGCCTGCGAAAGTTGCTCGTCTGGATTAAAAATCATTATGGCGAAGTAGACATCTACATAACAGAGAATGGATTTTCTGACAGAAACGCTACACTGAAGGATAGTCATCGCGTATACTTTTACAAATACTACATAAACGAAATGCTAAAAGGTAGGTTTGAATTACAGTACCTTGAAATATATTGTCATAATCGAAAATCTCTTTTTGTAAGCTCTATGTCAATGTGGGAAACTTGTCCTCAAAATCTGTGTATCATTATCTGTTAGTCTGAGTTGAACTGCACCCAGTTTCTTTGCATGACAGCCGCTGTCCGACTTTTCCATCAAACCGAAGTCTTCGCAGTACTGTGACACGCCCAGCAGCAAGAAATTTGGTTTCTATCAATTCTGTTTCTATCGGAAAAAACGGAATTTACATTGTGATAGCAATATTAGGCTAAAAAATAGCTGCAGGCAGTCTGATATAGTTTATACAAGACGTGCACATGCCACTCAGGTGGGGCCCATTGAACTGATCACATAGAACCGCTTTTATAGTTTATTGATATGTAAATGTAACTGATGAGTTCGAGAGTTGGTGCAAGGATGAGTTCGAGAGTTGGTGCAAGGAGACATCAGTGTACCATCAACCTCAAGGAAAGGTTATGTGGACACTTATTCAACTAGACCATACTCATGCCTGCTCTGTATTAGACAGCTGTTGTTTCAAGCACAAACATTGAAAATGCGACAGCGATGTGTTTTCCAATCCACATTACAAAAGATGGTGTTTTTGACCAATTGATGTTAAACGCATGACGACTTAGGGGGTCTTTAGGCACATAGCTGGAAACGTACGCAAGCTGTTGACGTTTATCCGAATACGTTCCCCTTTTTCCGAACGGAGACATTTTCTTTCCAAACCCGTGCACCGTGCAATTTCTTCTNTTTTTAGGAGCATGATAACGGATGGCGACGTATCCAATTACCATTGTGCTCCCTAGTCCCCGAGTTCCTTGAAGGCTTTTCATAACTTGAACATGACAAAAGACGATTAATAACACTTATTCATTTTCGGAGGATTTGACGTATTTTATACAACAGAATGGTCATTTTTATTGTTTTTGATTCTGTTTTTGCATCTGCTTGTCTATCGGCCACGTCACTCTAAGAATTGGTGTTGTGTGTTCTTTCTAGGAAGTGGGTGGCTGGCGACGATTTCAATGGGTTGACTCCTAGGGCAACCTCTGGTGGCAATGCTATTTTTTGCGTGTCACTCAATACAAGTTCCTTGGTGGATCTCATGAAACTAGGCATATGTTTCTATTGAGGAGAGTACAAATGACGCTTTGGCATCTACCACGTTTGTTGATGGATGCTCATGAATTATGGCAAATAAGTTACTATCACATAGCCAAAAGAAACGGGTTGTGTTTCAAATGGATTTGGCCTACGTTTCGCCCCCTAGTAGCCATTCTATTATTCTTGTGCCCTTTGTTGTCTGCCACCCTAACTTCCAAATTTTTTGAAGGATCGTAATGAAGTGTGACAGGTGTGTTCCTATTGAGAACATTTCTTACTTGCTTTGCACCCCGTAATTTTAACAACATTGCTCCGTTTAGTGGGAATGTTTAAGATTAATGAACATCGCTTGTATCTGCACTGTATGCGATGCACATGTTAGGTGCATAACATCTCCAAGAAGCGAATCAATCCACATCTTATACTTTGGTTATAAAATAACTTACTCACTGGTAAATACGCAATCAGTCTGCGACACTTCATAATTTTCCCCTGCGTTGTTTCCTCCTGGCGGCGAAGGAACGAAGCTACTTTTTGAAAACATTAAGTAACAATGAGACAAAATATGATGATAATTTTAACACTGTCGAAAACTTGAAATCGTTTCAAAATATTTTATTGTTTTCTTTGCAAGACAATGAAACCATATCCATCTCAGTTAAGCTCAATTCTATTTCCAGTTCCGGTTCTAACTGGCTATTCGCCGTCCCATGGGGCCTGCGAAAGTTGCTCGTCTGGATTAAAAATCATTATGGCGAAGTGGACATCTACATAACAGAGAATGGATTTTCTGACAGAAACGCTACACTGAAGGATAGTCATCGCGTATACTTTTACAAATACTACATAAACGAAATGCTAAAAGGTAGGTTTGAATTACAGTACCTTGAAATATATTGTCATAATCGAAAATCTCTTTTTGTAAGCTCTATGTCAATGTGGGAAACTTGTCCTCAAAATCTGTGTATCATTATCTGTTAGTTTGAGTTGAACTGCACCCAGTTTCTTTGCATGACAGCCGCTGTCCGACTTTTCCATCAAACCGAAGTCTTCGCAGTACTGTGACACGCCCAGCAGCAAGAAATTTGGTTTCTATCAATTCTGTTTCTATCGGAAAAAACGGAATTTACATTGTGATAGCAATATTAGGCTAAAAAATAGCTGCAGGCAGTCTGATATACTTTATACAAGACGTGCACATGCCACTCAGGTGGGGCCCATTGAACTGATCACATAGAACCGCTTTTATAGTTTATTAATATGTAAATGTAACTGATGAGTTCGAGAGTTGGTGCAAGGAGACATCAGTGTACCATCAACCTCAAGGAAAGGTTATGTGGACACTTATTCAACTAGACCATACTCATGCCTGCTCTGTATTAGACAGCTGTTGTTTCAAGCACAAACATTGAAAATGCGACAGCGATGTGTTTTCCAATCCACATTACAAAAGATGGTGTTTTTGACCAATTGATGTTAAACGCATGACGACTTAGGGGGTCTTTAGGCACATAGCTGGAAACGTACGCAAGCTGTTGACGTTTATCCGAATACGTTCCCCTTTTTCCGAACGGAGACATTTTCTTTCCAAACCCGTGCACCGTGCAATTTCTTCTGGGTAGGTATAACATGCCCGAATTTTCAGAACCAGTTGCTCCAATGAATAACGGGCATCATAACTGGTTTTCAAAATACAGGTACGTCATATCCAACTATTGGCGGGTACACCTATGTGAGCTATGGTTCTTAGCATCGATCAGGAAACACGATGGGTATGTAATAGTCACTTACAACCAGGGTAAGAACCAGCCTTCTCCGTCGAATAACCGACGGGCATCAAACTCCTTTTCAAATTTCCGGGCGACCCGTGTAAATAACTATTGCCCACGATGCCATGTGCTTTGTTCTTACAACTAACACTTTATATTATGTGTTTCTGTTTTACCTACAGCTATCAAAATGGACGGAGTAAACGTGAAAGGCTACATGGCATGGTCCCTTATGGATAATTTCGAATGGGAACGAGGCTACGAGGAGAGATTCGGTTTGTTTCACGTAGACTTTAACGATCCAGATCGGGCCAGGACACCGAAAGATTCTTCAAAATACTATGCTCAAGTCGTCAAGGACAATGGTTTCCCCGATCCCGACTGTAAACCCGATCCTGTTTCTGGTTCCACCAGCCTTACTTATAATTGCTTGTTGGTTTTCTTCGGAGCTATCCTAGCAGTCAAACACGTAGTCTGATGCACTAAGACAAAGTTTAACGTTTAACATTAGCTTTTACGTAGTATCTAGTAATGCTTTTATTGAAAAAATACATTTTATTATCGTTATCAAATTTACAGTTTAACAGAAGAACTACACTGTACGTGCCTGGGTACGACATCTGTTGGCTGACGAATAAAACAGATTTTTAATAGGTTACTGCTCGGTGTGGGTAATGAACATGGTTTTATTAATCACAACACTTTATTTCTCATTGTGTATTATATGGTGTTATTTCGTTCATAACACTTGCACTTGTCCTCCACCATAGTGCTGATTGTGTGTATTTTTGTACTCAGTTGATTTTTTTTATTCACTGCGACCAAGGAGTCATATGCTTTTGCTGCGACTGCAGCTTTCATGGTTTAGGTTGTGCGAATAGCATTCGTTCTTTGCCACTTGCTTGTAAATACAAGAAATCTCCCTGGGACAAGTTTGTTTTAATTTGATTATGAAAACCATCGCATAGTGTCTTCAAGACTTGCACTTTAATTTATCAACTGATCTGGGCATCTGGATGGTGGAGAAAGTTTTTTTTTCTCCTCTCACCTAAATTTTCCGCTAAAACCTGTGAATGTCATGGCGTGAGTGCGCCACCTAAGAGTTGTGATCACTTTTGTCTTATTTCAATTAGACGTTTCAAGGCTGTCCCCACGAATTTGTCCCTAAGGTGACTTGTTTTTGAAAAGATTTTCTCGAATTTACCCGTAGTAGAAAGACGTGTTATATTCCGAAAAGTATATAAGGTTTCTGAGCTGAGGAAACAAGGAAAGCAAATAGAACATTGGATGTGTTGATTGATGATTTTGTCCGCGGAAGATGGCTGACAGGCGCGTCAGTGTTACTATTTTCAATTCGATCAAGGCATTGCAATACGATGGCGTTTCTGCAAAGAAAAGTTTTTCATCAGAGCCTGGTATATACTAGGGCCGGATGAAGCAATTGCGGGGCCCGTAGCATAAGTCAAAGCGCGGGACTAGGGGCTTTTCCAGGATTTTGAATTGGGGGGCCAGGCAGAGTATTGGCCAGGATTTTGTCCGTCTGAAATTGGCACTCCCGAACTGCCAAATGGAATCTTGGAGAATTTTAGGGGGGCATGCCCCCTTGTCCCCAATCTAAATCCGCCACTGGGGACCCCTACTAAAATGTTCATACAACGGTACATTCAGTCGTTTAAGCCTGAACAGGAGCTTTCGGCTCAGTTATCGTTCACTTGAGTCAGACAGCTCAGCTCGCGGCTAATTGTGGTGTATTGTTCGGATTGAATATTTTTTTGCATTTCGCCTAGCGAAAATGTTAGTTTTAGATGAATCGTTAACGTTACGTAAAAGTTTATATTCAATGACCCATCGGGCGAGGCTGTTCAACCCTGTGTGTGTTCCACGTTGCTTCTGAACTCGTGTTTTGATCTGTCAAATTTTGAAAACGAGCGTTCGCAGCAACAATTAGTAAGCATGAGAGACAGATAGATTCTTAAAGAGGCCTGGAACACAATAAACAGACTAAATTGTAAAATCGAAAGTGGTTTTCTGCCACTGAAACAGAATTTAACCTGCTTCCCAGATATTTTTAAGATTTGTTCGTAAAGATTTTTAATTTTTGTTGATATCAAAGCATTTGCTTTTAGTTTCAAATTAAAAAAACGATCTGTCAATTGCTTGTCACTTCGTCAAATTTTCTCCCACAAGGCAAAGCACGTCTCCTTATTTGGTATGCCAAGACATAGACGCAGCACATTTCCCTTATATGAAAAATGTGACCTTTAACCTCAAGCGACTTCAAGCAACTAACTGTGAGCGCATGCGCGCATTTATCATAAGTGGGAGGGAACTATATGGTAACCACAAAGTTTTTCATTAGGGCGTATTTCACAAATCGTGAATTTTTGATTTTTTCTGGAAATTTCCTCACAGGAGAAAGTGAATTACTCTGTACTAGACGTTGCACGATGGTACTTTCGTCAGAGATTGTTCAAAAGATATTTTGACGAGCTTTCGTGTTCTATGCCTCTTTAAAATGATTTCAAGATTTGGAAAGCACAGCACCAGACAGTGGTCGGTTACAGACCGATACATTTGCATCTCTACTGGATCTTGGTTGTTTTGTCTGTCACTATGACAACCTTGCAGTTCACCAAATTCATCACCGATACTTTCCTCCAAGTCTCGAAGATATTTGCTGACTGTCGACTAGCTAAGTTAAGACTGGTGCAATTTTGTGGGCTGTTATATTTTGCAGCTTTCGAAGTGGTCCGGGTACAGTCTGCACACTTTCTTAGGTATTTTGGCCCATTTTGAAAAGAAGCAAGCAAGCTATCAATAATAGCTAAGAAAGCAGCAGAGTTCGTCATTTAACAACTGGGTCGAGATTGCCGGAACCACCGACTCATCGTAAGCTCGGTTTCCTTTACTTTCTCTGCCAGCACAATATTGCTTCCATGTACAACTTGTCAGCAGCTTTTCCCGAAATGAGTCGTGAAGTTCACAGTATGCAAAAATGATTTTTGACACGTCACCAAGATATTAAAGTTGTTTTTAAAATTATCTTTGATTAAAAATGTTAAAAACTTTTACACATGGGACAAAGCAATTACCGACGGTCGGGAATCGCAGGCGGGTTGTTACTCTGGAGGTTCATTCCCCTAAGATTTTATTTTCGGAATATCGACCAATTCTGAGCAGAAACAATAAACATCATTTTGTGTTCTTACTCCGAAGGGCCTATACTCCGATGGGACATTTTATTTCATATAAATAAGTCTCTTCACAGCCAAACTATGCGCTGTGATTTCTACGTCGACATCTAGAATCTACTTTATTCTGGTGTCGAGATATGGGTACAGTATATTCGAAAGACATAGAAAATGTACACAGTGATTTTTGTAAATGGGTCGCTGGTGTGTCTAAAAAGAGTAACGTAATGGCTAGAGGGGAATGCGGCAGTCGTTTACTATCTATGAAATACATCTGCTGACAATAATCTTATAACTGGACCAAATCTCTTCAGGGCTGGGTTGCATGAAGCTTCAAAATCATCCGCTGGATAAGTTTGATTGTTGCACTGTTCAACAATAACAACGTGGCTATGCAGCGTATAACTTTTATGCAACTGTGCCCAGATGGATGATCCCGGAGGTACTCGAAGAACAGTTATAGGATGCTGCGAAAGAACTGTGAAAGACGGCGAACAATTGGGCCAGTGCGGTTAAAGATATTTTATTCAGATATGGGTTCGGGAAGTATAGATAAGTGGCTCGGGAACTATTCGTTTATCTATATTAGAATTTAAGTAAAGATTGTTGGATTGTGGTGCTCAAGAATGGATGGTGTCAGAGCAGAACTCCAGAAAGTGCTCATTTTACTCCATCATCAAATAGATTTATCTTGTGAAGAATATCTTTACTGCCTACCACCAAGTCTACGTAGAATACTAGCTAAATTCAGGTACATTCTAAAGGAGGGGAGGCTTTGTGAAATCTGCAACCGCTCAGAAATTGAAGACGAAAAACACATTTTACTTAACTGTCCAGCATTAAACGATTTGTATTCAAAACAAACCCTGGCAACCTTCTGAAAAGACTATCCCTACTTATATTTTAAAAGCCTGTGATTTCAGGCAGGAAATTCTGATATTGTAAATGTGTAAATATGTATATGTGTTTTGAAGATCTGGTCATCATCTGATCATGAAATTGACTTCTGGGCTATGCTAATGTAATGCGACATGTACAAGTGAGGTTTTCTCCAAGTACAACAAATAAACAATCTCTCTCCCTCTCTCTCCCTCCCTCCCTCCCTCCCTGNCCCCGCCGCTGTCTTAACCGTCTTAACCATGATCCGGTCCTATCCCTAACACTAAACCTAACCCTATTCCTTATCTCTTATCTTAACCCTAAGCCTTATCTTAAACTTAACACGAGCCGTAAAACTGCACCTAATCCTAACCTTAAATTAAACCTAACCCTAAACCTATCCCTAACCCTACTCCTAACTCTATGCCTAACCCTAGTCCTAACCTTAACCCTAGTCATAACCGTACTCAACCTAATCCTATCGCTAACCCCATAATCCTAGCTAGAATGCGATGTATAGCTGTGGAAATAAGTAGTTTTCGAACCACCCCACTGAGAGGGGGTCCCGTCTGAAATGGAACGCCTAAGAAAAGAGTGACAGTTCATTTCATTGTCGGGTGACCTTGCAAGAAGTGACTTTCCTCAGCATGAAAGCCGGTTGTACGATTTCACAAAAACAGGAAAATAGAGATAGGCTTAATCGATTCCAACATTGGGCCCTCTCTTCGTGAGCCGCCCTTTAAGAATTTACCAATCAAAACACAAAAAGGGTGGCCACTTGAATGTCATTAATTGTCCTCTTCAAGAGCTGGGCCCCTAAATATGAAAAGATTTATATTTTCAAAAGTCAGGAAATGCGCAGCAGTTCAGTGATGTTATCTGCCATGCCATCAATTTTCTCAAGTGAAACACAATTTAGAAAAAAAACACGAAAAAATACTGAGAGCGACAGTTGTCTTTGTGGTCCTTTGCTCAGTAGAGAAGGGTCTCTGGAATTAATATAATTTTGCATTTTTGCATTTGCAAAACTATTTTATTGGATTTAAAAGTCCAGTGATTTAATATGCTCCGCCGGCAAAAGCTTTGCTCTACGAATTTTCTCGATTTTTCGAAAAACATGTATGAGTGATAAAATGCACGTTTTCAAGTGCGTTTAGACGACCCACATGTATGCAGCAAAAACGGAGACCCTAACAACAATGACCTGGCCAGGGCCCTCAAGGGTAAACCATGTACTGATACCGAGTTGTCAAATGTTCTCTTGAGCTTTCTCTCTTATCCGTATTCGTAGTCTTCTTTTCTCGACTGTCCCCGGCCCCAAGCTGTCCACTGGTGACGTTTTTCCCTCAAGTCCCTCGGAACTAACCAGTATAATCATGACCTGACCACGGATGCTTTGTCTCGATCTTTTCCGAACTCTCTTCTCACCGTAGCCTCCCGGTTCTGTAATGATCTTCAGTCCAAACCCCTTTATTGTTCCGTGACTGGACAGCTGCTTAATTACAAGTTCACGCAATATTCCAAGTCCACGCACGGGGTTAGTCGATTCCAAGTTCACGTACAGCCTCCGCCTCCATGAGTGTGCCAGTACACTCCTCGTTTCACGCTACATGAGTGTCACCTATTGGTGAATTCATTAACTCCATATACACGAATTCTAATTTTACGTAATGGCGCGGTTTGTTTCGCAGCATGGAAAATCTTGGTTAAGGTTGTTAAACCATGATAGATGTTTATTACGTGATATCATACATGGACCAAGAAATGCCTCTTTGTGGCTGACAAGATGTAAATCATCCTATGCCGCTGACGATCATGCCGCACAAACCGAAAGAGATGAAGATTTCGAAGCACCATTCAAAAAGGTTAACCTGGCATTCGATAATGGCAAAGAAGCCTACCGAAGTAAAAGTACTTGGGAACTACTACGAGGCCTACTCGTCTTCAAGTTATGCTCGGTCGACACCCTGGTCGTTAATAGTAACAAAGTGAGTAAATTCTTCCATTTTGCATGTGGGCCTGTATATTAGAAGTTGACAGCCATCAAACACATGCTGTAGCCTGTAGAATTTGTAGAAACACGAGTTCGCAAGCAGTCACTTTGTTCTAACGGAAACACGGTTTTGGGATATTTGGAGACTAGTGTGTTCTTGTTAGCTTGTAATTATCGTCAACATGTCAGTGCCGTGTTCAGTGTTTTCAATCTTCTTAAACAATAGCCCACTGCCCATTAAAGTCAAGACTATTGTTTACCAGTTGTTTATATCCAACAGTGGCCATATATCAGTTGTTTACACTACTGGTCTTGACAGGAAGTTTAGGCCTACTATTAAACACACAAATGACCTTTTGGGTCAGTGTTGTATTTGCATGGTGACACAGGACTTGTGCCAAATTGTATAGGTAAAACAAAATGTTAATTCAATGAACTTGGTGTTTTTTTGTTGCTGTTTGTAACGAAATGCTTAGCTTTTGGAAAATTCAAGGTGCAAAAATATTCATATATAAAATTCCTAAGGTGCTCAGGAGTATAAGTAAGAAGAGCCCTAAAGCCCTAAAGGAATACATGTCAAGCTGTTGCGATGGAATCGATGCATTATTTCTGGTCTGACCCTCCATGCTATGTTTTGTATTGAAAAAGCCAATGCTGGGTATTTTAAGTGGTAGCAACATGTCACCTTTATTGAGCATTTTTGTCTGCACACCTTCACTGACTGTAGTCACTCTTGTGTTTTTCAGTATCTTGGGTGGCTTCTATGAAATGAGTTCATAATGATAGATTAAATCATCTTCTCTTACATATTTTTGTCAAAACAAGTACTATGATCTTGCAATCTTTTTAAGAATAAGACTACCGGCAATTTTTTCCAGCTGCTGAGCTTTCGAATAGATTAAATCAACATTTAGAAATGAAAGAGTAAATTGTTGGAGACCATGGGAAAAACAAAATGCAGCTGGGAGAGGAATAAATATCTGTCGGAATATTCTCTGAAATTCTAAAAAATGCCACCATTGATCAAGTAATTCATAATCGTACCTGCGTGAACCGTGATGGAACATTATTTAATGCCTATCTTTAAAATTGAAAAGAAGGAATGAGTTAAAAAGCTCGATGAAAAGCTTATCATGCTAATGTCTAGATAAAGACCTGTATCTGATAAGTTTATTAGCTCCACATATTCTTAAATAATAATCCTAAAGGTTATGTAATTTAACGTCTTGTTTTCACACTGGAAGACAGCACGGTGTTTTGAATCAAAATATGAATGCCATAAGTCGATGCTGTTAACCAAGACATCATGCTTCTGAACAAATTGCCTGCTTCACACTTTATTATAAGAAGATAATGGAGACCTGTTGCTAGTACTTTTAAAACGTCACCTTTAGTACGTATTTACACAGGCATGCGTCAGAACCATCAACAACATGGCCCAGAGAATAAGTCTGCCTAGTGTATGAGCTGAGGGCGAATTCTAATTTGAAAACAAATGATTACATGCGTTTTTATTACAATGATGATTAGTAATGTTTTAAGCTTTATTTCACATTTTGTATTTTGGTAGTCACATTTACCTAGTAGTTTTGAATTAGTATTCTTCTAAACACATCAAAACTGTTTTCTTGATAACCAACAGGTGTCAAATACAAAGTGGTTATCACTCTCATTCCCATCTATATTGCTTACCAACTTTGAAGGAAAGTGAGGATTTTAGGAGGTCGTTTTATGTCCTTAGTCAAATGTATTGAAAAGTTAAAATCCTAGAGTACATTCCCATCATAAGTTTACCTGTGATGATTTCGTCCAAATGGTCAGTTGGTGCATTTTGATTAAAAAACATTGAATCAGTAGCAAAAGACCAATATAGCTTAAATACTGCAAAAGTTTGCATTTTTCTGAATTGATGTCTCAGTCACAACAAACAATTTAATACTAGAATTTCAGGGCGTATGTCCATCACGTATGTCTGTCACACTCACTCAACTTGCATCGAGTGGTCTGACAAAAAATTCTTAGAAGATTACAACAAAGAAATTAATATGCTGTTCTTTGCAAACATTCCACAAAATCATCATATAAAACAAAAAATTGTTACTAAATGCAACTCACATAATATTAATGTTAATTTTTTCAAAAATTCAAATTCTCTGCATACGTCCGTCACGCCCCTTTAAAGACAATTTTCTCTGTCAGGTAAAAAGATATGAGAAAGTTTGATACATGCTTTGAAAGCTATCGACGAGACCTTACAATTGATGTCTTAATTATTTTCCTAGGATGAATATTTTTACACAATTGATCAAAATGTTCTCTGATTATAATTCTTGAATTTGGAATGGACAACCTTGTTTTACTTTGTGCATTTTTAAAATTTTGTACAAGTTCAAACCTTGGGCAAAATAATTTATTTTTCATTGTCCCATTTACTGAAGACTATTTACTGTACTGTGTTCTATCACTGTTTTTGACTTGTTTCAAACTTCACATCATTTCAGTTAATGAAACTAAGTCGACGGTTGTTGGGAAGGAGGCTGTTCAGTAAAATGATGCAGGGGACATTCTATGGTCACTTTGTCGCTGGAGCTGACCATGAGGACATCAAACCTACTATACATAGAAACCTGACCTATGGAGTTAAGTCTATACTTGACTATAGTGCTGAGAGTGATCTGACTGAAGAACAAGCCACCCGAGCTGAAATGAGGTATGTGTGACTATACAGGTGATTCAAACATTTTTGACTTGCAGTCTCCATGTAGCTAAGGAGCACAATCATTCTAGACAACTAGAAGCTAAATACGACAGCATTATTAATAAGTAGCTTAGGACTCGTGACTACTGTACTGACAGGCCCAGCTGTCTTGTTTGTTTCATTTCCTTCTCTTGTCAACCAGGTTTGGCATCCTCAGTTCCAATTTGGCTACCTGGGAATTTCGCCAGGTCTCATTTGATGAGTTGATGTTATGCTAAGCGTCCAACCCTGGGCATTATTCTGGAGGAATATGGAAATTCAATTTAATTAAAACTGTTGAAATTTAGTAACTAGACATTTAATTGATGCTTCTCTACCTACAAAGCCCCATATCTTAATCAAATGGAGAACCGCACCATCTTTTGGAAGAATGAGTGTTGTAGTACTGCACTTCCTAGTGGAAATTTATTTTTTTTTACATTGTCAGCTCTCAGGGGAGACTTATTTTGCCCATGGACCTCATTTATTAATAGCTTTTTGTCTTGAACACAGTTTCTGTCCCGAGTTGGAGTTCTCTCCCCATGTACACCTATTCTGTTCATACTACACATTTCTTCATAAACTACATTCTTTTTCACCTGTGACGTAGGTAAGAAATACGGCGTGTTTTACACCAGGTAACAAGTTGTTGGTGAAGTGCGTCAAATCTCTAATGGGAACATTTGATGACGTTTATGAGAAAAGGATTTTGTCAGCAACAATAGAATTGCGGCTCATGAGAAAACAAAATCAGCTTGTAGTCATTAGGTTCTGGAGGTGCTTTAAAAATAGATTCATGAATACTGTACTTTAACCTTGGAATTTTAATTTGGTTTAAAAAAATAATTGCAGGTGGTCTGGTACACGTACCAGACGTGCGCAGGCCGTGCATTTGGGCCCATTGCACTGTTCACCTGGAAATATTTTTGTGCTTTATTAATATATAGTTAAAACTGAGCTGAGGAGCTAGAAATCTGACTCAAGGGTCTAGCATTGTGGCCCAGTACGACTCGAACCCACGACCTCGAGTAAAGAAGGCGGGCACCATCACACTAGGCCACACTGCCTCCTCTTAATTTGGTTTTCCTCATCATTTATAGGGGGTTCTTTTCAAATGTAAAAAGTTTCAACGTTTTAAATTGTACATTTGATGTTGATTTTGATGAAAATGANAAGATAAAAATGACGAGACGAGAGAAACGGCCCGGGAAAGTAACAACTGCTTGTGATGAGAAAAAGAAGTGAGTGGGTTATGATGTTTAGAGCATTAGGACAACAAATAATGTTTATTCGTAAGTGAAGTATCTTAAAATGTTTTCAGCTATTTTTATTGGTTAATGTTTAGGGATTTTTAAGACGAACTCGTCAATTTACGTAGGAAGGTCTTGCGATAGCACGTTGTTTACGCGACGCAAAACTGACGTCACGTGGTACATGTACTAATTACGAAGCAGTCGCGGTGGTGTCTTGCAAAGAAGTACCAAACAGACACAGTTTTTTACATCGTCTAACAAAAATGAGGTTTGAACTTATGCCTCATGTGTGGCCGTTAATCTTACTGTGGTTTATTTCAGTGTTATGGTATGTTTTTAAAATATTTTTAGTTACTCCAGAGTTACATGTTTGAACTGAGAGCAAATAACCAGGCAAACAATTTTTTTAGTGACAACGAGACAACACGTGTTCTACATAATTTGTGTGCATTGATAGATTGAACTACTAAGTCGTCAAGTTGCTCAAGAGCTAATAAGCCAAGTGTCAGTGACAACCTACACAATAAAATCTAAATCAGAATACTGATTTTGACCTCAATTGGCTTATCGGATGGATGGAAATTAACTTACCATGGGCGGTGCAGCACTGAAAAAAGTGGGGGGCTAAAGCCCACCCAGCCCCCCTATGGTGCACCGCACATATAGCATGGGCAGCGCAGCTCTGAAAAAAGTGGGAGGCTATAGCCCCCAGCCCCCTATGGTGCGCCGCCCATGCTTACTTATTTGAATTGTAAAGAACAGCAAGAAAAGCTAAAGTTTAGTGACAGGTAAGACTAAATTTGTTGTAGTTTCTTGTCACTATGGGCACTTTTCACTTCCGAACGCCCAGTGTACAATCCGGCCATGCGCAGTGACCCCGGCGATACTGACCAAACGCAGCTGTATTGGATGAATGTGGAGTTTATCCGCTGTATGCAAAGTACTACGTCACATGTGTAAAATATTGGCTAAATTTATTGAAAGTCCTCCTACTAGATACGCTTGAGCGGCTTATGACATGTTAGTTGATTTAGATCGGAATAGGAGAAATACTTGGGTATCTTCTGTTAGACAATTGCTATCAAAATACGGTTTTTATGAAATTTGGTTGAATCAAGGTGTCACGTACGAAGTCTCGTTTTTAAGTATCTTCACGCAAAGAGTTAATGACTGCTATGAGCAAGGTTGGCGATCAGAAATTGAGCATAATGCAATCTTCATCAAGTTTCGGGAAAACTTCATTTTATCATGGCCATTCTTTGAAGGAATTTTTTTTTGGAAAAGTGCGGTCCCGAGATCCCTGGTATGAGAGCGTTTGTGGCCGTTTTAAAATCCCTTGATGAAACACAGCTGGTAGTCCACTTTCTTGTGGCTGATGGAACTGATATAGAGTGTGTCCCAAAAATGTACAAATTTTAACACCTGTAGTTCAAATTCACCTCCTGTGGATCACTGAGATTCTGCGCAGACCCACTGCATAGCCACACCTTATTTTTTATCGCGGTGCGCCAGTCATGACGTGCTCCGTGTGTGTAGTATGTACAGGAATGGAAAACAAATGATTCAGTATTGAAGAAAATTCATTGCGCAATAATATTGGAAACTAACAACATCAAGGAAGTGCAAAGAGAACCTTTCCCAGTTGATGAGAGATAATTTTAATTTTATTTATTTAAGTACTTAAACTTATTCGATCTACGGTTTGAGAAATTAAACCTACTAATCTATTTCCTAAGTCAATAACCGGTTTATTGTCATTTGAATTGTGAGAAAATTTTAGGACACTTTGTAGAGCTGTCCGACATTCATCAATATCTTTGAGACTTCTTTCAGATAGAAAAATCAAATCGTTTAGTGTACTTTTATATTTGGGGATCTGATGATAGATCGAATTTTCCCAATGTCTGCTTACAACTAAGTTCGTTGAAGCATTGTCATTTCTTAAAAGATTAGCTTCTAATTGTAAAAAAATCATCAGCCATCACTAGCCCATTTTCATACTGGATACATAAACATGTAATTCAGAAATCAACAATCGATTCCATGAGCAATACGTTTACCTTGATTTAATGACTTAATTCCATTTTGATCCCCTGTTAGTGAGTTTAAACGACAAATCTTGTACCGAAGTCAAAAAGCAATGCATTTATTGTCATTTGAATTGTGAGTAAATTTTTGGGAATTGGCCAAATTTCATCAATGTGTTTGAGAGTTATTTTAGACAGGCAAGAAGCGTCCAAATGTTCTTTACTTCTTGGGGATCTGATTATAGATTTTTTCCATATTCAGGCTTCAACTAATTTCACTGAAACATCATCATTTCTTAAAATGTTAGCTTCAAATTGCCAACAAACATCTATTAACCTGTCGATTTCGTAGATACATAAACATGAAATCAGAAACCAACGAATTTGTTCATCAAAACGGAATGTTTCCGCAGGCATGATCGCAGATATTTTACGGGTAACCCTGGGAACATGGGAGATGGGGCATTCATATTAAGGTGTATTTTTGCTCATTTCCGAGGTACCTATTACGGTTCACGAGTTTAACTTGAACTCCACAAAAAACCGCTAAATGTGAAATATTTGTTTATAATTTTGAATATTTTGAGTACCCCCCGTTCGACATGTACACGGTCATCACAAATCGTAGCCCCCAGTCCTTTCGACATTTTTGAATTCATTACAAACAGTCCCTAGTAACGACTTTCAAAAGAAATACTATTCTTGTGATACTATGGGAAAAATATAACATTATTTATACATGTAACCAACCATCGGAAGTAGCCTTTTGTGTAATTCACTAATAGTGAACTTCAAGTTCTTCAAAATTCCAACTTTTTGATGGTGGTCAATCCTATTGTATTTTTCACACTTTTGGTTGTTTGGGTCGAATGTTTTGATATTGCCGTGGTGTGCTGTGCTGTGCCGTGGTGTGCTGTGCTGTGCCGTGGTGTGCTGTGCTGTGCTGTGCTGTGCACGGTTGTTTTGTGTTTTTGATGAATTTGGAATCTCAACTTCCCCTCGTGAATACTTGGCAGTGTCGGATTTACATGTCTAGAGGGATACCCGAACCACCCCACTGAGAGGGGGTCCCGTCTGAAATGGGACGCCTAAGATGAAAGGCTACACGCCTTTAACTTTGGTTAAGAGTGACAGTTCATTCCATTGTCGGGTGACCTTGCAAGAAGTGACTTTCTTCAGCATGAAAGTCGGTTGTACGATTTCACAAAAACAAGAAAATAGAGATAATCGGTTCCAACATTGAGCCCTCTCTTCGTGAGCGGCCCCTTAAGATTTGCCAATCAAAACACAAAAAGGGTGGCCACTTGAATGTCATTAATGGTCCTCTTCAAGAGCAGGGCCCCTAAATATGAAAAGATCTATATTTTCAAAACTCAGGAAATGCGCAGCAATTCAGTGATGTTATCAGCCATGCCGTCAATTTTCTCAAGTGATACACAATTTGGAAAAAAACACACGAAAAAATAGAGCGACAGTTGTCTTTGTTGTCCTTTGCCAGAGAAGGGTCTCTGGAAATATAATTTTGTAAAATTTTTGCATTTGCAAAACCGTCTTATTAAATTTAAAAATCCAGTGATTTAATATGCTCCGCCGGCAAAAGCTTCGCTTTACGAATTTTCTCGATTTTTCGAATTACATGTATGAATGATAAAGTGCACGTTTTCAAGTGTGTTTAGACGACCTACATATATGCAGCAAAAACAGAGACCCTAACAACAATGACCTGGTCAGGACCCTCAAAGGGTAAACCATGCACTGATACTGAGTTGTCAAATGTTCTCTTGAACTTTCTCTCTTATCCGTATTCGTAGTCTTTCTTTTCTCGACTGTCCCCGGCCCCAAGCCGACTCGGTTGTCATGGTTTAACCCTGACTCATGCAATTATTTTGGGTGCTCCCCTTGCTTCCTACGGCCCTGTTCTCAGTTAGTGGTTGGTCACTGCATGATGGTCTACCTTTCAGTAAGTGTACCTTGTATGGGCTGTGCGTGAACTTGGAATCCTGCTTAATCTCAAGATCGCGTATGCGTGAACTTGGAACTGAATATTCTTCGAGGCAAAAATGTGAAATTTTTGTTCGGAGAAAAGAATTTGTGCAATTATTGGCCTCGCCATCAACCGTTTTCTCCTTTACCGTTACTTGTGTCGCTGAACCGGAGGAATATGTGAATGGCTAAATCGATTATTGTTTGATGAAACTGATCGCACGCAGTTGAAAAGGTTGGCTAAAATTGACATTATTTTATTCAAACGTAACTTGATTTAGTGCAGTGGAAATTTATATGAACACGAACGTGATTATTTGGGTGAACTTGTCAAGTTGCCTCGCGTTTTCCAAGTTCACGTGTTTGACGTCTGCGTCTCTGTCTGCCAAACCATTCAAAGGACGATTAGGAAAATTGACGGTTGTCTTCCTGATGCGAAGACCCTGGCTGATGTTGATTTTCAGATGTTTTTGATTTCTGGCGCCCTTTTGGGACAATTTTGATTTTTTGCATCTAGAGCTGTAGCTCCTTAACCCTTTTTAGGATCTTTGCGTATTTGGCAGATGGACTTTTATAGAGATGGCAACATATGATGATGAGTTACAGACAAATCAGACTATAGCTGTGCCCCCTAATATCATTTTTTTACGTTTGCCTCTGGGAGTTGGCTGGTATATTTACATGAAATTTGGCAAATAGTTGTGTTTTACTGAGATGACGCCACCGTCTCAATTCGGATGTGTTTAACACGTTATTCGCCATATAATGACCATCTTTATGACACTAAAAACACAACTGGAATTGCGTTGCAATTATGGGTGCATTTCAACATTCCACGTCTTGTATACAGAAAGCAAGCATCGAAAAAAATTACACCGTTTGAGCATTTATTGCAATGCCGCATTTGCCAAAGGTTATAATAAGTGTGTAGGGGGATAGATTGTTTTTAAAATGCAAACCATTCATTACACAACACACATCCATCGAGTCTGCTCAGAGTTGTCATCAAAAAATTAGGATTGATCACTGCAGCAGAATATCTGTGCAAGTCGGGATGTTGCGATGCTGCATTTTAAAGGTACATGTGCAAAAAAGATTTCAAAATAAGCTAGACAGACTTCAACACCAGTCTCCAAGACTTCCAAATTTAGATACATTTCTTACCAGAATAATTTGTCACTTTACGTAGTCGAACTTGTGTCAGAGTTGAATGTGATGTTGCGTCTAGTGTTTGTTTGTGAATACACTTAGGTAAAAAGTTGTTTTTGTTGAGATTTAGCTAGAATTGGATTGGATTCTATTCGAAAAGAAACACATTTTATTAGCCATGTCAAATTACGCCATTGTCTTGTTTAGTGTGGAAAATACTGTATGCTAGTCTTTGTACTTTTACACAATATGATTTATGTTGTATTGTAATTAGGTGGTATGTTGGAGAAAAAAAATTTAGACCTATCCATGCAGATATTGTTAAAGCAACGTCGCATACGTATTTTTAAATATCTTTAAAAACTATTTACCATTTACGTCGTAACATCCATCTGGTCCACTGACTCCGGTCCACCTGCACTAACATGGAGAACACGTTTTCTGTGACCAAATGAGCTTCCCAAAAAGAATGGGCCCAATTCGGGATTTCACTGTTTGGCTATGAAAGTGTCTCATAAAGGGTATTCAAAATTTAAAAACATGAAAACGTGAAACCCAATACTGTGTTAAGTACTTGTTAAATTTGGAATTTTGTTCAAGACGATTGTTAATGTGTTAGAATAGTCTCAACAGCAGGAATTGGTTTATAGGTTGTTGTAATCTGCGAGAGAAAGCTTGCTTCACCACTAATTTTTGTAAAATGAACAGACAATTATTCCAAGTTTGCTTACTAAAGGGAACAGTATTTTGTTCCGAATTAATTTAGCATAGAGCTTTGCACCAAGACAAGGGCAACGGATGGTATCCTAAGTCCCTCCCCTTAGACGACACCCTTTTTCGAAGAGTTCGAACAACCAGGTGTCATACAAAATGGCTAACCTTTTACAACACTGGCAAACAGTAAATAACAAGACCCGGTGATACAATGATAAAATGCGATGTAAACTCTATCAAGTCAATGCCACAATATGGAGCAGCAATGTGCGATAAGCAGTCGATGCCCTTTCAACCAGTGACATATCAAATGAGCCAATTGGAGATTGCTCTCAGGGTCAGTGTTTTTACAATGAATGTGAATCAGCTTTTGTTTGGCACGCAACTGGGGCAAATGTAAGTTTTATTTGTACGTTAGAACCGGTTTACTGCTGCATTATTTTTACTACTGTCATCTTTTAAACTTGGCATTGGGTAAAACTTAATCGCCGACAATTTAAAGGGACACAAAACATTGCTCATAATGTCTTGTAATCTGTCAGAGAATGCTTGCTTCACATGTATCTAAGGTTTGTAAAGCGAACACAGAATTATTCCAAGTTGAAGCCGAGTGGCGTGGCCTGCTAAACTTGGAATTCGCCAGAAATGAATTGATAACGTGTTCAATAATGTTTCACGATAAGAAAAAAATTGTGCTTACAACATGTTGTAACCAGTCAGAGAATGTTTGGTTCACCACGTGACTTTTTGTAAAGCCATGATTCAATCATTCCAAGTTTAAGCAAGGGTGTGGCTTGCTTACTAACTTGGAATTGTGTAGAAGACAACTGCGAATACATTCAAAGGTGTTCCAAGAGTAATAGAAAATACATTCATAACATATGCAGCTGTAACCGGTCAGAGAATGTTTGGTTCACCACACATTTTTTTGTAAACTAGAAGAAATTGAATTATTCCAAGTTATAAGCAAGGGTGTGGCTTGCTTAAATTGCCGGAATTAGACAGAGAACAAGTACAAATGCATTCAAGGGTGTTCCAGAAGTAATAGAAAATGCATTCACAATGTATTGCAACTAGATGGAGAATGTGTGGTATCCAAGTGATTTTTTGTAAAGTTCACGTACAGCAGCCGCCTCCACAGTTTCACCAAGGAGTGTAGTAGTACACTCCTTGGTTTCGCCCTGAGTGTACTAGTACACTCCTTGTTTAACGCTACATGAGTGTCACCTATTGGTGAATTTTTTAACTCCATATACACGAATTCTAATTTACGTAATGGCGCGGTTTGTTTCGCAGCATGGAAAATCTTGGTTCAGGTTGTTGAACCATGACAGATGTTTATTACGTGATGTCATACATGGGCCAAGAAATGCCTCTTTGTGGCTGACAAGATGTAAATCATCCTACGCCGCTGACGATCATGCCTTACAAACCGTAAGAGATGAAGATTTCGAAGCACCATTCAAAAAGGTTAACCTGGCATTCGATAATGGCAAAGAAGCCTACCGAAGTAAAAGTACTTGGGAACTACTACGAGGCCTACTCGTCTTTAAGTTATGCTCGGTCGACACCCTGGTCGTTAATAGTAACAAAGTGAGTGAATTCTTCCATTTTGCATGTAGGCCTATATATTAGAAGTTGACAGCAATCAAACACATGCTGTAGAATTTGTAGTAAACACGAGTTCGCAAGCAGTCACTTTGTTCTAACGGAAACACTGTTTTGGGATATTTGGAGACTAGTGTGTTCTTGTTAGCTTGTAATTATCGTCAACATGTCAGTGCCGTGTTCAGTGTTTTCAATCTTCTCAAACAATAGCCCACTGCGCATTAAAGTCAAGACTATTGTTTACACTACTGGTCTTGACAGGAAGTTTAGGCCTACTATTAAACACACAAATGACCTTTTGGGTCAGTGTTGTATTTGCAGGGTGACACAGGACTTGTGCCAAATTGTATAGGTAAAACAAAATGTTAATTCAATGAACTTGGTGTTTTTTGTTGCTGTTTGTAACGAAATGCTTAGCTTTTGAAAAATTCAAGATGCAAAAATATTCATATATAAAATTCCTAAGGTGCTCGGGAGTATAAGTAAGAAGAGCCCTAAAGGAATACATGTCAAGTTGTTGTGATGGAATCGATGCATTATTTCTGGTCTGACCCTCCATGCTATGTTTTGTATTGAAAAAGCCAATGCTGGGTATTTTAAGTGGTAGCAACATGTCACCTATTTCACTGAGCATTTTTGTCTGCACACATTCACTGACTGTAGTCACTCTTGTTGTGTTTTTCAGTATCTTGGGTGGCTTCTATGAAATGAGTTCATAATGATAGATTACATCATCTTATCTTACATATTTTTGTCAAAACAAGAACTATGATCTTGCAATCTTTTTAAGAATAAGACTACCGGCAATTTTTTCCGGCTGCTGAGCTTTCGAATAGATTAAATCAACATTTAGAGATGAAAGAGGAAATTGTTGGAGACCATGGGAAAACAAAATGCAGCTGGGAGCGGAATAAATATCTGCCGGAATATTCTCTGAAATTCTAAAAAATGCCACCATTGATCAAGTAATTCATAATCGTACCTGCGTGAACCGTGATGGAACATTATTTAAATGCCTATCTTTAAAATTGAAAAGGAGGAATGAAGAAAAGCTCGATGAAAAGCTTATCATGCTAATGACTAGATAAAGACCATTATACCACAATATTATGTAATAATCTATATGTATCTGATAATTTTATTAGCTCCACATATTCTTAAATCATAATCCTAAAGGTTATGTAATGTCCTGTTTTCACACTGGAAGACAGCACGGTGTTTTGAATCAAAATATGAATGCCATAAGTAGATGCTGTTAACCAAGACATCATGCTTCTGAACAAATTGTCTGCTTCACACTTTATTATAAGAAGATAATGGAGTCCTGTTGCTAGTACTTTTAAAACGTCACCTTTAGTACGTATTTACACGGGCATGCGTCAGAACCATCAACAACATGGCCCAGAGAATAAGCCTGCCTAGTGTTTGAGCTGAGGGCGAATTCTAATTTGAAAACAAATGATTACATGCGTTTTTATTACAATGATGATTAGTAACGTTTTAAGCTTTATTTCACATTTTGTATTTTGGTAGTCACATTTACCTAGTAGTTTTGAATTAGTATTCTTCTAAACACATCAAAACGGTTTTCTTGATAACCAACAGGTGTCAAATACAAAGTGGTTAATACTCTCATTCCCATCTATATTGCTTACCAACTTTGAAGGGAAGTGAGGATTTTAGGAGGTCGTTTTATGTCGTTAGTCAAATGTATTGAAAAGTTAAAATCCTAGAGTACATTCCCATCATAAGTTTACCTTGGATGATTTCGTCCAAATGGTCAGTTGGTGCATTTTGATTAAAAAACATTGAATCAGTAGCAAAAGACCAATATAGTTTTAATACTTCAAAATTTTGAATTTTTCTGAATTGATGTTTCAGTGACAACCAACAATTTAATAGTAGAAATTCAGGGCGTACGTCCATCACGTATGTCATCACACTCACTCAACTTGCATCGAGTGGTCTGACAAAAAATTGTTAGAAGATATCAACAAAGAAATTAATATGCTGTTCTTTGCAAACATTCCACTAAATCGTCATATAAAACAAAAAATTGTTACTAAATGCAACTCACAGAATATTAATGTTAATTTTTTCAAAAATTCAAATTCTCTGCATACGTCCGTCACGCCCCTTTAAAGACAATTTTCTCTGTCAGGTAAAAAGATATGAGAAAGTTTGATACATGCTTTGAAAGCTATTGACGAGACCTAACAATTGATGTCTTAATTATTTTCCTAGGATGAATATTTTTTCACAATTGATCAAAATGTTCTCTGATTGTAATTCTTGAATTTGGAATGGACAACCTTGTGTTACTTAGTGCATTTTTGAAATTTTGTACAAGTTCCAACCTTGGGCAAAATAATTTATTTTTCATTGTCCCATTTACTGAAGACTATTTACCGTACTGTGTTCTATCACGGTTTTTGACTTGTATCAAACTTCACATCATTTCAGTTAATGAAACTAAGTCGACGGTTGCTGGGAAGGAGACTGTTCAGCAAAGTTATGCAGGGGACATTCTATGGTCACTTTGTCGCTGGAGCTGACCATGAGGACATCAAACCTACTATACATAGAAACCTGACCTATGGAGTTAAGTCTATACTTGACTATAGTGCTGAGAGTGATCTGACTGAAGAACAAGCCACCCGAGCTGAAATGAGGTATGTGTGACTATACAGGTGATTCAAACATTTTTGACTTGCAGTCTCCATGTAGCTAAGGAGCACAATCATTCTAGACAACTAGAAGCTAAATACGACAGCATTATTAATAAGTAGCTTAGGACTCGTGACTACTGTACTGACAGGCCCAGCTGTCTTGTTTGTTTCATTTCCTTCTCTTGTCAACCAGGTTTGGCATCCTCAGTTCCAATTTGGCTACCTGGGAATTTCGCCAGGTCTCATTTGATGAGTTGATGTTATGCTAAGCGTCCAACCCTGGGCATTATTCTGGAGGAATATGGAAATTCAATTTAATTAAAACTGTTGAAATTTAGTAACTAGACATTTAATTGATGCTTCTCTACCTACAAAGCCCCATATCTTAATCAAATGGAGAACCGCACCATCTTTTGGAAGAATGAGTGTTGTAGTACTGCACTTCCTAGTGGAAATTTATTTTTTTTTACATTGTCAGCTCTCAGGGGGGACTTATTTTGCTCATGGACCTCATTTGTTAATAGCTTTTTGTCTTGAACACAGTTTCTGTCCCGAGTTGGAGTTCTCTCCCCATGTACACCTATTCTGTTCATACTACACATTTCTTCATAAACTACATTCTTTTTCACCTGTGACGTAGGTAAGAAATACGGCGTGTTTTACACCAGGTAACAAGTTGTTGGTGAAGTGCGTCAAATCTCTAATGGGAACATTTGATGACGTTTATGAGAAAAGGATTTTGTTAGCAACAATAGAATTGCGGCTCATGAGAAAACAAAATCAGCTTGTAGTCATTAGGTTCTGGAGGTGCTTTAAAAATAGATTCATGAATACTGTACTTTAACCTTGGAATTTTAATTTGGTTTAAAAAAATAATTGCAGGTGGTCTGGTACACGTACCAGACGTGCGCAGGCCGTGCATTTGGGCCCATTGCACTGTTCACCTGGAAATATTTTTGTGCTTTATTAATATATAGTTAAAACTGAGCTGAGGAGCTAGAAATCTGACTCAAGGGTCTAGCATTGTGGCCCAGTACGACTCGAACCCACGACCTCGAGTAAAGAAGGCGGGCACCATCACACTAGGCCACACTGCCTCCTCTTAATTTGGTTTTCCTCATCATTTATAGGGGGTTCTTTTCAAATGTAAAAAGTTTCAACGTTTTAAATTGTACATTTGATGTTGATTTTGATGAAAATGACAAAATGTTTGAAATTTAGAGTTCATGTGCATTGTGACATCAAAGTGATTGTTTATGGTTCAACTAACCAACAGGGCCTCAACTCTTTGGACCAGTTTGGGGTTCCTGTGGGCTGTGTTAGTATTTCATGTCTTTTTCAATTCCATTTTCCATTTAATTTTTTGGGTTGACATTTCAATGTGTTACTGCTAATTTCGCCTGCTACTGCTGTATGTTGTGTGGCAACTGGTCTTAAGAGCCTATCTCAATTTAAACAAACTCACGATTATCCATGGTTCATATAATTCACACATTGCACTGGGCTCAGTGCTTAGCATAACCTCTACTTGCCAAATGTGACCAGACAAAAGTACCAGGTCTCCATATAGGAAATGAACTCACCAAAACTAGGAAACCCCATTTATGATCGACATATGTCCCGAATAATAGATAAATGATACGCGCCTCGCAAGCTCGTTACCAGAGATGAAAAGGAGACTGAGGTAGGCGACATAAGGTCATTTATTATGACTAATACAATTACAATATAATGAATACAGGTAAATAGCATAAAAATGGTAATCTCTGGTAAAATGGGCAATAAAAAAGAGCCACAAGAGATGTTGTAAGACAGCTCATGCCCATCCCCATATTTGGCAATGTGAACACTCTGGCCTTCACACATGACGCATGATTACCAATATTGGAAAATGAAATGAACATCTGAATTGAAAAAGCACAACATCTGGAGCTATGCCAAAGTGTAGTGGACAAATGTCTGCTGCATCACTCAAAACATCCAGTCGTTTACTTCCTATTGTAGTTAAAGCACATGCTTGGATATGTGCGGAGGGCGACTGGGTGACTGCTAAAGATTTTCCATGTGTCCGTTTAATGGTGTATCCTTAGACAAGTGGGTACTTTTCTTTTCATGCACCTTTTGTCATTTCAGATCATGCACTTCAGCTGTGGAGGATAGCAAAGGTAGATCTGTTGTATTGGCATTAATTTAATTGTCTGTTATTAAATCATATTGTCAAAAGGTTGAAAAAACTTTTCAAATGTTACTTTCAGTTAATTTTAGTTTCGCATACTAACATAAAATTGTTGCCTAGTCTGGTCACAGCTTGAAAGCGTTTTATGACCTCTCTCAGTAGTGGTTGTGGCTGGCATGGAATAATATTGATACCTGGGGGTAGCTGGGTATTTGCTATTCATGAAATCCTTTACCAGACAGTTTCCTCCACCTACTTATGTGTCATTAGTCTATTCAGGACTGTCATGACTGATAAGTTGTTGGAAGCAGATCTCTTTGTTACTAAACAAACTCTTCTCTGATGATGAGAAATGATGCTATTTATTCATGCTTGCCATAAGGAACACATATGAGATTCTTCTTTGTCATGCTTTTTGGCCCACGTTTGGCCTTTGCAGCCAACATCTACTGAGATCAGTTAATTTGGCATCTGAGTTGGACACACTTGTTAATTAAATCCAGGTAATCCAAAATAGAGCTGCCAGAGCTATCCTGGGTACTAGAACTAGGGACACCAAGGTTGATGACTTATTCTCCATGCTTGGATTTATGAAAGTAAAACAAATAAATATCTCTCTGCCTGTTGCATGTACAGGTGTGTCATTGGCTTGACTCCAACAAATCTCGGCCTGAAATTCAGTAGCTGTCAAGTTATATATTCTTCCGTTGCTGGTAATGTTTCTATTAACAAATAAAACTGAGACCGGCAAGAGGTCTTTTATTCATCCTGCTGCTACAATATGGAATTCTCTTAGCCCAGAAATTAAACGGTTCGATTCAATTAATACTTTCAAACGTAGTATTAAAAAGTGGTTGTAATTTACCTAATCATTCTTACACCTTACCTGTCTTAACTATGTCATTTTTCATTGTTATAAATACTCTTACTATTTAGTATCATCCCTTTACTTATTTTATCTCTCTTAGTCAAATTTTCATCATCCTTCGTCATGTATTTATTAATCTCAACATGTATTTAATTATTGTTTTACTACTTTATTGTATTGTATTACTGTTTTATATTTTGTTGTTGAGGACCCTCTTGGAAAGAGTGCTGTCACTGAAAAGGCCACCCTCATTTAAAATAATACAATAACTAAAAAAATTAAAAATCACATGTAACGATGGGTCCCTACTAAAATATTTTAAATAACTTGCATTCCGTACGTCGTAGTAAAAAATAGATCAGAAATACTTATTTGTAATTCTTAATTAGATTTATCTAGTACCTACAAAATTTCGAAAAGATTGGTCAAAAGGTGACAGAGCTGTTACTCTGATACCTGTGGTTGTTTTTTATTTGATACAAATACTCCACATAGTGAACTATGAGATATGTAGTAATCGTAACATAGATCAAAAATGAAACGTTGGAGAATGAAAACATATTCTTGAAACTCAACTAAGTTTCATCTTGAAGCAGGTGTTCAAAACATGTCAATTTTGAGCGCAGTATTTTGAAAACAATATGGCCACCATGGCCGCCATTTTGGACCTGATTGTGACTTATTAAACTTATTAAAACAACAGGCTTGAAGTCATTAATGAAGTTACAGGTTTTGTTCAAGTTTCAAACCGTTCTGAGAACAAATAAGACGTGTAGTGAGTGAACAAACATACTTTTTCATTGGTCGAGATGGATAATTACCAGAATATTCTGGAGTATTTTCTCTTTTTCAAGTATTGAAGCCTATTTACTTGTAAGATGAATTATTGGTATATTTGAAGATCTTTTTTAATGAATATATAATATATTTAAGTGATAATAATCTGTGGCAGATTTTCACCCACATTTACAGCTCAACATATTATATATTTATTGATATCTGTAGTAGTTTAGTTTGTCATAATATATATGATCTTTTCTTTCACTATAAACTAGCTTCAGTATCGCTTCGCATTTACCACATATGAAAATGTTTCTGGTTTAATTTTCTGAAAAAACTCTAAAAGTAATAAACTATAATTAACCCATTCTAGTTATAGCTACCCTTGGTTTCCTGTACAGTGGCTCGCTACTGACTGTTAAAACTAGTCTTCTGTCCATGATCTGTTGCTGTTTGTAGGGCCATCTGTTCAGGAGGGCCGCTTCCGTGCCCACCAAGAGTTCGGGGATCGTAGGAAAAATGTTGTCAGTGCTAGAACATACATCTATGAAGGCGAGGAACAGTGTGATAAAAACATGGATATTTTCTTACGTGCCATTGACGTGGTGTCTGGTAAGTTATCATCATGTATTGTGTTGAGCCATATCTTGTAAATTGTAATGTATTGAGTGGTATGTGGTAAGTTATTATCATGTATTGTGTTGAGCCATATCTTGTAAATTGTAATGTTTTGAGTGGTATGTGGTAAGTTATCATCATGTATTGTGTTGAGCCATATCTTGTAAATTGTAATGTATTGAGTGGTATGTGGTAAGTTATCATCATGTATTGTGTTGAGCCATATCTTGTAAATTGTAATGTTTTGAGTGGTATGTGGTAAGTTATCATCATGTATTGTGTTGAGCCATATCTTGTAAATTGTAATGTTTTGAGTGGTATGTGGTAAGTTATCATCATGTATTGTGTTGAGCCATATCTTGTAAATTGTAATGTTTTGAGTGGTATGTGGTAAGTTATCATCATGTATTGTGTTGAGCCATATCTTGTAAATTGTAATGTTTTGAGTGGTATGTGGTAAGTTATCATCATGTATTGTGTTGAGCCATATCTTGTAAATTGTAATGTTTTGAGTGGTATGTGGTAAGTTATCATCATGTATTGTGTTGAGCCATATCTTGTAAATTATAATTTGATGTATTGAGTGGTGTGTGGTAAGTTATCGTCATGTATTGTGTTGAGCGATGATATCTTTAAAGGAGAATGCCACCTGATTTAATAAGTTTTTTTTGCCGTCTTAATCGGTCTATATCCACATCGCCTCGCATACGGTCGACCTTACCTTGCCAAGAGGTGTCGCGTTAACCTGTGAAGAAGGTGAGAAACGACCCTAGCGACGTCAGTGGTTCATATGCAGAGTGAATGCCGCTACATTGCAGTGCATCGTTCCCGCTTGTCCAAACTAAGCAGCTGCGAGGAAAGCGGGTATATCGTTTTTTTTTTACTTCCTCGAGAGTCCGAAATGCTTAGGAAGTGGCTCATGGTAGTGAAGAGTGAAATGTACGCTGTAAATAGCAAGTATGAGGCCGTGAAACATCTCCGTGTCTGTGGCCTGCACACGTCGATAATGCCTGACGAATGCTGGTTTACCAAATAACTCCATACGTTCCGTTGTCTGAGCTTGTTCACGGCGCCTCTCTAGTATTTCTTCATCACTGTATTCCTGTTCGAATTGATAGCCTGTAAAACTTAACGATCCACCTGCGAAGTCGGGATTGATGAGCTCTAGCTCGTCCTAAGTCAGGATTGCGACGGTTGCCATGTTGGCGTTTATTACTGAGCGTTCTGTTCCAAAATGAATTATTCTCACCCTAACCAATACTTATATAAAACTGAAACAAAGTCTGTCTCATTAGATGCAATTTGTAATGCCTTTGGAGTGTTCGTGAGTGCACGAAATGATTGGAGAAGCCAGCAATGAATAAATCACTGCATTACCGGCTTTAGGTGCAATAAAACTAATTGACGGGACACTGAGGCCGTGTGAGCTCATGCTAATTTAGTGTTTGCTGGTAGAAACTGTTGTGAAACAACTCGATTTCCATCCCACGGCCAGGTGTTAGGGGAATCTTTATTTACATTTACATTACTCAAATAATGATTGTCAATGTACAACTTCTGCTCTGACGGTGCTGTGGCCAAAGCGGAACCTGAATTCGTGACCCCGACGAGTAAGTAGATTTGCAGTTTCGTGGCTAATTCATTAACATAATCACGTGCACATTACTTTGGCTCACTAGTATAGTATTTTCTTGACTGGAAGTTTAGTTTCCACTGAACTTTGGCTGGTTTATGTTCGTTATGTCTGATCAGTTTCCGAGCCACTGGCCGGGATAACGCGGAGTCAACTCCGGCCGCCGGGCCGCGACGGGCCTGATCGGGTTCCGACCCACTGGCCAGGATAACAAGCGTTGTTTACAACTAAAAAAATCACAAGTCTAAACAACACAGATCTAGGTTCTCCTGTCTGTATCTCATGGAAAGTTATCTCCGAACAGACCCCAAACTCCTGCTACGGACCTTATTGAACTTCGTAGGCTACGGTGTGTCCAAATACCAATAAATCCGTAAGAGCGAAATAAAACAACATGTTTTTATAAGAACTCGGTGTATTTTCAAGGGTTTTACATCGAAGTTTGATGATTTATTGGTGTTAAACGATGAATTCAAGCGATAAGCTGACATCAGTAACGCGTGTTGTGAACTGCTGAACAGACTGCGTGTGAAACTGATGACGTCATTGGATAATTTCGACACCTCCGTCTGCCGTCAGGTGTCAGTCAACGCAATCGTACATGTCGTTATGGAGTAGAACTACTCGATCTAAATTGATACAAATTATTTTGGGCGGCATGCTCCTTTAAGTTATAATGTAATATATCAGTGGTATATGGAAAGTCATCATGTCATGTAATGTGTTGAGTGATGTATGGTATGTTATCATTGTATAATGTTTTGAGTGGTGTTGGGTCGCCTTATGTTTTGTTCAGGTTCTGTGGTAAGAGAATCTGAATGTGGTTGGAGTTCAGGCTATGTGTGATAAGAGTTTTGTGGTGTGTGGCAAGGGTGCATACATAAGTGACATTCAAGCACAGGGGAACATCTCAGGGATGTCAATGTCTTTGGATCCTTTCAACGTGAACAGATAGTGGCAAGTGACATATTGTAGAGAAGTCTTAATTAACAGAGTATATGCTAAAGTTGGAAGGATTTAATGGCTTTTGATAACAATGAGATTTTGTTGGTTTAGCCAGTGTGAGGAGTAATTTTCAAAAAATCTTGCGGCTTATGGGGTGCCTATGGCATGGCAAATGTGTGATCCAGCTTTGCAGGCCCACCTGAGACAGAGTAGCGCTGGATTATACTTGTATTTCATGATCAGTTGTGACCTCATGTTAAGATTGTCTAGTGGCTGTGTTTAGAGCACCTGTCACTACCTTTGGCAACTGTAACATGACCTTTGATTACTTTCGTTTCATACCTTGCTGTCTTAGTAATCATTGATTTATAAGTAATATTGGCCAAGCTTGGATAATGTTAACCTACATGGGGTAGCTACTGCTTACTCAGAGTAATCCTTCAATGCCACTTCTAAGGTTATATTATTTCATAGTGTTCCAGTTTTTCATTGGGTTTTGTCAAAAATAAGACTTCTCTCTATACTTTTTATGACAAAATTCTAGAGTTGCATACAGCATTTGAGGGATGTTGATATCAATTTATAACAAAATTTGGGTTTTTCCCCCAACCCGTGCAAGTTTTTTTTGCTGGTTTTAGGAACTGATTTCATTTTTCTGGCGAAATTTTTTTCAATTTTTATTTTTAACCCTGTCCCGAGGAGGGTGTTTGAACCCCCTGAACCTCCCTGTAGATCAGCCTCTGATTAAGGTAAGTTTTACTGCGTGAACCAATTACCAGCAGTTTGGTATAATGCCGGTTCTGTGTCACGTCATATTTAGTGATCTGTGTTGATTTGCAGGTTCCACAAATGCTACTGGTTTTGCCTGCATTAAACTGACGGCACTGGGTCGACCCCAGCTCTTGGTAAGTACATGATGATCTGATTTGAGGACACTTGCTGTTCTTTCATATTGTAGCTGCTAAATGCCGACTAGTTACTCCATCTAGTGTCGGGGATCAGAACCTGTCTAGTGGCCATTCGGTTCCCATCCATATTAGTTTTGTTGTAAAAAATGGCAACCACATTATGAAGTTCATTTATCAGATTTTTTAATAACAAACTTCATTTTTGCAGAGAACAGAAATCAATTTTGCTGAACACCAATGTGTGAGACCACATTACATTGTTCTCCCATTGACCACAATTTGTTCCATGGGATGGCAAACGAACAAGTTGGGCTGTTGACCAACCTAGCCAGTATCTTACACGGCTGATTTACTACATTCTGGTAGTTATGGTTGCAGGACCAGCTCCCTTTTGTTCAATAATTGCTCTAATCTGATAACGTCCTTTCCAGCATGACTGGACAGTTATAAACTGTTTGAACACAAACCAATAACAATTCTGAATTCCTCGTCAAATGCTGATCGTGTTTGGTTTTTGAATCACCAAAATCGCCCAACTACAACCAAAGTTAAAACAATCTATTCCGTCCGAAAATATACCAATGTATTGGGTTTGACTGTGTTCGTATGTGATTGGTTGTAAGGTGCAACCACTATACTTTTCATAACGTTTGAGGTACATAACTCTTATGTTTAATCTAAAACATTGTTTTTAGCAGTATATGCGACTTTAGTAACTATATTAGTCCTGATGTGTTGGCTTAATTTAGTTACACATATTACCATCATGGTCAAATTGATTACAAAGCTAAGGTCACGTGGTTCCTATATACTACGATTTTCCCGCGCATTTAGCTCGATTACTGCAAAACGTGTTGTGAATATGTTGTTAATTTTCATTTTATTCTCATAAAAACACACTGCAAGTATTCACACTCACACTAGCAGTGAGGTTGCCAGAGCTCATGAAACCAGACGAAGAATTTTTATTTTGAGTTTTTCTAATGTAGAAATTTCCAATTTATTTTAAAATTTTACGAAGTAGGACTTTTAGAAAAAAAATACTCTTTGTCAAGGTCGAAAGCAAACATCCCAAGGAGTATGAAAATGCAGTTGAAGTCCTTGCAAACATTTTAAGTTAAGATACTGAGTGTTCCTGGATTTATGTGAGTTTATTTTACAAATTAAATTTTATTACACGTTAAAAAATTTATACTTGGATGTCCAGCACGATAAAAGCACGGATCCAAAAACAAAAGGCCGACTTCGACTGTCCTATTCATCGGAACAGCTACTATCGAACGTTTGGCTTTTAATGAAACGGGCTGCTGGGATCTGTCCCTCAGTAGTGCATATGATTTTGGATAAATCCAAACCGAGCGGGTGGAGCGTTTTTTCTTTACTGAAAAAACCAGCTCGAGAGCACCTCGACTTTTTGGAGTTACTAATGCTTGTTGGAGTCCACTCCCAATTAACTGAAGCTAAGTTTTTCATGGAGCAAGTCCCAATGCCAATAAAATGGTTATTGGCAAACCAAGAAAACATGACCTCAGCTATCATCTTTTATTCGTTGTTGTTGTTCTGCTAACTGAAGTGGAAAGTAACTCTGCTTGACTTTAGTAACCCTTTGAAGTCTGGTAGATAATAGGCCTACCTGTTGTTGTACCTGACAAAAGACTTTGCTTGGCAGTTAACAAAGGAGCAAGATGTATCTCCCTTTGAAGGATATTTGTGAAAGTTGACAGATGAGCTCTTATAATGAAAGCTGTCTACCTAAGTCCTATCCAAGTCAAAAGATAATGTGGAGCTTTAGTCCTTGGATAATTGGTGTCCAATATCTCTATTGAATACTGATTATAAAATACTTAAAAAAGTTCTTACATCCCCTATAAATAATATGGGAAAACTGGTTCATCCAGGTCAAACAGCTGTTAAAGGACGATATATAGGATACAATATTCGTATCATTCAGGATATAATTTTTTATACAAACATTACCGATGGTTAAGGACACATTTTATTTTTGGACTTTTGCAAGGCATGTGACACAATAAAATGGGACTTTATTTATCAAGCTTTGACGGCTTTTAATTTTGAACAGGGTTTTACACGATAATAAACCAACTGCTTGTGTTGTCAATAATATTTTACAACAGATTATTTTCGTTTAGAAAGAGGTGTAAGACATGGTGATTCATTGTCGGGCCCATTATTTTGCCTAGCTGTTGAAGTTATGGCCAATTACATATGAAAGTGCAATTTAATTAAAGGCATAAATGTTGAGAAAACTGAGAAGTTAAAATTCTCCAGTATGCAGATGACATTATCTTATTCCTTCATGACAAAAATTCTGGCATGAATTGTCTCAAATTTTTAGAACATTTTGGTTTACTCTCTGGTCTCCAGCTAAATATAAAAAAGAAATGTGATGGGTTATATTTAGGTCGAGAAAAAGAGTGTTCTGAACCACTTTATGGCTTCAAGTGGACTGGCAAACCAATCACGAGTCTGGGAATATTTTTAGTCATAACAAAAAGAAAATGAGTTTTTAAATTTTGAACTCAAAATTAAGTCCTTTAAAAAGTCTCTTGATATCTGGAAAAGTTGCAATATTTCATCGTTAGGAAGGATCATTGTAATTAAAACATTTGCGCTGTCTAAATTAATTGATGTTGTGAGCAATTTAGGAATTGACAGCGAACGTAGAGCTAAGATAAATACTATAATAAAAAATTTTGTTTGGCAAAATAAGCCACCTAGAATTTAAAAAAATGTGGCTTTAAATACCCATGAAAATGGTGGTTTGTCAGTTCCTGATATAAATATTATGTTCAAGTCATTACTAGTTAAGTGGGTTACGCGTTGCTTAGATGGAAACAATGAAGTTTTCAAAGTGTTTCCAGGGTATGTTTTAAAAACAAAACATGGAGGTATTTTGATCTTTAAATCAAATTATGATTGTAATTTGTTGTCTCTTGCAAATATTGATACCTTCTATCTTGACATCTTGATTGCTTGGGAAGAAATTAGTGCTCATTTACATAAGGACATAACAATTGTAAACCAAGTAGTGTGGAATAACAAAAATATATTGATTAATAGGAGGACTGTATTCTTGAATAGTTTCTTTGAGGCTGGTACTATTTTTGTGAAGGATCTTTTGAATTTTGAAAATAAATTTCAGTCATGGGAGATTTTGAAAAATAGATATAAGCTTTCAAATTGGATTCATTATGCTGCTTTGAGACGTGCGATTAAGTTTGATTTCAAAATGCATACATCCCCAGTCAAGCCAAATTATTAATGTGCTTTCTAGAAATATTTTGCTTTCCAAAATTGTTTCGCCTCCTGATATAGTGTACAGCTTAACTGATATTTACTCTAGACAACGAATTAAACAAATTTATATTCTTCCACACAAACTCTTGTTACCTCCTTATGTTAAAACCTTATGTTAAAAAAAGTGTTTACAAAACGTTATTTGAAAAAGATGAACTTAGTAAGTGATGACAAGTGTGCATCTTTTGGAACTGTTGAGACTTTTAACCATATGTTTGTGGAACTGTTGAGACTTTTAACCATATGTTTGTGGAATGTGGTTCTGTGAAAACTTAGTGGTGTGAAATTCAGAAACTTTTAATTTACATAACTGCACAACACGATTTAATCTTAGATAAAAATGTTATTTTGACAGCATATTTGGATGTAATTTTGAAGATATCAATACCATATTAACTATTTGCCAGTATTTCATTCATAAATGTTCTAGAGACCAGATTATTCCTAGATATTCACAATTTTAATGTTTCTTGTATAATTATTGTAAAGTAAGAAACATACAACCCCGAAAAACTGCCTTTTGGGAAACCCTCAATACTTATTTAGATTAGATCAACCGCGAAGTTCTATTATTTAGATATGTGCGTGTGTCTGCGTGTGTGTGTATGTGTGCCTGCATATATCTCATTGTTGTATATCTTAGTGTATTTAGAAATAAAATGTTAATATAAAAAAAAGAAAGCTGCATATGACAATGAGTTTCAGACCAATCGCACTATGGCTGTGCCCCCCTAGTGTCTATTGTTTTTACATTTGCGTCTATCTCTTAAGAGTTCCTTGGCTTATTTTCATGACATATGGGATGCATTTCAACGCTCCACATTGCCCTTGTTACGTTTTCCACGGTTTTTGAAGATCCTTGATGGATTTTCATGAAAAATGGAAAATAGGTTTGTATTAAAGAGACGCTGATGGACTCAACTTGTTTTATGCCTTTCAGTTTCCATTTTTGTTGTTTTCAAATCTGGTTTGTGGCATCTTCTCAGGATCATTATGGAAACTGGCATTATTTGACAGTACTGAGAAGTGAACCGCTGACTATTTTAGAATGGATGCGACAGCTGTGGCGCCCTCTCGCAGCAATTTTATTTTGTTGCCTGTGGCTCAATACAGGTTCCTTAATACTGAATCTTCTCAAAATTTGGCATGTGTTTGTATTGAGGATAGTGCAACACATGCGATTTTTGGGACAAATTTGACTACTGTGGTGTCACATAGTTGTAATTTTGTGTTTCTTTGCATTTGCTTTGGTATCTACCAAGTGTGATGATGGATATTTGTGAAATACTACAAACAAGCCACTTTCTTGTGGACAAGTCAGTCCTGGACTGATTCAGATGTAATTTACCTATGTTGCACCCCCTATTGGCCTGTTTGTTGTTTTTGTGTCCTTCCTTGTCTGTCAACCCATCCTCCAAACTTCTNAGCGCTTGCCTCCTAAAACGTCACTTCCGGAAAAGCGGACGAATAATTAATAAAATTACGAAAAGCTGTAATTAAGTGAAAAATATGTCTAGGATAACCAACCAACCTTATTTTAGCTCAAAATGACATGGAAAAAGGTTGCCTTCGCCTTGAAGTTTACTGGCATTGTATTGTTCTTTGGAAATGCTGAAAACTCCACTGATCACACTTTTTATCTGCGCTGTGTGTGATTGGTTTATAGTATGCTCTGCGTTGATCTTGTATTGTACATTATAGAGCTTTGGAGCAAGATTTACACACCATTATGTGGTTCAACCTAGTTACATGTTCGCTGATTTATAACTACACTTAGCTAAGGCCTCTGTCATCATACTTGTATTGTATCAACCAGGATTCATTATATTCTGTCTAAATCTGTCAGCATGACCAGTATTGTATAAAATGTTGACCCTCATGTATGGTATAGTGTATTGAACTTAATTAAGTGTTACTTTTATGTAACAATTGAGATTGGTAAGGCATCTGTTCACTGGACACTGTTGCATACATAGTGGCATTGAGAATGATGTGCTCACTGTTAGCTGGAAGACGTTACCAAGAAAGGTCAAGTAGCAAATTAACCATAATGTTTTTGCTAATTACAGAATACATGTATAGACCTGGGAACCAGTAATATTTCACTTCAACGTTACAGTGAGTTTGCATAAAAAATCATGCAAAATTACAGCAAAATCATTTACAAAACTATAGTTATGAAATTGATTTCTAAGACTTTCTGTAAACAATCACGGAAAGACTGGTCCGGAAATCACCGCTGATCTAACTACAACTTTGCGCCAGTTTCCAAGAGGTACATGCATGTCACCGCGTACGGTACGTAGGTAATTTCCGTTGCAAGACTGCAAGGAAATCCTGAAGCCAGCTATCAGATTAGTCACACAGCTATACTTTGTTGTCTGCTGTGCTGCTGTTCCTTGTTTTAATGGTTGCTAGGTTACACTTGTGGAGGACCTTATCCACAAGTCTGTGTATTTAATCAAGTATCACACAACAGTAGATTTGAATTCTGTATACATATATGTTTTCAGAAAACGGAAAACTAGTAGAATTTTATTTTTATCATTTTAGTAAACTTTATCAAAAAAGGAATTACACAGCAAAGCAACAGTGTCAATAACATTGCTGTCAAATTTCATTTGATATAAGTGTTCCTGATAAAATCTCAATAAAACACTTGTTACTGTTTTTCAAATTATTTTGTTTTCTTTGTAAGAAACTTATCTTTTTTCATAAAAATTGTAAAAATCCTTTATATTTTTATAGCTGCTTTATGCAAAAATGGAAATTTTTTAACAGACTGTTGTTGAAAGCAATGCATTAACCAAAAGTGCCATTCATATCCGATCATCTATTTCCGAGACATGGGGTTCGCAACTGCCACATTTGGATATTTTTGTAGGGTCCTACACAACCTTTACGAAGAAAATGATTATTCCGTTACAAAGAACGGTCCTTTCTCAACAGAGATCAGTTTCTTTGTTCTATGACGTAAAACATCGGTGTCATAATTTTGGTTTGGAAATGTTGACTTCAATGCACGTTATTAGAAGTTCTCACACACGCACTCTGGTATACTATTGATTTATAGGTGGTGCTGAAGTAGAATCTAGTCTCATGCAAGTTGTGGTCTCTTCAGCAGCAGGTGGTCTCAGAGGAGTCACTTATCAACTCATTACAAATTCTGTTTCTGATGCTCAGTGCAGATAACCTCTGATACCCGCATTATATTCTTATACTGCTGCAGTTAACAGCGGAATCGTGGATTGCCAAATACATCATGGCAAAACGCTGACTTGTTGCTTAGAAATGAATTGCCAGTGCTTGTAAGATTGACTAAGTATTGGAGACCAATGTGTTTTTGGGACCATAATGTTAACAGATCAGTAGTTGCCCTGGCCAACCTCATTAACGGTCAGTCAAAACGGTGCCACTCTATTTATCGAAAAGTGCCTACCCAGTTTGGTAATCTCTTATTTTTTGTTTGCATGGAAATAAACAAGCTGTTTTATAGTTTGAGAATAGTGTTAGCCGCAAGCAATCACTGTAAGGTGTTATACTTTACCTTTTTAATGAAAAATTTCTTGTAAAAAGCAACTTTAGTAAACCGGTGTTCCATCTGTGACAAGTTATTGTGATCTTTCAAACCAACTAACTATGCGACTTTGCTCATTAGACTAAGGTCATCGTGGCAATCCAACTTGTGTAGTCTAATGTGAAGTAATATCAAAATCACGCCTATTTTGACTAAGTTACAATACGAAACCAGTAAATGAGCTAAATCAAAATTTGGTTTCTCTCACGGAAGGCGTGCTCATTAAGCTGTTTAAGTTCTTGCAAGTATCATACAGCAACTTCATATAGGGGGTCCATGTAGCTGGTCTGTGATTTGACAAAGAAAGGTCACCGGCCCACTGTTTTTAGGTGCTACATGGACAGCTTTCCTTCAAAAATTGATATTGCTTTTCCCTGCACTACATCCGAGATCTGTCAATATGAGATTGTTCTTTAACCTTTCAGTCACAGTTACCCCTGGTCCATATTCTTCTGGTTCATATTCGACACATCTTTAATCGAATATGTCTTAGGCCTAGTACAACATAAGTTTGGGGCTTATATGAAAAAGCAACACTTTTCCAGCCGATCGTGTCAGTTGTGTCACTTTAAGCCCTGGTCACAGGACTATTGTATCGAGCAACATCTCTAGGATTTGATAACACCACTCCACTGGGTGTTGACAATTCCACCCCATACCAGCAGGCACTGTATCCCACAGACCCATTCCCCTAACATTCACTCGCGTCCCAGATATGTTCCATACAGGGTGGTCAAACTGCAGCCCTGGAGACCAAACACCATCCTGGTCACTTAAGTGCAGTTGTTGCTATCACTCCACTAGTTTTGTGTATGCACCACATAGGAAGTTCCATATATGTTACGGTTAGCATGAAGTCCCTGACCTCGGTGGGTTACTAATGCACCAACGTTGATTTGTTCACATCCGGGTGATTACGAACTTAGTCACAACTTTTTCAATCATCTTGTTTGAAGGTCTTGGTCAAGCTTAGAAGACTTGCATATTGCTTCACCAGTTCTGTGATCAGAGATTCCCTCTGGTGGTTGGTTCACTGATGAATTTAGGGTCTGTTTCATTAGGGACTGAAATTAATGAGCAAATAAAGCATTAAAAACTTGAGCCAATTCACCACAAGCAAACATGTTGGTAATAAAATGGTAAGGGAGTGACCATGCAAGGACAATGAGCATTCATCAGATAATTGGTAGAAAATCAGAAAAAAGAAATACCGGGTAGCCATAAATCGGGAGAGAAATGACTGAAAATTGTTTCTAAGAAATTTTGCCGATAATCAGCAAGAAGATTTTGTTCTCTGCAACTTTCTTTTAAAACCATTGTATGTTTCTGTCATTGTCAAGGATTTTCAAAGTATGTGTAAGTCTCATGATTTAAAAGTAGTTGCACGCCAAAAGTGATCTGTTTGGCTTTATTAGTTAAATGTGTTTTCTTGACACCTGTCCTTATCTCAAGAGAAATATTGATTATTACATGGTGAAGTCGTTATCCTCCGTATTCTAGAGCCTGAGTAGATTTTGGAGAATTATCGAAAATCCATGAGGGCTCTAAATAAGGGGGATAACGAACCATGTAATAATCTATTTATACCACACCCTGAACGAGAAACATTGCAATGAATCGATCTACCTTTCTCGACTCGCCTCGGCTTTGTAACTACTTTCTACTGTCAGAGGCCCGGGGTCTGATGTCGTGACCTTTTCAGAAAAGCCGAGCTATTTTTGTCAAATAATGCTTTTACTCAAAACCAATTGAAAATTTAAACAAAATAGAAATAAAGTAAATCAGTTAAATTAAGATTTAGCAACTATTATAGCTTACTACACGTTTTATCACGCTAAGCTTCGACCGGAAAAATATCGTTTGCTAAAGTAGGTTACCACTAGTAACTGAGTGTAATGCTCAAGTCAAAGGATCCTGATGACATGCTATCCACATTCAAATTGGAGATCGGTGATTTACAAGTGAGAGAACATTAGAGAAAAATTTCACTGAATTAAAGTATCGTTTTTGTGGAAATTATTATTATTTCTCATAGCATATAAATGTCGGTACAATGCCCTTTGTTGAACATGCGATTCTTGCACATGCTCATTCTATTTTCACGTCCGATGATGTCAGCTGCTAGGTGGTGTAGTGGTAAAGTCGACGACTCGAAACTCTTGCGGACCAGGTTCGAAACCGGCCTCGGTTCCCGCCAAAATGTTAACTCACTAGTGAAATAACTAAATGGGTTATTACACGGTTGTATTGGCCATTCGAGGCTGATATTGTGGTATAAAGGTCATTATGTTCATGGCCAATTCTCTTCAGAGCTTTGATTATCATTTTGTTCTTTGCTCCTGTCTAACCTCCAGATATCTGAAGTGCTTCTGCACAATTTCTTTCTTGCTTTAATGACTGATGAAGTTGACATCTTACACAAGGTTGTAGTTTTTGTTCTTTGCTCCTATCTTTTCAGCTTCAATTATCTGAAGTGCTTGTCCACATGAAAATGTTCTTTCACACTTTGACAACTGACGAAGCTGACGTTGTACTCAAGCGACTGCGGAAAGAGGCTCTTAAAGATGGGTTAAATACCATGGGTATACCAGTGACACGTGATGAGGCACATGAGTGGTTTACATGGCTCGATGTCAGCGGTGAAGGGTAAATGGAGGCATTATAGTTGGCAGGAAATTGTTCAGTTATATTAGTCGACACTTAGGCTTGACATCATGCATATTTCTATACCGATACGTGTTCAATAAGGCATCACTAGGCATGACGTCATGCATATCTCTGTACTTGGCTGTGCTCAGTAAGGCAACACTGGGCACGACACATCTTCCATATCTCTGTACTGGCCCGTGTTCAATAAGCTGACACTAGGCATCACATCATGCACATGTCTCTGTCACTGCACCATGTTCAATAACTAAAGGTGAGTGAGTCCGAATTTTACAAAATCTCATATGCCAGTGTGCAAATATACTTATTCGTGAAATTCGGGTCTACCAACTTTAAAGCTATGTTGGACCCTATAGAAATGGGCAAACTTTGGAACACCATATCTAAGAAATGGCCTATCAGATTCATAATTATGTGACTGACTTTCAGATACCATGCTTTTACCAAACTGTTAGGAATTGTTTAAAGTGCTAAAAATCACCTTTTCAGTTTCAAAAAAGCACTTACCAATGAACTTTCAAATACGAACTTCAGTAAACACTATCTGGTATTAACTGATCTTGAGTCATGAACATTCATTGGTCAATACATCCTACATAGAATAAGGCAACCAATCACAACATTAGTGGTCTTCTATTGTGTTAAGTGTTAAAAGCCATCGGATACTGCTGCTTGTTTTCCTGTGGTTTATTAAATTAGTAAAGAATGGCAAAGCGTTGAGTTTGCGGATACGTAGATATAACAACTCACTAGTTGAGCACCCTGTGGCATGTGGAACGTCTAGAGAAGGGCGGATATGGTACAAGAAATTAGCGTGTTGGTGGACATGAAACACTGATGCTGGATACGCTTATAGGTCACATTCTTGTCTGTGGAGCTAAGAAACTTTCACCCAAAGTTGCCTTTTTACTATTTTCTCATTTTTTTGTAAACGTTGAATTCTTAGTTGTGATATGCAGTGTTATAGAAGTAAGGTTTAATGATGCTGACAATGTAGTCACTTGTCAGCACAAGGTGAATGGGGGTTTTAAGCACTTTGAATTTTCTACTTTTTCCTGAAGAAATTGGACTTTTATGATTTTCATGCAAAAACTCAAAAGTTATGTAAAACAAATTTGTAACGATAATTTAGAAAACTGTACTGACAACATTTTTGAGATTCAATACTCATTTATTCAATAAAGTTTGGTCATTTTATTGATAACAGTTCTTTTGCTATCAATGTACCTAGTTTCTTTTTTACTAATCTTTTCTAAGAAGACATAATAACATGACCCATTCAATAACAGATTGGTAAAAATTAAAAAATCAGACTCTATGAGCTTTCTATTACTTTGTACTGATTAAAAATCTGAAGNGTAAACACTATCTGGTATTAACTGGTCTTGAGTCATGAACATTCATTGGTCAATACATCCTACATAGAATAAGGCAACCAATCACAACATTAGTGGTCTTCTATTGTGTTAAGTGTGAAAAGCCATCGGATACTGCTGCTTGTTTTCCTGTGGTTTATTAAATTAGTAAAGAATGGCAAAGCGTTGAGTTTGCGGATACGTAGATATAACAACTCACTAGTTGAGCACCCTGTGGCACGCGGAACGTCTAGAGAAGCGCGGATATGGTACAAGTTTGTACAAGAAATTGGCGTGTTGGTGGACATGAAACACTGATGCTGGGTATGCTTACCTTATAGGTCACATTCTTGTCTGTGGAGCTAAGAAACTTTCACCCAAAGTTGCCTTTTTTTTCTATTTTCTCATTTTTTGTAAACGTTGAATTCTTAGTTGTGATATGCAGTGTTATATAAGTAAGGTTTAATGATGCTGACAATGTAGTCACTTGTCAGCACAAGGTGAATGGGGGTTTTAAGCACTTTGAATTTTCTACTTTTTCCTGAAGAAATTGGACTTTTATGATTTTCATGCAAAAACTCAAAAGTTATGTAAAACAAATTTGTAACGATAATTTAGAAAACTGTACTGACAACATTTTTGAGATTCAATACTCATTTATTCAATAAAGTTTGGTCATTTTATTGATAACAGTTCTTTTGCTATCAATGTACCTAGTTTCTTTTTTACTAATCTTTTCTAAGAAGACATAATAACATGACCCATTCAATAACAGATTGGTAAAAATTAAAAAATCAGACTCTATGAGCTTTCTATTACTTTGTACTGATTAAAAATCTGAAGTTGTGTAGATATTTGTCTTAATAACATAACAAAGTAATTGGACAACGGTGGTGGTAAATGATATTGTTAACTATTTCCGTACCATAGGACTGGACATCTCATTGCTACTCTTTTGATAGCGAGTCACTGGTAAGCGCTATTCAATACGCTTGTGGTAGAGAATGATCGCATAATGTTTTGAGTTACAAAGCTTACATGACTGTATTCAATCCATGGTTTCAAACTCCACAACTATTTGTAATTGAATGATATAGGTATTGCTTGATGGCGCTGTGTGTGGGTACCTGTGTGTGGGTACCTGTTTGTGACTGTTTTTGGTTTTGAGACAATATAAGTGGAAACTAATGTCTGCGTATTCTCCATGATTGATTGTTTCATTTCAGAGAGATTGACTTATTTAACTGGAGTAACCTGCTGACTGTGAATAAATCTCTGAGAAAGATGTGTGCCGTGCCTGAATTGGCTGTAAGTTAATCATAAAATCTCGTGCTCGTATTATGTATTTTGCATTGCACACGTATTCATTAAGAATTATATATACATTGCCTTTGACAGACTGTGAATGGGTTACTGTCATGTAACTGTGCTGAAATGCTAAGTTGATGTGACTCTTCACCGGTTACATTAACGTTAGCTGCATGAGCAGATTCATCATCAGGACCTAATTAGGAAAATTTGCAGGCTGACCTCCAAAAATAAAGTGAAAACTAAAAATTTAATCATACGGGATTAAACTGGGTTGGGATCTGACTGTCACATGATGATCAATTGGGCAGGGATTTGACAGGTGATCACCTACTGGGTGGGGATCTGCCTGTCATAATTATCGAATGGGCAGGGATCTGACTATCACATGATTATCCATTGGGTGTGGATCTGAGGGTCACGTGATCATCAACTGGCCGGGATCTGACTCGCATGATTATCCATTGAGCATGGATCTGAGGGTTACGTGATCATCAACTGGCCGGGATCTGACTCGCATGATTATCCATTGGGCACGGATCTGAGGGTCATGTGATCATCAACTGGCCGGGATCTGACTCACATGATCATCAATTGGACTGGGACACATGGTCATCAACTGGGTTGGGATCTTACTATCACATGGTCATCTGTAGTTGTTACTGAAAGTCCCTTTCAGCATGCAGTCTTACAGCATTTTTTAATGTGGCATTAGTTGGTGAGTTTTATCTTTGCGTAATTGTTTAGATTGTTTTCAAATAACACTTATTGACTAAGAACATTGTAATAGGACATTGCCCATTGTGCACTCTAGGTGCTAGTATCAACTAGCTTCTCTGCTGGGATATGTTGAGGAACTTTGTCTAGTCTGTGCCAGCTTTAAGCGCCAGGTTACACTTAATTGACTGTTTTCTTCAATACTGGCACTTTTCATGAAGTGTGGCCTAAGAGTATTTAAAATGGGAGATGAGAGTAACCAAAGTAATTGCAGACTGAGGAATATCTTTACTGAACAGTATTAAATACATTATTTACATCGCTCCTTTCTCAACAAGAGGTTCACTGAATGTGCAAATGTCTGTTAGTGCACCCCTGAGGAGCAAGCGCTTTTCATGCAGAATATTCTGCTGTAGATAATATTTGTTCTCTCCATAGATTAATCCAGAGATACTTAACAAATCAGCAAGGAAAGTTTTACTTTTCACATGTTGATTTTGACTAAGCATTTGACAGCATCAAGGTTTCCCACCTTTTTAAGATTAGTGTTATTTGTGTAGTATATCAACAAGAAATGTATAAAATATTTTACAGCATTTGTCATGATGTTGAGGCCTGGTGTAAATTTTCTGGTCGTACGACTCCATGTTTTTTGTTGCAAAATCGGTGTCCGCTTCATTTTATGTGTCACTACCCTGTCTTGGATGACTTGCCCTCCAATTTCCTGATTAGGATGATAGATCAGATTAAGAGTAGTTAGCTTTATTTCAAAGTCCATTTCAAAGTCATGATCCTTTTGAGTTAAAAAGTCTGATACTCAAGAGCACCAGTGCTAGGAGCTGAACTTTTATCATGATTGTAAAGTTGTATATTGTAAATAGCATTATGAGGCCAAGGCTTATGGTGCACACAAGGCCTATATACCATAAACATTTCTGACTTTGGTTGTTGATGGTTGATGTTGCAGACTGGCAAGTTGGTCAGCTCAGTGAATGCCATGACTGACGAGGAAGAAGAACAAATGAAGAACATGTTGAGACGAGTTGATACAATTGTTGAGGTACCTTATCTTCAGAGTTCCTTGACGGACTTTCATGGAATTTGGCAGATAGGTTTCTGTTAAAGGGAGAATGACGCTCTCACTTTTTGGATAGTTTTGATGTTATTGTTTGTTACATATTGGCCGCTTTACTGTCTTCAACGATTACGAAAGCGTTATATGTGTTTGAACTCGGAAGAAGATGGGCAACCATATTAATTGCCAAAGGATGACCATGCCTTGTCTTGTTTAGAAATTTTCAACCCCTAGGGCGGCCACAAACTTATAATGAGATGAAAGCAGTTCCAATAATTTACCCTAGCTGCTAGTTAGACGTGATGTTTTTGAATGGTTGTAAGTCAGTTAACCTTTATGTGTTTTGAAGACCAGTGCATTATAGTTTTATTTGAATCATATAAGTCATGTCTGAGATAGGTTACTTCATAACAAACACACAGTATCTTAATGTCCAATGATGTCAGCGATATGGTCATTTTCTTTTTCAGCACGCTCGTTCCAAAGATGTCCGCCTGATGGTGGATGCAGAGCAGACGTACTTTCAACCCGCCATAAGCCGCTTGACTGTTGAAATGATGCGAAAATTCAACAAAGAGAAGGCAGTTATCTTCAACACTTACCAGTGTTATCTCAAGGTATGGTAATTTTCCACTTCTTAAAATAATATTTTGTCCCTCACTTATTTCGCATGAGCTTAGTTGGTGGGAATATCTTTCTTCACCTAATTCACACAGTCAGGCATGTACTTGGGGAAACATCCATACAAAGCCCTATCACTAACTTTTAACATCCATACAAAGTCGTGTCAAAGATTCTTAAAACATCCCTCACAAAATACCAGTCAACAACACTTAACATCCCATACAAAGCTGTTTCAATAATTATTAAAATATACATACACAGCTCTGTAGATAACTCTTAACAGACATAGGAAACCATGTCAGTAACTCTTAAGATACAAACAAAGCCCTGTCAGTAACTCGATTTTAACATACATACAAAGCCCTGTTAACAACTCGTAACATGCATACAAATAATGCTTGGCACCCCATACAAAGCCCTGTCAATAACTTTTAACGGACCATACTAAGCCTGATCAGCTTTGCTCTTTTTAAGGGATTTCAAACATTTTAAGGTAAAAATGGTGGAAATACGTGCCATAACTTGTACTACTTTCATAATTGTACTACTAACATTTCCGTGAGTGTACTACATACTTAGCATTGTAATACATTACATGTATTACATCACATTGTACTAACATACCATGTACTATTTACATTCATTACATGTATTACACTTACATCACATTGTACTAACATACCATGTACTATTTACATTCATTACATGTATTACACTTACATCACATTGTACTAACATACCATGTACTATTTACATTCATTACATGTATTACACTTACATCACATTGTACTAACATACCATGTACTATTTACATTCATTACATGTATTACACTTACATCACATTGTACTAACATACCATGTACTATTTACATTCATTACATGTATTACACTTACATCACATTGTACTAACATACCATGTACTATTTACATTCATTACATGTATTACACTTACATCACATTGTACTAACATACCATGTACTATTTACATTCATTACATGTATTACACTTACATCACATTGTACTAACATACCATGTACTATTTACATTCATTACATGTATTACACTTACATCACATTGTACTAACATACCATGTACTATTTACATTCATTACATGTATTACACTTACATCACATTGTGCTACTTACATTACATTATAATACATGCTATGTATTACTTACATCACGTGCTAACATACCATGTACTATTTACATTACATGTACTTCTTACAATGGAGGAGGCAGTGTGGCCTAGTGTGATGGATACCTGCTTTCTTTACTCGAGGTCGTGGGTACGAGTCCCAGGTTTCTGCTCATCAGCTCCGTTTTTAATAAAGCATAAAAATGGTTCCAGGTGATCAGTGCAATGGGCCCACTTGCGCAGCCTGCGCACGTATGGTACAACATGTATCAGACCGCCTGTAATATTTTTTATGCAGTCACTTACAATACTTAGCAATACTAACTGCTATTTGAATTATCTTGTACTATTTACATTTCATGTAATTAAACGTGAAAACACAAATTCTTTTTTGTAGGAATCCTTTAATGAGCTGCAGTTGGACCTTGATCTTGCCAAGCGAGAAAACTTCTGTTTTGGTGCCAAGATTGTACGGGGGGCCTACATGGAGCAGGTACTCATAAGGCCGATGGACTGTGGCAATGATGTCGTAGAAATGGATACATCGAGTTGTTTTAAAAAAACAGAAGTGACTGTAGTTGTATTCTCAAAGCTTTTGTGACTGCCATTAAATTTTTTGATATAACAATGATCCTGTGGTGTCGGTTAGAGTGAACCTTTTCCTGTAAAAATTAATAATTCTATTGCTTAGATTAAACCTTTTCCTGTAAAAATTAATAATGCTGTTGCTCAGAGCTACAGCGTACCAACTAATTTCTGTCATATTTCAGTGTTCCAAAAAGTAGTTGAACGTCATGTTGATGAAAAGATTGGTAAGACTTGCACTATGTATGTTAAGAAATAGTGACCATTTTCCTTCAGGAACGTGAGCGAGCAGTTGCCCTCAACTATGAAGACCCAATCAACCCGACGTACGAGGCAACTAGTGAAATGTATGAAAAAGTGATTACATATATAATGGAGCAAGCGAAACATAGGAGCAGACCTGCAGCTGTATCTGTCATGGCCGCCACTCACAATGAAGACACAGTCAGAATGATTGTTAGCAGGTGGGAAGTGATACTTACTAATTTTGTTCATTTTAGGTGGATTATACTGGTCATTGTGCCGTGCTTTGACCAAAAACGTTACGTACCATTCCCCTGGACTGTTAAAACCAAGAAATTTCCAACATCACTATCAGATCTATTATCACGCTGGATTAAACTTGACAATCAAGTAAATGAGATCCAGATTGTATCCAAAATGTCAAAACGCAACGTTGTGTTCATGGAACGATCTTTTCTAAATTTTCGTCTTCTGTCTTTACTTAGCCCGAATTTCGAACTTGACTAGGACAAATTTTGTGTTGCGAACCTTGAGTCACTTTTTCATGATATGGGTCCATGATCTCAATTACCACTGACTTTTTGACACACTGCTGACAGGTTTCTCAGTCTCAAAATGCTATTTATTAAAACAAGTTTGATATCGTCAATCATTTTGATGCTCCTGCATATTACTTTAATCTCTGTCCATCGTTTGGTGTCTGGTGTCCATCCATCATCTGTAGCTGTATCTCCTAAATCGCTTGTAGGATTTTTATGCCATCGTCTCTGTCCTGCATCCAGTGCTATATCTCGTAAATCCCTTGGTGGATCTTCATGAAACGTGGCACGTCATGTGTTCGTATGATGCCTTTTTTGTTTTTGGTTTTTGGATGACTTGATAGGATTCAATTACCGCTATATACCCTGGGGGCAATTTTAGTTTGTCTTGGCGTGTATCTTTGGAGTTGTATTTTCATGAAATTTGGCAAAATGGGATAATATAAGCTTAAACTATGAGGAGGAACTTTTATTCAGCCAGCTGTATTCGTAAAGGTGTACTATAGGAGCCTGATGGTGGATAATTTTCTTGGTTTCGCGTAGTATAAGAACTGAGTTAAGCACAAGTTGAATAGCTGAAATTTGTATGACCAAAAATTTAATGATGTTAGAATTGTATTTGCAAGCCAATTTAGCGAGATTTTCGTGGCGAAGTGACTCTTGTCAATGCGTTATTCAGTACATTGTCTGTAGAGTTCCCGTGTGACGAGGCAACTCTCAGAGACCATTGTGTGATGGCTGGGGCAACAAAAATCGAGCACACATGTAATGCAAGTGAGGAACGCACTATTTTGAGATAGATAATTTTTCTTTCTTGGATTATCAAATTTTTGCATTATTTCAGATTTAAACATTTATTCATTCATGCTCACAGACAATATAAACATTCACTAAAGACAGAACTGGAATGATTACCAAATATAAGTTGATAAATGTGTTACCAGACACTCACTGTCACCCTGTGTCACTGTGATATTTTCAGTCGTCTGCAAACAGAAGAACCATAACGGTCCATCAACTTGCAATTGGCGATTTTAAGTAAAATTCTCAATTTTGTAATATTTAAAATTTAATGTTTTTTTTGTGAAATTGAAACATGGCAAGTAATTGACAAATTTAACAAATCAGGGAAGACAAAGTTTATGGTCCTGTGAATTTGCCATAGTTTAATACTAGGTAATGTTGCCCTGTTTTAACCCAAAAACGATGGTTCGACTCATAGTGTACTGCTACGCAGTGTTATTGTAACAGAAATAACTGGTCCAATATCTCTGTTTCAGGATGCATGAACTTGGAATTCACCCTAATCACAAGATTATCTGCTTTGGTCAACTCTTGGGGATGTGTGATCAAGTTAGTTTTCCGCTCGGTAAGTTAAACTGAATGATAGACGCACATGCCCAGTGCGATGGGGGAGGGGTGAGGGGTGGAGACTGTTTTGTATTTAGACCAGCAATGTACGCTCGCGCCGGCAGTCCAATTTTGGACTTCTAGAAACCAAACCGGTTGTTTTTTGTTTAACCATACTACATCAGTTTTATGAACAGAATAGAAATAATATACCTCGTTACAATGTGCCCTGACTGTCAGTTTAGAATATCAATAATGGTATGAGTTACCAACTTTCAATTCCCAGTTTTACTTATTGGATGCAAATCTATCCTGCACCTTACTAGTGTTGCAATGATTCGAGTTGTCGACGACATTGTCGACCAATGAAAATTAATTTCAAGACATTGCTATCGTTTCTGTGATCTCTCTATAACAACTACAAAATCCATGTAAATTTGGTGAAACCTCCATGGCCACACCCAAATCTTGGTTTGGTATTGCTTAAAATTGTAAAGTCATTCATATAAACAAGGTGAAGACTCCTCAGCCACAAGTGAATCTTTGTCTGTGTAGGATTGCATTATTTGTTGTTCATTAGAGAAACATAACTACCATGGTTTGAACCAGTGCCGTCTGAACAGTCCTAGACTTGGCTATCATAGCGAATTTCTGGTTCTTGGTGATAGTTTCACTCCAAAACCGTATCGAGTCTTTCATTTGGAAACCTTTCAGACTAGATTTCAAAGGTCCCGTATTGTATGTTGCAATGAGGTTCAATTGCTTTGGGTGTACCATAGTCTCAGTCATTGCATCCAGGCAGCTAGTAATAACAATGTGTTACTTTAGACAGATGTATTACTAAACATCTTTCAAAGGTTTCTGTTTATTCGATTACTTAGTTACATTTAGCCGACTTTATGACCAGGTGGTTTACCAAGCAAGACTTACGAGAGATATTGTCATGTATTTTAAATGAGAACACGTGACGTTGACTAGATTTCAGCTAGGTCCTAGCATAGGTCCTAGTGTTAGTGAAGGCATGCCAGCTCTTGTTGTACCGGGTCTGATTTTACCAACCTGGTGTAACTGTCAGAATGCCTGGTTTAGTTAGATCAGGTTGTAGGTTTAGTAACTCCAGCATTAAGGTATCCAAGACCCTCTAATGTATTGATCTGCATTAATCTCGACAAAAGAACTACTGACAGAAGCGCTTCAAGGGAACCTTTATCATGCGGATATAAATGGCACACAGCAGTACAGTTAAAGCTGCCATTTGCTAGTGGTCCTGATGCCAATAAATGGGTTGAAAAAGGTCTGAAAACTTTTCTTATGAAGAAAAATGTTTCCCCACAGAACTGATTAGTGGAAAAAGCTAATGTTATAGAGAACAAAAAAAAAACTGATGTCAAATCAAGTTGGCCTAAGCATCAGACTTGGAGAGACATTGGTCCACCAAAAAGAAATTATCACCGTAAACAGCTTCAAAGAAACTTTCCATTGGGGGACCCGAATGAAGGTGAAAGTCAGCCAGGAAAATCAGGTGGTGCTGACCAGAGATGGTGCCTGTGTCGTCACAAAATTGAGAATAGTCCATTCTTGTTCAAAAATGGCGTCACGGATGCAACATCTTTCTGCTGCAAGAATCACGCAAGGCTGCGTCAGGCATTTTAAACAGTGTTAAACCTGGGTTTGGCCAGGTCTATTGTTAAACCTGGGTTTGGCCAGGTCTATTGTTAAACCTGGGTGTGGCCAGGTCTATTGTTAAACCTGGGTTTGGCCAGGTCTATTGTTAAACCTGGGTTTGGCCAGGTCTATTGTTAAACCTGGTTTAAGATCTTAATGCATGTCTGAGGAATTGACTTCGATTGTGAAATGAAAAGCAGCTTAAACCAGGTTTAAACTGGAGTTAGAGCAGGTTTTACTGACAACTGGTCTAAAAGTTAAACCATCTTTATGAAATGCAGATTATCTTTAATCTTGGTTTAAGTCCAATTTAAACCAGATTTAACTTTAAACTACCTTGATGAAATTGGCTGCAAATGTCAGACCTGAACGCAAAATATAAATGAACGAAATTATCAGTTTGTTTTGAAAAACTTGCATTTAATTTGCTCCATTTTATTCACTATAACTTGCCAGGAATTCCAAACTATATTTGGTACACTGCTATGTATTTGCAGGTCAAGCGGGTTTCTCTGTCTACAAATATGTTCCATATGGCCCTGTGGAGGAGGTGTTGCCGTACTTGTCTAGGCGGGCACTGGAAAACCGTGGAATGTTCAAGAAAGTAAAGAAAGAACAACACATGATGTGGCAAGAAGTGAAACGACGCTGCCGCCAGGGGGTGTTCTTTGACAGACCGTCTCTGCACTAGACGACCTATTGCATAATTGTAGGAATCTTTAAAATTTGTAAAAAATATTTATAATTGTGATCAGATCACTTAAATGCTGGAACACAACATCCGTAATTGTGTCAAGAGAGTTGCAGTAAATCTATCTTTGGATAAAAACTTTTGATTAAGATCATTTACTGACTTGTCTTAAATTGTTTCTTTTTCATATAGAAGTGACTTCGTTCTTGTAGCGATAAAAACTGATAGTCAGTGATTGCTTGAGTTGAGACTCAATGAGTTGGTGATTAGTGTAATGGGCTGGCCTTGTGGCCTAAACACGCCTGGTGTACCGCAGAAGGCATCAAGCCACCTGCATTTTTTTTCAATGAGCTGCCTTTACATGTTGAATCATTTTTATGGACGCAAAACAATAAACCTGCAGCTGATTCAAAAGGCTGGTTCCAAGATGGAATGCCTAGATTTATTGCTAGGTGGTATATTGGATGTAGTTGTTATGGCAGGCAAAATGACTCGGCTAGTTAGGCCAACTTATCGAGTCTGATATCAAACACAAAATTAACGAAGAGTCATTTGTTTTGTAGTCTCAACATTACTTTTAATCTGAGTTAGGAATATGTGGAAACCAGTTGGCTCTGCTTTCACTGTAACATTGTTTTGTAGATTGGAGATGCATTTGTGTTGGACTGCCCTCTAGTCAATGTGGAATTCTGTGGGTTGGAGATACACAAGTGTTGTACTGTTAGTCAATGTGGAACTCTGTAGGTTGGAGATATACATCAGTGTTGGACGGCCCTGTGTAGTCAATGTGACTCATTGTAGGTTAAACATACATAAGTTTTGGACTGCACTCTGTTGTCAATGTGATTCCTTGTAGGCTGGAGATACATGAGTGTTGGACTGCACTCTGTAGTCATCGTGGTATCATTGTCACGTCTTGTCACTGATTCTCGATAATTGGATTTATCTCAATTTCTTGCTAACAGCGCATTACAGTCGCCCAGTTGGACTCTACTGTCCGTTTTCTCAAAATATGCATTGCAATTGTGGTTGCCGTCTTAGATCGTCTTCACATTGGGGGTTTCAGATACCTCAATAACAAATTAAAGTACTTTGAAAACTGTTTTGGCCCTAATCAGGACAAAACATTTATCAAAAACTTAAGGCAGACTTAAAATCTCTTTCTTTAAACTGTCTTGAGTCAAATTTAAGTTTTATCTTAAAGTTTAAGATTTGTCTTAGCTATTAAAGTCAGTTTTGTTGGAACGGGCCCCAGGGCTCTGTTTAAGTCTCAAGTTTGATTGTTGGCATGATGTCAACAGATCTGTACAACAAGAACTTGATGGTATGACAGCATTTTATTTAAGTTTAAGTTAAGACTAAAATAGTTTCATGAAACGGAACCCAAGTTATTTCTGCAGTCATTTGTTTCTACAATTCTTTGTTATGGAATTGTCAAACACTATTTTCTGTGGTCATACCCCAATCAGTTTCTTTTATCTCTGACATTTTTTGTATTTGACAAAGTAATCTCTTGAATGCCTATAGTGTGTCACTGTCACAGTAGGCTGTGTAACCTATTGAAATGTGACCCACCTGTCCAATAACAGTTCTTGCAGGTTCAGTGTGACAATTCAGCTATTTGTCTTGTGCACTATGATCGTTTTCGTTGGTGACTGGTGTAATTAGTATGGAGAAATTATGCCTCCTGAAGGGATAGTTATTATTGACACACGCACGCACACACACACAATGTACATTCTACAAATATTAATATATGTATATGTGTGTGTTTTCACCATTTCTGTACATGATTTTGTAACCCACTGTTCACTTTGTTCTGCGTTTAACTAATATTATGTAATACGTTATACAATGGTGTGAAACACAAAGTGTCAGTAGCTTTGGAATCTCTTAGCTTATGCAATGAGGTCAGGAGTCTCCTTTATGCCAATGCATTTATTGCTTTCTTACATGTAGGACATTTTCTTGGTGATATTTTTATTGTTAAATACTAATATATTTATCCCTATACTTTTTATTAGTTAAGACATTGGATGTATAGTATCAGTCTATTTTTCTGAAAATTTACTTTCCTGACTGTGTACGTGTATCGCACCTTTTTAATGTTAAAGTTGACTGCCAACTCGTTAGGCACATAATCCATTACCTTAAAAATATGTATTTTGAACTTGAACAATTTCCTTATTTTCTGAAAGTTTTAAATTTCTATAAAATAGCATAATCGGTAATACAATCCCAAACAACAAATTTTAGTAGTTTGGAATAATGTTTAACTGAAAACACCATTAAAACATCGGCATGTCATGTTGCTGTATTGAAGTTAGCTTTGACAGTCGTTTTCTGACCTATGCAGATGATGGGTCTTGGCAAATCCTGATCCGAATGATTTCTGATCCAACCTGATGTAGGCATCTGGGGTCTCAGTGTTGATGTTAGCGCTTTCCTGTTTCTTAACACAGGATTCATTTTATTGCTTCTGAAATTTTACTCTCATCTCATTGGCGCGAGATGCTACCTGACCAGTAACTAAAGTGCATTTTTCCGTTGGTCAGTCACTCTCAGTTTACCAAGCACGAAAGGGCCAGCACTTAACATGAGTTTTTGGGCTGGAAAAAAGGTCTTGGTAGCTCTTCTACCATATGTACAAAACCTGAAAATTTGAACAGTATATTGGACTAAAGATGTCAAAAACCTTCCACAAAGTCTATTGAAACTGGTTCCAAAGTCAAGTTTACATCTTTTACGACTTCTGGAAGTGCAACCGGCGTTTAAAAACGAGCTAACATACACCAAATTGTCAATTACTGTGAATTTAAAGTCAGTGCATTCGCCGGACTGTTCAGACTGTCAAAATTCCTGATTACAGAAATCTGAAGTGGATGTTGACCAACCAGATTTTTTACAAATCCAAAGCCTGTCTGAAGGGTAACCGAATTTCTTGCTGAATTCCAATTTTCTGCTTGTTTGCAAGCAGTAAAGGTATAACGAAAGCCAGAACTGAGCAAGAAATGGGTCAAGGGGTCATTGACTGGCAGTCTTTCACTCAGAACTGATGCAAAAATCATTCCTATCCTTTACTGCAGCACAAAACTAGGCTGGCACCAATTTTAGAGAAAGTGGGTATCTGAATTGAACTGTATGTGGCTAAAAAGCTGCCGAGTGGCATGAAAGCCTGATATGTTACATTGTACTATGGTACTTGCAGTACACCTCTTCTGTCTGCTGCTAATATCAAGAAGCATAACTGTTTACCTTAATGAACATAATATTAATACGCGCATGCATCGCGACACCTTGCGTACATAGAGATGAACATGTTGTGATATAGATGTCCTGACGTGCATGTATGGAGATAGACATGTATGGTGGTGACGTACATCTATCATGATGTGTACCTAGATGTACATGTATTGTCAGTGATAAAGTAATTATGTAAACATTGTTATTTGTTCTGTGACAGACTGTCCTTATGACATGTGGATAATGTATTGAATCAATAAAACTTTGTTTCTGGCTGGTCCTCATCTTGAATCTCATCAATGTTAACTTGCCAAGTCCAAATCACGGAATAACAGTAACAGTGACACCCGTTATGCAGCACCACATATTTCAAAATGGCCACTATATATGCGTGAAAGATTTTTACAGCAAAAGCTTATACCAAGGTCTATGTCTCTGTATCCAAAATATTGTTTATTCAAAGAAATTTGTTTCAAATCTTTCAGATATTAACTTTCGGGTGCAGGTGGCTGCCCTTTATACAAGGGCATACGTTGTCTACAATCTTCAACACCACATTTGGTTTGATGGAGCATTACAGCTGAGATTAGATCACCTGTGAAGTTCACTTACTGTCTTTAACAAGTTTGGTGTAACCAGTAGCAACAGCTGAAACTTGCAAAATATGTCTTACTAGTCTCATACTGGAAAGCTAGCACATTACTAATTTAACCCGACATGAATAGTGTATACTGTTTGGAAGGAAAATAAAGAAAATTGCCTTAAAAACAATTTAATGAGCATTCCCAGTAAAACCAGACGTGAAAATGATGAGTTTTCAGCTGAAAAACTGAAATTGAGTTGCAAATAAATGCAGTACGTCTTGACATGTTACTTGGGCAAGATTATGTCCTACACTCAACGGGCCATATAGCTGAGAATGTTATAAAAATGGGATGTGCCTTCACGTTTCCCTACAGATGTTCCATTCATACTGTTTATAAGGTCAGCACTCTACATACCACAGTTTAATTTCATAATGCAGTAACATTCTAAGCAGTACAATGTACCAGGAATCGCAACCCACCTCGTAACACTAGATTAGCTCAGAGCATAACCATGGATGAAAGTTTAGATACCTTTGGATTTGCGAGCGTTTCAAGCTGACAGCTAAATCTTGCGCACTTGGAAACGACCTGCTCGAGACACCATTGTCAAGGTGATTAACACGGAATATCCCTTTCAAGCATGGTTTTACGATTAGCATATAGATGTATGCGTCTGATTCTAAGCAGACGGGCCTAAATACATGCATATACGGTACACAATTTTGAAAAGATTAACAACACTACAGCACCAGTGTTTCACAAAGAACTAGTGTTTGCCAAATGCCAAGGTAATTGTGTTCATTCCTTGAATTGCACACTGCTGTCATAAATATCATGAGTCAACGGCTGGAGAATCCTCTTTTAGAACTGCTTTGCGACTTGCTTTTAACATGGCTCGAACTTTTGAAAGCATATCCTGCAAAAAGAAGTGAACATGTAATGCAGGAGAACACAATCCTGGTAGTATACACACATATACCTTGACGTGACTATAGCATTAATTCAACTAAATATGTTAAACACTGATATTAACCTTCAAATAACAAATTCATTTTCACGAACGCGCAGAATAATTATTGCCTTAAACAAATATTCACCGATGACACTTGTTTTCCTTCATCACCAGCTGCACATGATACCTCCCCATCTGTTGCTAAGTGACCATCACTGAGCCGAGAACAGCTGCTGCTGTAACAAACAAGCATCGAGTCCACAAAGAGCATACTACTAGTTTCCGTGTAACCAACAGGGCTGTTTTGGACAATTTGGGGATTTCATCTACGATGCTGCTATCATTGTTAGAGAGTGGAACGGTTGTCGACTCGTAAACATCCAGACAGAGTGTAATTACAGGAAACTCGGAGTCCTGTAAATTGTAAAGAAAATCAAACCATTGAGATACTTTGCACTTAAGCATTCGTGCCTGGTCCTACTTTTTCATCGTATCTACCCATGAACAACAAGAGTGACAAAGTGGCGTCATGTCATGCGCCACTTCAGATTACTTTTGCCAACACTAGACTCATGTTTAATTGGTTGCATATAATTGCTGTTTCCACTGCAAGATGAAGTTAATGTACAGATTAAGACAGAATCAAATTGTGATTCATGTGTGTGTTGCACAAACGTGCATGCGAAACTGCATAGTGGCTCCCTCTACATCTGTACTAACTCAAACTGCACAGTGGCTCCCTCTACACCTATACTTACTCAAACTACACGGTGACTAGACCAGTACTTACTCTTCAGTTGGTCTCTCAAAATTAGTGGAGTCATCACCACCAAGCAGGGCCTTCACTAAACCCGACGGCCTGGTTGCATTAAGCCTTGCTAATGCTCCTGGTGATGGAGACTTGATGAATTCCTCATCAGATGAACTGAAACATAATCTACAACTAGATAAAACTAAACATCATATCTCAGAGATGGCTGATTGGATTCTGGTGAAACTTTCACATACTATACTTTGTGCACTGCTAGGGTTCCACTTTTGCATGACGGGCAAAACTTGGACTTGAGGCAAACAGCTCAGCTTCTAGTTTTCCGTCAATGATGCCATCAAGTAATAACAAAACTACAGAGTTAACAGATACAGGGCTTGGAATGACCAATGACAAAAAACGCGGAAACTTTGAAACATTTACGGCCCAAATCATGCCCGATAACCAGCCTTGAAATGGTCGATGTGAACCTTTCCCCGACAAAAATCGGGAGGACTAAAAAAAAAAAAACGTTACCACCATCAGTAGCATGCGTCTGCGTCCTTTTAGCTCGCCCGTCCACTCCCAACCCACACATTTTTGGCTGCAGAGCGGTACTATTTGTCGCCGCGCTTAACACTAACACGACCAGACGCCATTGAAAATCACACCACACTGTCCCAGAAGCCCCGGCAATGTTGACAATTTACGTTCCTCCGAAACATAAAGAGCAACTTCCGCTTTTCGAGGTGAACGTCGTCTGCAACGCCGCGGTAAGAAAGGAATTTGCCGCGGAAATTTTATATCAAATCCGATTTTTTTACGCGGAAATATTATAAAAAAAGCGGAAAGCACATTTGAAAAAAGCGGAAATCCGCGTTTCCGCGGAAAATTCCAAGCCCTGCAGATAGCAAGCAAGAAGGTGCTGTCTATTCAAGATAACTTTGATATAATGCAGACTAGGAACTTGTGAAATGGTTGTGCATATTCTTCATGAAAGGTTGCTAAGTCACATGACACTGACAGTGATCATGTCAACAGTCAAGTCATTGATGTCACATGACACTGACAGTGATCCCGTCAACAGTCAAGTCATTGATGTCATATGACACTGACAGTGATCCCGTCAACAGTCAAGTCATTGATGTCATATGACACTGACTGGTCTTGCCAGAGCACCATTTTGACTAACGCTTAAACAAGAAATTAACAATTAGAAACTTTCAACTTCATCACTTGCTTTATATGCAAAATTAAGACAGAAAATGCTACCTAGTGGCACTCGTGGGAACTAATGTTTACCTTGAAGAACTGCTCTTGCTTCTTCGTTGCCCTCGAGATTCTATCACTTTGTTATCAGACCTTGAACTGCGTGACCTACTGTCTGACCTTTGTGACCCACTGCGTGACCTATGTGACCCACTGTGAGACCTCTGGTGGCTACTGTGTAACCTCCTTGACCTAGATGGCGACTTTCTTGATAATGATCTACTGGACTTCTTCGTAGAATCTGAATCTGAACTTGAAGCACGACGCTTTCTTTTCTTAGGAGGTGTTTTGGACTTTGACCTTCAAAACAACGATCTTCATACAATGAGGTTGAGATACACCAATTGGAGTGTGCTTTTTATTTCACAGTGAATGTTAACTTAGACAGAAAGTACGAGAAGAAAAGAAGGACTGACTTAATTTGCAAGTAACGAGAGCTGAAGGTAAAAGTGAGAGTAGAGTGAATTCCCAGATGTTTGAATAGCAAAGAGAAATGCTTGATCAGAACGGAGTAGAATTGAGAGAAATTGTTACATTTTGACCAATATGAAACTAAAACATCACATCAGATTTTCCACTCTCAACAAGGAGAAATTGACGGATAGTAAAACTTAAGAAGCAAACAAAAATAACCCATACAAAATTGCCATAAGGGGGTGCCACAACAGTCACAACTGTCCGAAAATTAGTGTGAGACGTGGTTTTCTGCTTAGGAGAACGTCTGCCAAGTTTCATCATAATCCATTGAGCATTTTGACAGCAAAAACAGATTAGGTAGCACAAACTACATCATGTCCATTCCAAAATGGAAAGGCCTAGGATTCAGTTTAATACAAACCTATTTGAAAAATTACATGAAAATCCATACATAAACTCCGTAGACACAGCGGTTAACACAAAAACTAATTTGATCACTCAATTACAACTCCCAAATTTTTGCATTAAAAATAATGAACTGACTTCAAGATCATCAAATTACATCTGTGCGATTTACCAAAACCAGTAGGTGCAAACTATGAACACCCTGGGACTGTGCCCGGCTTTAGCTGTTTTAATTGTATTAAATTGTTACTAAAAAGCATTATAAGCCAACTCAATCATCGAAGACAAAAAGCGTACAAAACTACAAGTTAAACCAATAGTCTTCTGTGACACACTGCAATCGCAAAGTGTTCTAACCTACCTGCGAGACACAGCAAATGCTTTAGGAGGCGTCTTTCTCCGTTTATTTCTTGGAGATGGTGATTTATATTTTGATGACTTAGTGGATGAACCATCACGGCTTTGTTGTAGAGGACTACGTGAATGTCCAATACGGTAATAGGCTGGAGATCTTGACCTTCGTCTGCTTGGAGAGCGGGATGGGGAATGTGTACGTGAAGATGACCGCGTACGTTGAGAGGGCGATGAGTAGGGCGATGGTGAATGAGTACGACTATGGGGCTGGTCATGACCTAGAAACAAATCATCTGTCCTGATGACTAGTTCACTTTAGCTGTCATGTTATGGCGAGTTTATCTCAGGTCACACCCCAACGGACCACACCACAACACAAGCCCCTCACACCCCAGTACACCACCCCCAACCTCACAAGCCAACCCCACACCCAGTTAACCACATCCCCACATAACAAGCCTCCTCACACTTAAAAACGCCACATTAAATGTAATTTTGTGGACGCGCAGAAACACAACTTACGGTACACATACAGTAGTTGTAATTTCACGTAAATGAAAGTCCCTTGAAAAGTGCAACGGCAAAGTCGCATTTTCGGTTGTGTTAGCATACTAGTATGGACATTTTGAAAATGATTCAAAAACAAGTCTTGAGAAAACGTTGCGTGAAACAGAGACTTGTGGCCAGGACTTTAGACTTGCGACTAATGACTCATAGGTCCAAGCTTAGGCGAACAATAACAGACGAACACGATAAAACTGGGTCTACAAATGGCTAGTCAGCAGCAAAGAGCATTGAGTTCGGAACTGCAGTTGGCAGTGTGGTTTGGTAAAACTCATCAAACCAGCTGACTATTTTTGCGACCAATCGCAGATTTGTACCTGATCAGTTAGATAAAAATTTGGAACCTGTGCTGTAATTTTATCCCACCATTATCTCCCCTCACATCTCTACAGTAGTAATGACCAGTTACTTCTCACCTCACCACTACAACACTACATTCCTTCATACAAGCATAGACTATAGTACATGGACCGTTAACTCCGTACAGTTTCAATGGACGATATCTATGATCTTATGCATAAGGCATGACATCATTATTCACTAGCGACACTTGGCAAAAATAGCAAGTTTTACTTCCGGCAAGTACGTAGTCTGCTAATCATGGTTGGCTGTTGTGTGGTCGGCTGTTTGACAACACAAGTGAAATGTAAGTTTCCACAGCACTGAAGTTTGAATTTTGCAATTGCATGACCACTAGCATTGCCAAAAGTACTCATGATACCAACAGTTCTACTATTGGAAAACTTTGAACACATTTCAATGTCGAATTTTTTTTACTTGTACTAGACAGTAAAGTAGATGCGAAAATTTCCCATCACAATATACTAACCGGAAACTGAAATTGGTAATTTAGGAGGGTGGCGCCTCCTCTAGGATATTTCGCAAGAAAATGTCGGAGTTGCGAATCTGTTATCCATAATCTATGATACAAGAGACCGTCAGCCAACTACCTGAAGTTTCCTTGAATTCCCCGCTGTTCTTCACCATGTTAATAAACAGTGCCGCCTTCTTCTTCCGCTCAGCTTGTACTTGCTTCTCCTTGTTCACCTGCGCCATTTTCTCCCGGGCAGCGGCGGCTAACTTATCTTTGAGCCTTTCCTCGGCTAAAAAGAACCACGCAAACTGACAGATACCCCATTTTTAATTCTTTCGACCTCAATTGACACAATTCTAATACTAATTGACACAAATCAAAAGTTGAGTCTAATTGGGTTGTTGTGTCAATTAAGGCCAGCTCAAAGCTTCACAACAGAGGGGGTTAATATAAACACAATATATCATGTCTGCTCAATGCCAACTTCGATTTACTATCAACATACCTATCTTCTTCTCTACTAATTCTGGTGGTGGTTGATCAAACATCACACTGTCTAATTCATCCGCAACTGTCTTGCTTGTTCCACCTTCTAAAACAGATGGAAGAACTCCGTGAAACGAGCAAATTTACACGAGGTATAAGGACCAAGGTGTATGAACTGCAAAATATTGAAATACACAATGTAACAGTGCTCGATGCTTATGACACGGAAAATCCCAGGTCACTAAATAAAATCTTAGGTCCCCAAAACTGATGTTGAAATTGTCGAAAAAAAGGCACGTGTCTCATGGTCGGATCTTGCCCGATTTTTTGCCAAACAATTCCATCTGTTTACTTCCTGTTCTAATTTGATTTGTGCTGACTGTTGAGGGTGGCAACTGCACTAATTTCATGAAATAAACAAATCACTTGTGAAGCAAAGGTTAGTATTAAATTTAGGAAAAGTGTTAGTAATTTAAAGTTTAATAGGAAGTCAACGTACACTTTGAAACAAATTTCGGAGGAATTATTGTCTGACTTTGATACTCGCTGTAGTGACTTTCTGGCTACTTGGGATTATTCCCGGGTACCCAACACAATAGAAAGTTGTACCGCAATACTAGAAAATGGCACACATATTACATAATCATAAAGACATGAAGAGAACTTGAATGTTGATTATTAATCAAATAAATTATATTAATTGCCATGTTAATTTGAATAATGCACTTATTAAACAATTATTTTCAATTCCTTTTATTTTATAGGTGAGATGTTTTTGGACATACATACTGAAAGGGAGCAATGGAAATTGGGAGGGATTGGAGAGGAGAGGAAGGGAAGACACACAAAAATTTCATATCAACACATGTAACATAAACACAGAAAATTTTTTAATTTTTAATTTAGTGATTAAAATTGTTAATTATGAATTCTCTGAACTACAATTTGCATGGAGAACATGAAAATTAATGGCTCAATGCACACCCTGCAGCTGACATGTAGAGAAAACTGCAACATGATTGCGCACCCTATGACCAGCCTTCCATTAAAACACATGTGATGCATTATGGTTGCCTACCCCAAGATCCCCCCATTAAAACACACCGTCTTCTAGTCTAGTCCTACAGAACACGTGGCCTCGCAGGACACCTGGACATGGGAGGTCTAGTTGAAGACTGACTCACCTCCCTCTTCATCACTACTTTCGTGAAAAAGGAACGCTTTCTTCTTCTTTTCTATTGGTGCTACCTCTGCCTCTTTAGCTTTGATTGAGAAGCTGATGGCTTTGGGTGCTATCTTGCAGTTCTCATCTTGCAGCAGTGTCAGAATTTCCTGAGGAAATTAAAATTACTTTTCAGTGCAGGAAAACTCTGGGGAGATAAAACAAGTCATAGCACAAGTCCATCAACTCACCCTTATTCTACTTCTCTAGCAACTACAGAGTCCTATAATGGTGGTGCAAAGGAGATTAACAAATGATGAAGTAGCTGCCAACAAGATGAAATCATGCAAGAGTTATAAGTGATGGTATAATGTACACGAGACCAAAGGGTTGGGAGCTGGGCTATGAACGTCTCCACAGATGGAGTATTCCATATTCAAGTAACACAAAAGCTGTTTATTCAGGATAAAACCTATTTTCAAATATACAACTGATATCTCTTTGTGTCCAGATAAAAAAGAAAATATCAAAAATGTAACAGTTAACAAGACTATAAATCTGCAGTGATTTTAATCTCGTTTTTTTATTTTTTTAATCATTTGAGGGGATTTTTTGATTCTGACGAGGGGATTTATGCCAGATTTTTTACTCTTTTCCTAGATGAGGTCCAATATTCAACCCAAAAACCTGCCCTGCAGGTGTTCACATTTCTTGAAGTGTGTACACTGCCTAATGTTATGAGGACCAAGCATAACTTGAACTCTGTGAATAATAAATTGATCACAGAACACAGCAGTGTACATACCTGATGGCCCCCATGGAAAGCAGCGTGAACTGATATTACATTAATAATAATAACAATAATAACCTGAGCAAGACTTTTCTTCTTCTGTTCATAATACCCATTATGAGGATGCCATGGATTGAGAAATTCAAACCGAGGGTCATTTTGTGACTTGACTTGACCTTCAAACTGCAGGCCTTCCTTGATCACGTAGCCAGCCATCCTGTCTATAACCGGCTTTTGATCTGGAGGAGGCGGGATCACTTGTGGCCCGATGGTGGCTACACCCAGGTCCAAGCTGCAATGAAAACACAAGAACAATACAAACATAATCAAGACAGAAATGGCAGACAGTGCACAACAAACAGCATGTTTCTAGGAATATAGGTTTAAAGAAGGTACAAGGAGGCAACAAAATTGACCACAAGTTGTTGCAACAATCAAAATTGACATAAAAATGTTGTTACCTCACCACCAAACTAATAGTTTAAAAATCTAACATTTTTCTACATTTTTTAACAAAGAAGTAAATGAAAGTGCTTTGAGGAGCACACTTGACGAAATCTTATGAACTGGAGGCCAACGACGAAAGTAAGAACACCACTGATTACTGCGACAACCAGGATAACAAAAGCGACCATGCCATCACCATTAGGGCCGTCTCGCATTACACAGCGACACTCGAATCTTGCTGTATTTACCCACAATGCTGTAAACATCTGCCAAGCACATTTGCTGCCTCGGTTTCATGCCACTGGAGTTTCACATGTTATTTGTTGTTGTCTAATTCTTTACAAGTTTTTCTCGGTTGCATTAGTATATTCGTTCTTCCAATGCCAACGAAGTATTACTGCTGTTCCGTCGGCTGCCACTCTGACGGGAAAAGTTTGATAAACTGAACAAATACCCGTTGATGTGTGATCTGAAATTCTTCACTTTCCCCGACATCAATGAGACACGAAAATGTGCCTGTTTTCCAAAACTAGAACACACGCTTTCTTATCTCCGGGACAAAGGAGAGTTCTATCGTCATATAATCTGGGACGGCCCAATTCAATAACACTAACGATAAGGAGACAAGACTGCATATCACAATGAGGTCACCGCCAGTGAAGACACCACCTACAGCGATGATGAAAATGATGCTACTGCCAATGTAGACAACAATTCTCCAATAACATTGGGAGCCAACAACAACATTACTTAATGATGTTAACATTGAAGCAATGATAACTAGGACACAGATACCACCAAAACTATGCGAACCACAAAAAGAATACTGGCAAGACAACGATGCATGCAGTGCCTACATCAACAACATCGTTGACACCGCAGCAGACGCCACTTGACAACCAAAATGTCACTGACTCCAGTGATGAAAGCGGCTCTTGTCCAAACCACAACAACCCCACCCGGTCTCCTCACTCTGAAAAAGTTGCTTTTCAGGTTTCACAAAAATATCAAATATTTAATGTTATACACATGTGGGAGAACGAGAGTTAGTGTATAGTGTCTTCAGTGAGCGCTAACACTGTTGAAAACACAACCCTTAATACTGACGCGAGTGAAGCTGGTGAAGATAATAAAGATGGAATCATTCAAGATGGATGCCTGACTCCATAAACTTCATTAGGATTCAACAGTCGGTACACGGCGACTGATAGACCAACATAAAAGAGCAGTGTGGAATTGACCATCAAAAGAACAGTCATCAGGTCAGTAAATACCAAATAACACGAGAACAGGTCTGAGGGACAAACGCTTGACAAAATGTATCCAAATACCAATTTTCGGTGAGCTCCATCAAGGAACACTTGGAGGTATATTATGAGAAATAAATTAATGAAAGGGTCATCACAAAATGGATCGAAAAATGGCAATTGCATGAAAAAACAATAGGCCCCCAGCTTTTCATAACAAACATGTGTGTGCATTTTATGTTGATTTCATAAAAATGCTGATGGCACTCAACAAGATCTAACCACATGCCAAACTTCAGAAAGATCCTTAATGGACAGCATGAGAAATAATCAACGAAAGAAATGCCATCTGAAAATCCTGAATAACTAGACAACAGTAAGTCACAACAAGTAACAGAAGACACCAAATTACCAAGGAATACCTAGAAGGATCATTGAGTTAGAGCTCTATGAAGTGAAGGCTTGAAAATGGCCATATTTTGTCCAAATTTGCCCAAAGAACAATTGGCATCAAACTTTTAAGGTGATACATGTTGTATGTGAATTTCATGTTGATTGAACGAGAAAAGTGAGCAGTGGTACGCGTATGACTGACCAAGATAAGAGCAGTGAGAAATCGGCCAAGAAAAAAATAGTCAAAAGATCAATAAAGCTCGGCAATCTTGCCAAAAACAGGATTTTTATGGGTTTAAAAAAAAATTAAAAGACTGCATGAAATGGAACACAAAATATTTTTCAAAAACTGTTTACATTGAAATACAGCATTTTGAATCCTCATCTTGTATATTTTTTTCAAATAAAAAAAAATTTAAACATGTTATTGACACCATTGTTTGGTCTCAATGTACTTTAATTTCTTATTTGTTAAACGCGACCCAATTTACAGTAGAATGACAAAAATTAAAAATCCAATTCTACAGGCTTTCTACTTTCAGAAAATATGTACTTTTGCCGAGTTATAATCTAGTTTTATAGATATTTGGTTAAGTACACCCACTTGTCATACATAACCTTAAGTACAACATAGATTTTAAACAAATTTCAAGTTAAAAATTTCCAGCTAAAATCACAAACCTATGATGCGAAGGTAGCTGAGGAGGTACAGTGCCAGGTGGAGGGGGCTGTGAGTGTAAGTGAGCCGGCTGCATGCCTGGTGGGGGAGGTAGGTTGTTAGACTGACTAAAGACAGATCCCTGAGTCACATACTGCTGGATGGGCCGAGTATAATCCTGTTGTGCTCCGTCACTGCAAAGACGAGAAACAAGGAGTGAACAATACATCAACTGGTGGCTTTAATATCTTGTACTTGAAATAGTTCATGGGCATTAAAAGGTGAAACTATACTATGACAAACTAATCAGAACATATAAAGAAAGGAAATGACCCTTTTAGAAGAGAATTTCCTTGCAACTTATATTGCATGCTACATTTATGGCATTTTCTATGAGCTAATCCAATTATACTATCTGGACAGACTAATAGGGCTATCTGGATAGTCCAATACAGCCAAAATAACAAAAATTGTAATTGAAATAAAGCATCAAGATGATTGATAAAATGTTGATAAAAATCAAAATTATCTATTGTCTTTACTGGGCAGAGTTACTCATATTATAACAAAGATTTCTAAAATGCAGGAAACAAAATTTCAAAAGAATCTTGAGGAAGGCTGCCCAAGTAAAGAGACAATACTCTCCAAAAGAATCTTGAGGAAGGCTGCCCAAGTAAAGAGACAATACTCTCCAAAAGAATTTTGGTTGTCCGTGTGTGAGCATAATGAGAGGTCTAACAAAATGCAACACCCTTGTTATTTGAGAATTGGGGAACCTGGCGGTCATTCTCTTAGGGAACCCCTGCCACAACACCTAGTCCTTGTCACTGTGCACCACAGAAGTGAAGTTTAGTACCACCTGTCAGCACTACTTCAGATATCAGTCAAAGTTTTTTGTTTTGTTTTTTCATTTACTGTATAAATGCATCTTACTAATAATAATAATACTAGTCCCTTCCATTCCCGCAAAGCACGAGGCATAAGGAACAAATAATGTTGGCTCAGATGCTTGAAATTCAAGTTCTGAACCAAGTTTGGCTCATCAATTAGCTGCTTCATCACCCTGGATACCAATGTGTACAGGAGTTCAGGTAACTGTGACATGGTTCTACATACTTGATTATTTAAATTAGTGATACATTGATAAACACTGTGTAACTTGACAATGTTTTTAAGGCTTTAATAGCTACCTGGCTATCTGACAGGATAGCTGCAGATCTATTTTGGATTCCCTTATCAAATTCCAATACACCTTGCATGTAGTGTTTTTGCCACTGTGGGGAATTTACTAGTGCGCCATGCATTGGGATTTATCAAAAGACTCGCAATTTTAAACTTCACCAAGTCCCTTTCATGCAATGGCCCTAGCACTAACATTGATACACCATATATATGGCTTTTAATGACAAGCCACCCTTGTTACCAAGTTGAAAATTTCTTTAATATTAACAGTGGACCTATACTTTAACAATTTTTGATGATCACCAACTCTCGTTTTATGCACACAAATAATGCCCAGATGTTCATAATGAGTGTTTTTTCTCTAATTTTTTTTTGTATTTTTCACAGAGGTCGCCGTAACTTTCACAAACAAGAAATCTTTTGCAAAAAATAAGAAAATTTTTATTTTTATTTTTATTTTATTCTAATAGCAACAAAAGTGTATCTGAGATTTCTTTTAAGGCCTTTTAGACTGAGAACTCAAAAAACGAAAATGCCACACTTTGTGAAAAAATGAAAGTCTTGATTTTTGAAAACCGAGTTCTGTTGCAAAAGCGCCTAACAGAAAATCCCAGACACGACTTTGCAGCCATTATAATACTGAAACAGAAGTTAAAAGTTTCTTACAAAAAATCCTGCTTGTTGTTTTGAAAAATGCAATCATACGATCACGAACATCTGGCCACTGTAATAAGATTCAATGATTATAAGGACTTTAAAAATAGTTTTACGGGCCTACACTTGGTAATGAAGTAGTATCTTTAAAAGTCCTGTCATCTCAAAATGAAGAATTCCACACAATTACATGAACAACACCACCAAGTAAATTAATTGCAAGAAATACGCACATGTGTTGTGCGTGGTTGGGAGAATTCTGGCCTGGCTGCTTGCCAAGTTTGTTTAACAGTTTGGCATAGGCTGTTCCTTCTATCTGACTTCCCTTTGGCTGTTGTGGAATGACCTATGAGAGAAAGGAAAAGTCAGCTGAGCAAAGTTTCACTATTTACAGATCATGTTGAATAACATGAACATAGCTTCAATAACACACACGAAGCATATTAAACAACTGAAGTCAATTAATATTTTATGCATTTCCAATGTTTGCTGGCTAAGTGCTAGATACTTAGGGTGACGGCATTGCAAGCTATGGTGGGCTTACAGGGATACCAAAGGGGCACCTACTATGAAGCAAAAGAAACAACTTGAAGGCAAAGCATTCGTTGAGGTGAAGACATAACAAGCTACCATAAACTTACAGGGTCACCAAGGAGACATTTAGAAATGAGGAAGCCGAAAACAGAATAATGTATTAAAACTTGCAGATTATTTCCCCAGTTTCACAGAAAAGGGAAACTTGATCGTCACTACAATAAAATTTCAACAATAAAGAACTATATCAAGAACATTGTGTATTGTCTCTTTAAGTTTAAATTTGTGCACCACCTACAGAATTGACAGACACCAAGTGTACATTCGTCACTTTCAAATTTACGCCACGGATATATTCGGAATTGACTTCTAGTCTCTCAACTGGAATTTTCCAAATATAAACCCCAGGCTTGTCTGCGGAAAAATCTGGTATGACGACATGCTGTGTGTTGCCAAGCAGTATCTCCTACATTACCAAACCCAGCGCACAACAAACAAGTCCCACCTTGCACACACAATACTTCCATATGTTGGCGGCAAACTACAAATCAAAGGTCCCCCAGCTTTCACTCCAAGTGATGCCACTAGGGGGCGCAGATTCAAGCTTCAATTTTCTCTACATTAAGCTAATAGCGCCACCTACCTGTGTGGTCACTTTAGGAGCCAGACTAGGGTGCAGGTAGCCACTGTTGGAATGCTCATCATCATCTGGATCAGACTCTGGGTGACCTACGTAGTCATAGCTTGATTGTTAATGACTAAGAACATGACAAGTTCTGCAACTAGATTTTCAACAGAATTTCATGGCTGGCTAAAAACACTTATACCTTTTATTCTCATAAAATCGGTCTAGTCTCACACTAATCTTTTCCATGATAGGACTCCATTTCCGGTAACTGACACTCAGAAAGTCCAGCGGGGCTATGTGATTCAGGTTTATAATCCTAAATACGACATTTTGAGTTTTCTTCAGTTTATTTGGTTATATCTTTGATTAAAACGATAATTGAGCAATAAATTTGTTTTATTTTTTACAGAGTGTTGCTTTAAGCATCCCCCAAAGCACACCGTATCCCTTAGTTATTCTGTCTACCGTTAACTGAAGATTGACAGGTAAAGGTAAGTGTCGATTACCAAACCCCACTAATCCTTTGAGATAAACACGTTATATAACTGCTCCACTGCCCCCCTGTTATGCTTTGCCAGTTTATAACAAAATCTCTAATTTGGTTTTTAGGGTTACAGTTCACTTGAAGCAGATATAAACTACTTAAGAAAATTGCAGGCTCATGACGAACCCGCAACATGGTCCACGGGCAAGGACAAGGGCACAAAGTCGTTGATGCACCCGTTATTTTTTTCAAATTACTAAATCATTCCTTAAATGTTCATTGACATTTCCCTACATCTACTCCTGACATTGCCACCCAGTTCCAAAATCTATGAGACAATATTCAACAAATTCCTAATCACCATATACCATGTACTATTCACTAATTAATTTCTAGCACCTTTTGTATCAGTTGTATTGCATGGAAAGTGGCACTGCTTTAAAAATCATCAACCCTTGTACTTTGAGCTTTCAGCACTTTTGTAGATAGAGAAGTGAATGCAAAAACCTGACAACAAGAGCAACGCAGAGCGTTGAAATGCGCCCACAATTGCACCGTATACGGTTTCCTTCTAGGGTTGTTTATTGGTACCATAAAGTGGCCAGTAGAGCGCATATATGTAGTATGTTGTACTTTGCAAAATGGAAAGGCATAATCATCGTCTCCTCCATAGGCTAGGCGCAAAATGTGAGTGATCTTCATAATACAAGCACATCCAGAAACACCACAGAAACATAGAATTAAAAACAAATTTACCAACATACGAGATTAGCACAGCATTAGAATGCCAGAAACAAATTTCTACTTGGAACTTTTCCTTCATAGCCACGAAGTAACACAAAGTATACACCTAAAGACCTATGAAAATACAGAGCTCAATGTAAAATACTTAAATTGCCACTAGAGGCATACCGGTAGTCAGAATCATCCTAAAGTCATCATCGTCCGTTGTCAACATCACATAAATACACTTGCTAAATTTAGTAAAGATCCTGCAAACGGTTTGGGAGATACAGCCATGGGCGCAAAAAATAATTGCCACTAGGAGGCGCCACAGTCATGCGAAATTCAGCGTCAACCGTCCTCTTCATAGTAAGAACATACATGCCAATTTTCACAATCATACTTAGAGCGGTTTGGTTGATAGAGGGGTGGACGCCAAAAAACAGACTCAAAAACAGTAAAAATGGCCACTGGGTGTCGCAAACTAAGTAGAATCCATCCAAAAACGGGAGGATAGCGTCATCGCACTAATAGGTGCCTACATACCAAATTTCATGAAAATACGTTAAGGACTTGTGAAGATACAGAGGTAAACATAAAAAAAAAATTGCCACTAGGGGGCACACTGGTAGGCGGATTTGTCCAAAAGTCGTCATTGTCTGTTGTTAACATCATATAAATACACTTATTAAATTTCGTAAAGATCCTGCTAACGGTNGGCGGAAAAAAAACTGCCACTAGGAGGCGCCACAGTAGTCGAAATCGTTGGAAAATCATCGTCAACAGTCGTCTACATAGTAAGCATATACATGCCAATTTTCACAATCATCCTTTGAGCGGTTTGGTTGATAGAGGGGTGGACGCAAAAAAACAGACTCGAAAACACTAAAAATGGCCACTAGGTGGCGAAAACTATGTCGAATCCATCTGAAAACGGGAGGATAGCGTCATCTCACTAATAGGTGCCTACATACCAAATTTCATGAAAATCCATTCAGGACTTTTGAAGATACAAAGGTAAGCGTAAAAAACTAAAATTGCCACTAGGGGGCACACCGGTAATCGGATCCGTCCGAAAGTTCGCACAGGTCGTCCCATTCATGAATGGAACACATGTGCCAAATTTCATGAACGTATGTCAAAGGGTTTTGGAGATAGAGCAGCGGACGCCGCCCGGAGATGACGGCATAATGCGTCCACATATAAATATGTGGGCGCATAAAAATAATAAAAAATAGCCACTAAGAGGGCGCAGAATACGATGAATCCATCTGAAAATGGTACAGACTTAATAATAGAAACCTATTTGCCTAATTTCGTGAAAATCTGTCACGGAATTCAGTAGATATAGAGGCTAAGTCTATTACAGCATAATGCGCACATGCACACACTCATATTTATACATGTGTGGGTGCATCATAAGTAGCCACTAGGGAATGCACAATAAGCTGCATCGTTTCATTACTAGAAGTACATTTTCACAATTTCATAAAAATCCAATGAGGACCTCCAAACATATAGATGCAAGCACAAAAAATAAAATTGCCACTAAGAAGCACAGCAGTAGTAGAATCCGTCCAATAGTAGTAGTCAACTGAAGCCGAGTTTATTGATACCCACATGCTAGATTTGAAAAAGATCCCACAAAGAGTTTAGGGGCTACAGCTGCAGACGTCAGGTGTATGTACACCGGGTGGATGGCCACCGGGTGAATGAACGCCAGACATAGATGAGGGCAATGTACACCTACATGTTTATGTAGGAGCATAAATAGCATATCAACACGTACTATCTCTTCTCCTTGACTCTGTCGGATGTGGCACATATCTACCAGACTTGATCATTTGCACCACATGTCTGTAGTAAGGGTTCAACTCATCACCCATGTAGAGGAAGTTGAACTGAGGGTTATTATGCTGCTTCGTCTTCAACACTATCTCCATCTGACCACCGTGTTGACTAACAAATAGGGCCGTCTTCTCTATGATAGCATTGATCTTCACTGACTGAGGCTACAACAACAAAGATACACACGGGTAATAAATATTGTAAGTGGAAGTGCTGTTTGCATCAAATGCCACTGGAGAACATTCATGATTGTATGGTCACACAAACAGTATTTGTAGTAAACTGTCAAATTATTAATAATTTTAGGCAGTCTGCGTATAGTTAGCTAATCATCACAAGTGTAACTCCCATATTTGGTAACTTGTAATTGTTACAGTTGACAGCCATAGTGATTGGGTTCAGTACTGTAGCAGAGTTAGTCACACTAAGTTGTACAGGAATTTGAAGTCGCACTTGCTCTCGACATCAAGTACCGTATTCACCCTAATAAGCGCCCAGGGCGCTTAGAAAAATTGGCTCAGGAAGGGGGCGCTTATTACAGCCCAAAATTTGTTGAAACCCAGTCTCTGAAACAGGTGAAATCGTAAGCTAGAATTCATCAAATTTACGCTCTGTGAGGCATCTGTAATCTATGACAGAGTTTCTACAAAATTGCAGTGCACTGCTATCAAACTTTGTTGTTAAATTACGAGCATTTTTCAGAAAATCCCAGTGAGAAAACTCGCCGAATGAAGTGTAGCTGCCTCGCCGATAGGTCAACTTGAATTCTTGAGTTCTCCTTAAGTTTTCAAAATAGCGTCACTGAGATTTTTAAGTTCCTGTGGAGTCGGGATTAACTGCATATTAAGTCCAAATCTTCGCCAGATCGTACTCCGCAATACGAGAAAAATCTCTAGTCGAAGACACATGTTGTTGTCATGTGAAGTTTGTTTTGAAGTCCGTCTGTGTATTGTGTGAGAGAGCACACACGTGCATGTTATGAGATTTCATTTGCCAGAGTAAACACGATGCAACCATTGTAACTACACAAGCAGTAAAGCAGAACGTGTTTTATTTAGCACTTGTTGATCTCATCTGCTAAAAAACCTTCCAGACATTGTCTTAGTAAAGCCGGGTGAATGGATGCGTGACAGTCTAAAAGTTATTTTTCTGGAGAGTCAAGGGGTGCAGAAGTGTTCATTATCAGTGAGTCATTTTGACTTTGTAAACACCAATTACGATTAATTTAATAATTCTCCCTTAAAAATATCGCAAATGTTTTTACGATATTAGAAACTTTCGGAAATAAGTGCCAGTATTTATTTCTTACCAATGCTATGCTACCCGTTTCATGAATAGATAGTTCCCGAAGACTAACCTTTGATGACAGATTCATGAATACAGCGCATGCTTCCTAGCCACGTGCTTTTAACTAAACAAAGGTCAAGTTTTTATAAGTTTTTGATTCGCCGTTTTCACGTGTTCAAAGAGATTTGGATTCCTGTTGAGGGAGATCTGTATGGGAAAGATACATGTGCAACCTGTTATTTCTGAATATATAAGTTTTTTGTAATAATAATCCCAACTATTACAACCTCTTGCTTATTCTTGAGATGAGACAACTTGGAAATTCCAAGTTAACTTCAGCTTGACTATCAGCCTCAACAATCCAAGGTGAAATATTGTGCAATTGTTGTTGCTGCTGTTTCAATATTATCTAGTTTTTCCTGCTAGAATTTTAATTGCCAGTCCTGTAAGTAGTTCTCATAATAAAACTGTCATGTCGGCAAGTACAGCCGTGTTTTTGAACACTGATGGCCCATTGAGGCGAGACTGGGTTGGAATTCAGCCGTGCTGAATACTGCAATCGTTAATGTGAGCATTACTTAAGACATGTATTTGTTCAATTCTCTAACAATCTAGTACTAAAACCAAAGGCAGCCATAGTCTTTTCGAGACAAAAACATCTGTCAATTGTTGTAATATTGTAGTGATCCTGCACACACTTTGGCGTATGGAGAGGTGGGCACCAACATCCTTACTCGAAAGTCATAAAAATGGCAGAACACATTCAATCCGTCCGGAAATAGAAAGGTGTCGTAGTCGCCTTAATAAAACCCTATCTGCCATGACAATTTCATGACAATCCATAAAATAAACTCCATAGAGGCAATTCAAAGCATTGCCACTAGGAGACAAACTGTTGGAGTGATACAAAACTCATCATCATCCCTCGTGAGCTTCTTAGGAACACATCTGACAAATTTTGTTAAAATCCTAAAAGGGGTTTAGGAGATACAACAGTGGAGAATGGACGACCAAACAGAGATGAGGGCAATATGCACTCACATGTGTATACGTGGGAGCATAAGAAATGATATCGCCATTGTGTTTTGGAGGAGTTGCGATGGACACTTGCCCTCGCAGCACAGCCAAACGTCCTGATGTTTCATTTTCGACAGTCAGCAACTACCCCTTGATGGTTTTTGAGACAGAAGCACAGATTTTGTGACAATGTAGATCTCAATTTTTCCAGTCCAGTTTGATCAATGTTAGTGTCAAAAGAATCGCCCAAATCACCTGTCAGATCTGTCTGAAACAAGATAAGAGCTGTCATTCCCTTGATAGAATCTTTTTTGTCAAATTTCACGAACATGTACTTACAGCAATCATATCACCTGGCACCTTCAAATTTTCAGGTACTACAAATGGTTCATCTTCCTCTTCTTCTGAAACAAAAATGTCATCACTTATGCAATGATACCTCTCATCATTCATCAGGAACAATATGGCAATCTGAAAGTCACCACTGTGACCATAGATTTTGCATGATGACCTGGTAAAATCCTAGGTGACCACGAAGTTGCCACACACACATCCGCACACGTACTCAAAATACTAAAGGAAGCAAACAGGTTGTAGTTCGAATTGTTTGGCAAAAATCAAAAGGGCCGAATTGCATTCATCTGTCTCAAAAGGCAAGTCTGTGCATGGAATATTGGGCTCCGAGAGGGAGAAATTGGTCATCACTGAGCCGGGAGGCACTGTAATGTTCTGTTCGAGCAAAAAAGAAATTAAAAATTGCATTCGAGTGATCTCGGGTAACACCAGCACACATTTGTCACTGAGTACATCAGGTCTCCACTTCTGGCATGTCATTAGTTTCATTTTAAGCTCCTGTCGATGACGTATTGCGACCTCAGTTCCTGTTTGTCAATCTGGTAATTTTACCAGGTTGCATTTGGCGAGTTGGTGCTAAATATCAAGCTTCTAGCACTCTTCATATTACAAAATAGATAAATATCATCAATCACATTACTAAGCAATTCATGCAGAGAGTAGATACATGTTCATATTATAATATTAACACTTCTTAGAGGAGGCAGTGTGGCCTGGTTGATAAGTGCCCACTTTCTTTACTCGAGGTCATGTGTTCGAGTCCCACCAGGTCACACTGCTAAACCCTTGAGCCAGGTTTCTAGCTCCTCAGCTCGGTTTTAAAGACATATTAATAAAGCATAAAAATATTTCCAGGTGATCAGTGCAATGGGCCCACATGCGAGGCCTGCGCACGTCTGATACAACGTGTATCAGACTGCCTGTAATTATTTTTTTTTAACACTTCTTATCCCATAATTGTGAAACTTGCCGCCAAAGAAGTACAGGAGCATGAAAATGAATGGAAGTAGAAGGACTCCCTCTCATTAGAGTAAGGGACATGTTGAGACTACTAGAAATCTATAAACGTATATGGTCCAAAACAAAACTGAGCATTTTAGACTGGTGGTAGGTTTTCAGCAGTTTTAGGCTTAGAGCAATGCCATGTAAAATACAACAATGATGATGAATCTTACATGGGTATGACAACCAGAACTTTGCATCAAAGACTTTATATCGAAATCAAAAGGAATCCAACAATGTATTCTTTACACACAGCAGTGACACTGGGTGCCTGGCAACGTTCTCAGATGTTACAGTAGCATGGAGCAGTGATGCATACAAGTACAACAATAACACACGGGTTTATACCTTGGTGTTGTTCTTCTGTGGGTTCAGATGGGTCATAGGTGTTTGAGTAGTGGTAACTAAAGCCCACAGCCTGATAACCATCATTGACAGCTTCATTGAGACGCTTCAGTTCCTCTTCTACAGAGACATAAGCCACAAGATGACCAAAATGACAGTTACTCATTCCTTAATAATATCTATTCGTCAATACAGACGGTTAGATTTAGCTAATTTACATTCCAGATGGCACATAAACCAATTGAAGCCAATGCAAGCTTTATAGGTATATTGAACAAAAATATTATTTTTATCGCTCAACTGATAAAAAGTAAAAGGGAAATCTACCTTCATACACCGCTCTTTCCATCAGATCAGTGTGTAACTCAAGGTATCTTTCTTCATCACACAGTGCTTCTATTCTCAGCTCCTCTTCTGACAATCCACAATTAATAGGAAAGTCAGAATCATACGGACGCAGGTCAAATAAATGACCTCTGCCATCGTACCTGTAAGACACAAACTAGTTAAGACCCATACCTAAGATGCGCAACACATAACTACTTCACTTGTTTCTTCACAGCTGCAAACAAACCAAGGATCAGTTCAATGTTGAAATGAAGATATGCTTTACGTATCTTTCAAATTGGCATATTCCTAGTAAAACAAAACAAAAATGCATCAAGATGCACACATTCAACAAACAAAATCATTTTATGGTATACGTAATGTTTTTTTTTCAATTTAAAGATGCACTCAAAATAAATAACCTCACAAAATGAGTATATTCAAAACATGACTTGCACATTTTTATGCACTTCCATTATCTTTATACAAAGTGACAAAAGATGTTACAACCAAACACCGAAAGTAAAGGTGAATACAAGACACCTTCTGCGAACCAGTGTACAAACCCATTATTAACATGACGTAATGACGGGCGCACGTCGGATCACGCCAGACATGGCGTAAATAACAGTGCTCAAACTAGGTCGGGGACGCATTCCGCCAGCTTGCTTGCTCACTCCGCGTGTCAGCTTTGCAAAAAATTGTCCAGGTCCAGACGAGAGTACACGGTATACCGAGTACACAAAATAAATGCCTAAATCGGGATTGAAAGGTTAATTAATGAGAAATTCGGAAATCGGAACCTTCGTTGAAGGAAAATGGCTTGTTCGGCGGCATCACAGACCTGTCTATGGTAATGCCTTCGTTGCCCATCCAGGGAATCAAGTGACGCCCTTCATCGATGAATTGTGCCCTCTCATCATCTCTGAATAACTTGCATGTATAACCAAACACTACTAGCTCATCTAACTCGTCTGTACGCCTGGCGTTAGGTGGATATTTAAGAACCTTATTACGCACAGCCATGCTAAATTACATTCGGCAAAATGGAGGATGTGCTTTGGGTCAGTATAGAATTCAAAACTTCCGGTGGCCAAAGAGCAAACAACAAGCCGTGTTTTCCATTACAAACACACATAAAGTAAAATTTGTACAACAAATGTACAAAAATCAAAGTTTTAACAGAATTTGAAACTCATGGTTCATTTTTATTTGTCATTATTTCGTAAAAATAAGTAGTAGTGTTATTAAACAACCTGTCTCACCAAAATCGACCAGCCCACATGACGTCATTTACAAAGGGATATCCCGTAAACCCTGTGAACAAGAACATGGAAGGAAATTGCTGTGTTGTGCTGACGGAAAAAATTAGTCAGAATGTGGCTGAAATAACGAATAACAGTGATGTTCCCGAATCAGTTAAAGACGAATTCCGTGAATTCCTAGCAGAACATGTCAAGAAGGACGAAACAAAAACTTTAATTCCATTTAAACACGTGGTGAAGCTTCACGAATTGCTTCGGAAGTTTTGTGGTAGGGCCTACTTACAGTATTTGTGATTGGAAGTGTGGGAGACTAGATATTGTGGTAGACATATGCTTACTGAGCGAAGCTAAGGGATATGCAAATATTTTACAAAATGAATATGACTTGAAAAATTGATGCTTTTATTAACATATGGAAACTAATTAACAATAAGATAGTACACCTACCTAGGCAGTGACCACCGTCTCCAGTTCGACAGTTGAACTACAGACGGTATAGCTTCTACATAGGCGCTTTATATACGCCAGAAACTTTTCAGCGAATTATGCCTCATGCCTGGGAACCAGGTTCCTAGCTCACACTAAAACATCAAAGGCACGCATTGTTATATATGACTTGTGTACTTGGCTTATACCTAGTAGTATGTATTGGTCCATTACTAATTAGCTTAAACCTAGCCCTAGGAGTATATTTGGTAAAATCATTTTGTATACATAAAGAACATTGATCACTTAGCGCCAACTTTTTAGCTAATCAGTACCTGTTGTTTGCTGTACTTCACTATAGTACTTAGCTCTAACAACATCTTTTTCATTAGACTCTTTGTTTTTGCCCATTTAATTTGCATTGAATTTAGAGTGGCAGTAATCCCTTCAAGCAACTGACTTTTGATTTTGGCTGCTTATTGATTACAAATTGTCCCTGTAGAGGCAAATTTGAAGTAATTTAAGACTTCCTAAGAACTGGCAGATAATTATTGGTTAACATAACGTAAAATTTCCGTGAGGACTTGACAGGGACCTCAATATAGGGTTTCACACTCCACTGATTTATCCACATTATTTTGAAAACGCTTTGCCCAGTCACACATTGTGTGTCATAAAAGAGATAAGCATACCTGCAGCTGACGCAGCAAGTAGAACTTAACTCTCGTTTATCGCATTGGTGTAGACTCACAGTTGAACTGTGGTTTTCTGTAGACCCCAGACCGTCCCGACTTGCACCATATACCAACTCTGGACGGTCTCTCACGATGATTAAGCGTTATGAGATCAGGCTTTACAGGCTTTGCTTGTGATGCATTCGTAACACATCAGATATTTTCAGCCATAAGTTATCCCGTGGAGGTTTTTCATATCTGAACAATCGAAAAAGCAAATGAATATGGTCAATCTATGGCCTGCGTGCATCCTGAGGTACGGTTGGGTCACTGTTTAAGCCACCCCTGTGATTGTAAGTTTTTCCCTGCATAATTGAGGGAAATTTCTCCATTTTAATAGTCTCGTGCTGAATTTCTGTTCTGATCGCAATTTGTACATGCGCACATATGAAACACCCCTGAGGGCATTTGGAACACCTCGTGTATTTTTGCAGTCTTAAATTTTCTCTGAAAGGGGTTTCATATCTGCATGTGCGTACTTCAATCATTGTAGCAAAGGGATTTGGTCAAGCGACAGCTAAAATCAGGCTTCAGCCTATAGCAGGTCTCAAAAATCGTGCATGATGGTCATTCACAATGGTTCGATTGACTCTTGATGTATTTTTAAGCCTGTTATCATGGAGTATCCTGGGGCATTCGATGGCATTCTCCATTTTGAGAGTCACCCATGACTAGTTCTAAGAATTAAAGTTTGCACATGCAGAGAATATTAAGTACCTCTGAGGGATAATTGCATGTGTGCACCCAGGAGGGGGGGGGGCTCGCTGGCTCAAACGAGCCCTCCCATTTTGCGATGTGGACATAAAAGTCTGCCTCAGAGAAGAACTCCAAAAAAAAGTAGAAAAGAGACAAAAGTCCACTAAAAAGGCAAGGACTACCAAAATTCGACGAGTGATCAATTCATAGCTCTGAACCTATCCCGTGAATCTCAGTAAAAGGTCCACATTCTCAAAATTTTCGAAACCCCATCTTTTAGGCTAGGTGCGCACATGAATCGGAGATTACGAAAATACCCTAAGTGTTTCAGTTGTTGTCGCAGCATGCCATTTTATGTACCAACCGAAGTCTCATGGAATAAGGATCTATGAATTCTTTGCAGACCCAGAACTCACTTCTCACATGAGTAAAGAACAAGTTGAGACCTGTTTTATAGCTGTACTTGTCTACTGAGTGGCCTAAATCAAAAGTTCGCTTTTTGATCAGAACATGGGTGTGTTGCTGCTCCTCAAATTAGTACTGATCAATTTCTGCTTCAGGAAAGTCATGTTATTTACATGAACTGCTGCTGGGAAGCGAGCTCTATTTGTCATCACCTGAACAACCTAAAAGGGTATGTAGAGTGATGTGACAGTAATAATGAATTAAGACTAGGCAGTGGTGTGGTGAATGATTGTTTTAAGAAAAAGGGTGCAGTGGCTGGGGGATTAAAAATTGGTTTTGATAACTAAGGCACCTGTGACAGTTTCTTTCAAACAGTATTTAGTTAACTTTTGCAGATACATTAATAACTCACTCTTTGTGTTGCAGAATCCTGAACTTGAAGAAAGGATACAGAAACTAAAAATTGAACAAGAAAATAGACAGTATGAACAAATGACTAAAAACGTGCACCGTCAGGTATCACAGTTATGTTAATCTTGAAACACATTGCTGTTACGACCCTGGTGCAACATTCTATCTTGATTTGGTATTATGGTTTTAGTGTGTGGCGTCTAGAGTCAGTCTGGATTATGGTATTATGGTCTATGGTTGGGGTGTCCGGCGTCTGGAGTCAGTCTAGAATATGGTATTATGGTCTATGGTTGGTGTGTCTGGTGTCTGGAGTCAGTTTAGAATATGTATGGTCTATGGTTGGTGTGTCCGGCGTCTGGAGTCAGTCTAGAATATGGTATTATGGTCTATGGTTGGGGTGTCCGGCATCTGGAGTCACTCTGGATTATGGTATTATGGTCTATGGTCTGAGTGTCCAGTGTCTGGAGTCAGTGTGGATTATGGGATTTGGTCTGTGGTCTGAATGTCCTTAATTCCTGTTCATATGGTTTCTGGAACATTAAGAGTTGCAATCCTGCTGTGAGCCTAGGAAGAAGTGTCTCCATCATTGAGCTCAGTGAAAACTGTTGCCACTGCTCAACTCAAGTAGCAGCAAAATTCATTAAATACACATCTTAAAAAACTTAGTTGAATGTGCGTCATACAATATCATATGATATACAATGTATGTGATGATGACAGTGGATGATATCGTGATTCGTGATCTAATATCCTGCTGTTATCAGGTTCCTTTGGTGAAGCGCTATTATTGTCTAGAAATTTTTCATTTACTTTAATCATAGGCCTCGTTTGAATTTGGAAAGACTTATGCTACTTTGTCTTCTCTTTGGTTTTAGCTAATATATAATCAGCTACTACAGTGACTATGGTTTTCTTTCTGGTTTTGGATGTTTGCTCAATATATTGGGTTCCAGCTTTATTTTATTTCAGGAAAAACATAGTCACAGTGATTTAAAGACATTTGGTCAAGAAAGTAAGTATTCGACACCACAGTGTTGTTTATAATGCAGAATTCCTGGGCAGAAATTTCTGTGCATGATACAACAAAGGGCTGAAATGCAATGGAATACATACATGTATATCAATTTTTAAGCTGAAATGATGGAAATCCAGGCGCAGAAAAAATATGCAACTTTTCAGGCACAAAAAAGGAATGAGTGGAAATTCCCTTTTTAAAATGGAAAGTGTTTATAGTAATCAAATATTTTGCTATACTCTGCTCATCTGTACATAGCACATGGCTATCATTCATCTTGTATAAGGAGCCATTTCCTTTGGATTCAACGTATTCTGTACTCCAGTTGGCCATTTTTGCATTTTGCCATCCGCCTCACTCAATGCCAAAGTGCTTCATGGATGCTCATGAAGTTTTCAGCTGTGTTCCTATTGAGATAATCACAAGACATATAAATCTTTGGATGGGTTCTGCTTCTGGGGTGCCCCCTAGTGTCAATTTTTGTCTATGCCTCAATATCTACCAAGCTCCTTGGTTGGTCTTCATGAAACTCTAGTATTTTTATGTATTCTAGTTTAGGAGAACATGCTTCGCATTGATTTTGTGACAAGGCCAACTACTGTAGCATCACTTAGTGGCTATTCATGTCTTCTTTGCATATGGCTCTGTCTTCCAAGTTCCTTGGTGGATGTTCACAAAATTTGGCAAATAAGTTTCAGTCAAGAAGACGACAGCGCCTGCCTTTGCACCTGACTCATTCTGGGCGCCCCCTAGTGTACTATTTATTTTATATAATGTTAAAGAACATCTCTAGAAGCATGATATTATGGGCACAGTTCAACGCTTTTCATTGGTCTTGTTTTTATAGTGAAAGAAGTCAACAAACAGCTGATGGCAATAGTCAATGTCCTTATAACTGTCGGTGGGGCTTTTGCATTTGGATTCATTGGCTCTGATATCATGGCCAACAGCTCTATGCAGACGGTAAGTGTGTGTCTCAAGGGTACAAAATAATCTTTCTAATGGATCTTAATGAAGCTTAAAAGTATGGACATAAGTCAATGAGCAATTGTAACTGTTACAGGGTGCGTCCTAACTGTGTTTACCCTAAATATCCGTACTCAGGCCAGATCTCTAGTTGATCCAATGATGGCCAGCCATGTCAATACTCAGGACGGACCTCTAGAAAATCTAATGATGGCCACCCATGTCAATACTCAGGGCAGAGTTCTAGTAAATCTAATGTTGGCCAGCCTTGTCAATACTCAGGGCAGACTTCTAGTATATCTAATGATGGTCAGCCTGTCTATACTTGGGGCAGATCTCATGTCAGTGCTTACAAGATGGTGAGATCAACATCTGTAACAATAGCCTGACGTAAATATTGTGGGACCAGAATCTATACTAATAAGTAGCCGGGAGCTGTAAATTGCTTCCAACCAGATACAGGATTAGATGATGTGTTGCTTGTCTGTTTTATAATTGGATAATATGTGTCTAGTATTTGATAATTCTTCAAATCATACATAGAAGAATAATGTGCTCATTCCTCTTGCAGAGAATAGTCACTGGATCTGTCATGGCATTCATAGTGTTCATAGCAGACATGTACTTCCTGGTCAAGAATGAACTTTGACCTGCCAAACAATTGCTCCAGACATGAAGGAACCGTGTCTCAAAGTGCAGCCAAGTGCTGTCATTTACCATCTAATTGAATCAGCCATAGTGGCCGGTGCTTGAAGTGTCTATTCATTTTAATTCCTAATTTAACTTCTTGGTGGATTAATGCAGAACTAGGTGGAAGTTGTAAAATTGTGAGTTACCTGTTATGATCCACGAATCAAATAGGACTTATAAATGTCACTGTTCAAGGATTCCTTTCATTCCATTGTATATCCCGCAACCACTGTATGTACTGTGGTCAGTGGTACATTTAGGTTATTCAGCAGCATAACGAGGCATACATGTAAACCTAGAGATCCTGCAAGATTGGCATGCTTGGAAGTTGTGCAGGGTCTGAAGACCAGCTAGATTAGGTTTGAAAAACAGACTGCTATTTTGTGTTTTATACCACATTGCAAAATCTGATTTATACTGCATGGTATTGATACTGACGCACTTGAAGTCTGTAGTCGGGTGGTTAGGATATATGCAGGGATATCAGTGCATTTCGTGAATAGACTGGATGATGCACAGTCGACCAATTAACTGGCCAGGTAACCACAATTGCGATAAGACACTATCTGAGTACTTTGAAATGTTATAAGCATGTCAACCACTACACTGCTTTTTGCACAGTGTTTGTAATAACAAATTTAAATATTATGTACTGAAAATAAATAAATTCTTAAATAAACTTGAAGTGGTTTCATGGTAACTAAGTAAGTGAAAGTTTCTTTTCAATTTACACCATTTAGTAGTAAATTGTTCTCTACATGGTGTAAACCAAAAAGAAACTTTCAATTAAATTCTTGTCAATGATATTTTTTTTCATTTTATGGAAATGTACATCCTATTTCATCCTAACTCTCATATCACTGCATATCACGATATTAATGTTTAGAGGAGTGATACCACAGATAAGGTCTGCCATCTGACGCGTGGTATGTATATGGTAAGGCCAAATTGGTCCCTCTCTCTAAGAAGGTGTTCTATTAATTAGATCTTTTTAGACATTTGGTATGTTATGGTGCAGTGGTACAGCTTTCATTTGGTATATCAGGTGTCCCAAAAAGTGAGCAATTTTGACAAGTAATTTCTCAGCAATTGACCAACAGAATTCGTATAAAATTTTCACAATGTATCTTCAGGGTGTAATCAACGAGTCTATAAAGTTGGTCAGAGAAGTTGGAAAGGAAAAACAAATATTCAATTTATTGACACGTATAGAGCCAAAGTTAAGTCAACGCTACATGCATTTATGGGATGAAAATCTTTTCCGAGATTGCAGGCGACTTTATCCTGGAAACAGTCACGTGTTTCAGCAAGATGTGGCTCCTTCACACACGAGCACGATAATTCAGGCTCATCAAAATTCACCAAAAAGGATGAGATGCCTCTGCTCAGGCATGACTGCAATCCAATGGACTATTTCAATTAGGACACTCTGAAGGAGACAGTTAACCGGGGAATGAGAGACAAATTGACTGAGCAGGAGTTAAAAGACAGGATAGTTATGTCATGGGAGAAAACCTCATGGGAAGAAATACGGAAAAGCATTTCTGGTTGGAAGAAACGGCTCCGTTTAGTCGTGAAGGAAGATAGCGGCCACATTAAGTATAGACTGATATAAGCGGGCTTCCCTTCCATGTTTTATTTTTTGATCTGTTTTTAATTTGACAGTACTCGCACAATTGGACACAGGTCTCTTTGATAATTTTCAAATTTGTTTACGATATCCTAAGGTTCATCTGTAAGAAAATTTAAAAAAAATTCGGCTAAACTGTTGCCGAGAAATTACTTGTCAAAGAGTGGCTCACTTTTTGGGACACCGAATATAATGTACCGGTATTACTGCTGCAATTTGTTTTGGGTAGCGCACTGTTTGGGAACAGATCACCTAGAGCCGTGGATATGCAGCCTTTGAGGTGAATGAAAAGACACTGTTGGCTGCCGACAGGCATGCGCGAATGTGATAAAAGGGAGACCCAGGTAAAAAGTATTAATACGTGTATGATGCCGTTCGGATGTGTGAGTCACAAGAAAACTGTCAACACATCTCTTCGTAATTTCCTTGGCGACTCCGAGGGGCTCAGTGCTTAAATGAGAGAAGGGATATAGCTTGGGATAAGTAATGACCAAAATTGGATCACAGATGAAAAGGGGTTGGACCCAGTCTCCAGATACGAGAAGTTACCCAGGGCTTGGAATTTTCCTCTTTTAAGAGGATCTCGTTTTCAGTTTCGATTTTCTCTTATTAGCTTTCCAATCCTGTTTCCTCTTTTTTGTCTTTATTTATCATTATTTTGACTTTATTTATGCAAAAACGTTTATTTTTCTCTATATTTTACAACATACTTCTATCACACAAACCTATTTGTGGAACGATACATCACCTGGAAAATTTTCCTCTTTTTTGTCGTTATCCCAAGCCCTGTTACCACCCCCTCTTCAATAATCAAAATATAAAAAGTTGTGTATTGTTAGCAGTAGTCGCTTGAATTAACAATAGATATGTTTGGTGCTTTGTAACTGTATATATCACTTCAATGCCTGATGTATATGAATACTATACATTTATACTCAATGGCATTGCCGCGCCAAGTTACTGAATGATAATTTGTTCAGATAAATTGTTATCACGTTCTACACATATTTTCGCCTTGTAGACTGCCGTGCAGAAATTGTACTTGTGCGAGCTCGAATTCAAATAAACAGTTAAATTACGTATCTACGTGAAAACATTCCAGGCACCTTTTTCACCAGAACGCCGTATTTTACTGGTTTTCAGGGTTTAAGCGGAGACCAAACGGTCACTTTTGGTGCAAGTCTCCACTCGATGCCTAAACACGTGGTAAAGTTATGACATTGTGAAACAGGCCCCAAGTGTTGGGACTGATGGACTTGGTGATCATGAGAATTAACTCATTATCTGAGTGGACGGGCATGATGCAAGAAACCCTTACCTGCAAGATTTTTTAAAACGTTGGCAATATTCTAATATTGGCAAGCTTTTCAAAAATATTGGTGAGATTTTTTCGAATTTTCCGTACATTTGGAGTGAAAATATGTTGTTTTTGGAGGTGTCCGACAGTGTACACTGTCAGCGATGTTCCACTTAATGCCCCTGATTTAGTTAGCTATCGGCTTGGAATGACCAATGAAAATTTTCCAGGTGGTGTTTTGTTCCACGAATAAATAGGCTTGTGTGATAGAAATATTTTTTACTTAGATTAAGTCAAAATAATGATATAAAGGGAAAAATGGAAATCAAATAAGACGGAATTGAAACCAAGAAAAAGGAAATCATCTTAAAAGAGCAAAATAATATCGACCTCAGCTGTATGTCTGCAATATGGTCTTCTCATACCAAGGTATACTCCTTAGTGCCATCTCGAAAACTGGAAACCCACTAATTGCTTCGGCTTAGTGTTGTACAGTCCAAGAAATAATCCCTGGGCCGTGACGCATAAGACATTTTGACCAAAGTCACCCTTCCCTTGCCAAATGAAGTTCCGAGAAAGAATTTTGGTGCGGCAAGACCTAACCGCGATGGCACTCATGATGAAGCAGCCGCGTCCAATTCCATTGATGAGACCGATTCCCCAGTCCCAGTAGTGAATACACGACAACTTATGTTTAATCTATTTATTTTAATCTAGCAGTAACATTCCCTTACTTTGCCCCATATTGCAACAAAACAGTCGCCCTAGATGGTCTCCTAAAATCAGTTTAACGTGGGCGGCGCAGCACTGAAAAAAGTGGGGGCTATAGCCCCATCCCCCCTATGGCACGCCGCCCATGTTAAATGGTACATGTATGCCTGCCACCGTATAATAGTAGTCTAGATATGTTAAAGGTAACTGAGGTTACCATCAATACATAATCATGAAATACGTGTTAAACTACATTTTTACAATTTGATTCGGTAGTCATGGAAACCTGTTCACGACCGTATGAAGTGCATCAAGTTAAACATAATATGTACACATTCTAACAAGACACGTTTCATTGAAATTGGTTTAGTGGACATATGTACTTAGTTCAACAAAATTAACATTATGCGTAATACTGTAAAATGTCCAAATGGCTGAACTCAGTCGATTGAGATTTTTAGATAGTGCTATACTTATTCACAAGTGAAATCCAAAACCGTGTTTAATTTAGCCACGGGAGTTCATGAAATCGAGACATTTTGAATTTTTATGAAAAACCAGTTGTATGAAACTAAAGGACAATTTATCTTAGAAAATTAATAGCGCATTTGTGATTTCATCTTGCATATTTACATCAAATTATATTTGGATATTTTGTTTATGTAGGTCTACCGTTCTTTTTGCTCAGTGATTTTAAAAAGATGTGATTTCATGATACAATTGGTGGCTGAAACAAAGTCAAAAATCAATTCTACAATCTTTTTACATTCAGAAAATATACACAGTAGTTTTACGGAGTTAAAGTTTATAGTTATCCAGATATTTAACTTAATGCACAGGAAGTGCGGTTTTTTCAAGGCGCAAAATGAATTAATTTTTCCTCCTAGTTGGAGAAATCTCCCCTCATTTCGTCAAAATATAATTACAGTCAGCTTATAAACTTGTATGGTGGCATATTTTTGTTGTCCTTCCAAGTCAGAGTCGAGTCAAGGTAAATATCCAAACGTTCTTTCCATGTCGTCGACTGGGTTGTCAGTGCCATTGACAGGGTTGTTATCTGTTGGGACCGTCCCTGGCTCGGGAGAGGTCGGGCCTTCTCGGTTAATATCGTAAGCATTATACTCGTCGTTGTCAACCATGTTCCTGTAGTGCTTCAGAGACTGTCCGAACGCACGCTCGTTGCCAAACTGTCGCTCCTCATTCTGCCAATCACGAGGTCGTGCATTTTCCCATGGGTCAGACGCAGTCTTCATGAAAATTTCAGAGTTGAATCCGCCAACTGGTACATCATGGTCGCTATGGCGACGCCCAGTGCTACCATAACGCGTCAGACGGTTGCTCCTCCTTTTGTTTTTCTTAGACTTTTTATCCTTCACTCTCATCGGAGATGGCGACCTATTGCGGATCATGTGTGGTGGTAAGGATTTTGCTCGCGATATATCTGGCTGCGACAAAGCGTATGGTCTCGGCCCTTGTGGTGGTGGCATAACCCCAGGTGGGATATAACGCTGCTCAACGAAGGGTCCTCTTACGTACATAGAGCGACTGCGTGGATCAGGTTCAGGGTAGTAAACAAAAACTGGGCGGCCAGGTCCTCTGTGTCGCTCAAGTTCAAGATGGGCATCACCATTTTCCGCCTCGAACTCATCTCTTCTGCTCATTCTCCCAACCATGCGAGTGTAGTCAACCGGCGGCGAAGGGGGACGACGATTTTTCTGTTGCCGACTTGTGTATATAATTTCCATGGACGAATCGCTATCGTGCCTTTTTCTGTTGGAATTACCCGTGGCCTCCATCTTCTGCTCACTTGCCGCATCAGGAGCGCGCTCTCGCGACTTGGAGCGTCCCTTCAATTTTCGCTTTGGTGATTTAGCTCTGCCCTGGAACTCTGGTAATGGCGGTGAGGATGATGTCGATCGCGAAGATACCGAGTCAGTGCGTTTTATAGTGTACCGATAGCCTTTGCCAGATGCTTCAACTGCTGGTGGAGCTCCGCCGACGTGAATGATAGTTGCTGGTTGTAATTCAGGAGGTCGAATGTTTGCATATGTTCTTCCTGGCGGAGGCATCGGGCCTGGTGGTGGGACTCTTACCATTGATGGCCGTGGGCCTATAACACGCATTCCTGGAGGAACCATCATTCTTGGAGGCGGCATCCCCGGCCTTACTGCCACAAGAGGAGGCCGGATGCCTGGGCGGAGAATGGCGCCAGGGGGTGCTACAAACCTTGGCGGCATGACACCGACTGGGCCAGAAGGTCCGACACCATTAATTCCGTTTGTTATGTTGTAAGTTTTGATCATTCCGTCCCCTGTTGATAATATAAAATACTTGTGAATAATGCTGTTGATGAAAAGCATTTCTTTTGTACCCTTATTCAAATTCAAACAAATAGCACGAAATGAAGGAGTGGAGATCAAGTATCGAGCCCAAACCTCAGGTGGCTGTTGTGTTTCCTTGTGTGCTGCCAGCAGCCAAAAGAGGAAAATTATAATTCACTTCTATTGTTCGGCAGCATAGGGAAAAAATCTGCCCAGGCAAACAGCACTCTCCTCAAAACGGAAAATTCAACCTAACTTTCTTTTCTGAGCAAAAGCTACACATCTCGTTTTCATAAATACTTGCCTGCGTGAAAGTAGCCTCCCTTTTCCATGTCAATCCTCTTCAACGAAGAATCTTCACGAGCACTATCGGAGCCACTGGCGTCATGCCGTATCTCGTTTTGCAGCACGTCGACAGGTGGTGGCTCGTCTGTCCAGTTTTCCTGCAACAATGAGGTGATTAGTTTTGGTTTCCTTGGTAATGCTAAATGTTTCATTTCGGTGGAAAACGTTAACAAACCCGAATGTCTAAAAATGGGCAAATGTCGTTCGGGATAAAATCCTATCCGTCAAATTTCGTAAAAATTTTTCAGCAAACCTGGCAAATAATGGGGCAAAAGTGAACAATAAAGCTTTCGTATTAATTCAAAACTCACCAAACTAATGAACTGTCCAAGATATCGGGACAGCCGCAAAAATGGTACAAGATAACGCAACTTTTTGGCTCTTATTACACATGTTTTCACGAGGCCAGCACAAAATGTTTTAAAAAAATATTACACTGATTGTAAATGCTTCAATGAGGAAAACGACCGTAGGGGGCCAGAAGAGGTAATTGTTGATGTACGAGAATGACCGTGACTATTGAATTGATACATTCCTACAGCCGTGCCATGTACGTGGACCTGCTGACTGTGGCAAGTTTCTCTGGTAGAAGTCGAACTAATCGAGAATTGAGGTCTGGTTTGTCCTAATGTTTCCAACTCTTGCTCCACAATTCATACTTCATTATTCTTTCAGTTGAGAAAATATCACCATTCTGCCGATACCATTTAGTCTGGAGCCTAAATTTATTACATCAAAATTGTACAGACATCTGCTATTACGAGTAGTTTTATATTCTACCCCTAGTTGCCGAAATGTTTTTTAAATAATTTTTGCTGCTATTTTGTCCGTTTCTTTTGTTGAGTGTGACCAACGGTGTTTAAATGTGCCTGTTAAAGTGCTAGAGACAATACTTTTTATCAATACGACACAGTATCATGAATTTTCAATATTTTGTCATTCACCAAACCTTTGGCAAAGTACACGAAAATGTAAAACATCAAAAGCCCTCTTATGAATTGAGCAGGAAAACGTCAAAATAAAATTTTCAGGTCAAAGTTCTCAGTAATCTTTTGTTAAAGATCCGACAGCTTAGTTAACTGTTTATTTCTTACTTTTCCTCTCCAATACCTGTTGAAAATAGTCTATAACGTACATTGTCAGTTGTACATTTTGACGAAACGCAACTCGAAAAGTATAACTTACCTCGTGCTGGTACGCATAGGTACATGCCTTTACCATGGATAAAGCGGCTCGGTTCGACTTGACAATGAATCCGTGACACTCGAGAACTTTAACTCCCTACAAAGTACGCGCTTAGAGTTAATCATACAGTGTAAGATCCCATGATACGTTAAGGTATCACGTTGCCTTAGACGACATTTCATTTTTACTTCCTTAAAAAACATGCATTGTTGAAATCGAAACCTCTTTATACGCTCTGTACAAACTGAATTTAACGACAGCGATTCAATGACGTTTTTCTTGTCCTTGACCAGGAAGTACTCGATTATATTTTGACGAAAGTATATCTGGAAATGAGGACACCCATCCTTTTAGATAATGGACTCGTAAAAGGGACCCGCCTCTAGGGAACTTGTACGAAAATGTCACCTTTTCCTAGATGGTTCTTTTACAGAGGTCTTTTTAACCCTAAAACAGTACATGATGAGATGCCATGTTACAGAAACTGAGCTATAAATTTTATAGACAAAGCTTAAAGGATTTTGAAGTTATTGAGAATTCTTCTGAAGATTTTGTGGTTTTAAAATGATGCCTCTTGTAGAGTTTCTACGTCCCAACATGAAAGGGAATTATCTCGGAAAAGGACCGTCGCTTTCATTGGGTCCCGCACAGGGATTTCCACCTTCATAAGGGCGACCGTATCAACACTAAAGTTTCCTTTGCGTTAAGTGCTAATCTGTCAAAATTGTTCGAATTGGAATGAATTAAAGACATGAGCGGCCTCCAAAGGTGTCCCTCTATGCGCAAAAGGTATTGATAGCAACGTGACTTAGATGCTTTAACCAGTGTGAGGCATAATTTATCGAAAAGCTTCCGACATGTAGGAGCTTCACTTTCTGTACTGAGCCAGCTAGAGACGTGGCACTGTTTAACATATGCGTTGATTAAGAGCAGAACAATAAGGGTTTGATAACTAAAAGTACGCGTAGATTAAGTAAAAGTACGCGTAGATTAAGGACATTTCTACACGCAGAAAGGTACTCCTTTCTGAATCCTTTGGCACTTCATACATCGATGTCGCGTAGCGAATTTCTCGTGGAAGCAGGTTTTAGAGGCTTTTAGGAAAAACAAACGTTAGTGGTATTGCAGGAATGAGTAAGTACATTGTGAAACAATGAAGCATTTCTCTGATTATGCGTCGTGTGTATGCCACTGTTCGCCGAGACATGTGTCTGAAGGGTAAGTAAAGACATTGCCAAGTGTCCTGTGGAACGTCAGCCCACCTTTAATTCCTAGAGTACACTAGTGCAATCGATTGTCCTCTTCCAGGAAATTTTCACCTCGTTTTTAAGTCACTCGATCTGTCTATCGATAGTGTTGTTTGTTTTTACAATTGTTTTAAATGTGAAAATCGACAATGAAGTGAAGTTTAAAAGACAAACTGGACGAAAAGATGAGCGACCACGTAATACGAGTGATTTCCCATGACACGTGTTAAATATTTGCGATTCTAATTTAATGTCTAATGCTCGCGGCATATTAGATATAGTGCTGTGGTTACATCATCGAATGGGTTAGTTATTGAAAACTGTTAATTCACGGGATAGGTATGATGAGTAGGCCATTAAACTATTGAACTATTGAACTCACCTGACTGCGACGAAGTATAGCCGAGAACATTGGCGGGTGGGAAGTGCTTTGCGTGCCCTTGGCGGGGTCAGAGTCTAGAGAAACAAATCTGGCCACGCGCTCGTCAGTCGCAGTATTATAAGCCACCATGCACTTGACAGCAGCACACACGTACAAATTTTGGATTGGGAACCAGATAGTTGAGTCTTGCTCGCCGACATATTGCAAGTGAATACCACTGGTGAATATCGTCACCCAGGCATCGATACCATCGACCTTTCCATCTTGAGCAACAGGGTACAATTCACTTAGAGGTTTTTGCACTGCTTCCAGTCCGACTGAAGTCTTCAGAGGAACGGCACAACCTATGTAAAGGACGCGACATTTTGCCAAAGGCACGTGCTTCGAAGGACCTCTGGGTGGGACGGCTCTTTGAACCGATATTCCATTAGCAACAGGCATATTCCTCAAGCGTAGCGATCAATAGTTGAATTGTGAACAGTGACCGCAGTCAAGCAATGTTCATGTTTATGGCATCAGCTTCTGTGGATAAAAAATATAAAACATTATCACAACACAGATACTTGGAACAGGAAAAGGGAATACAAAAGAACAATCGTTTCAGTGGAGTCCCAATCACGCTCATGGAGCTGACTTCCTTCCAAAGATCATGGGTGACCGTAGGCGATTCTGCTGACTACAAGCAGTACAACATGAGAATGACAATGAAACGTTGTAGAAACATTTTGAAATGACCCCTATCGAGGTTGGGCCCCACAAATGGTAGTTTTCAAGATAGTCTGCATTACGTTTCGATGATGTAATTGGGCGGTGACAATTGACATATTAAGAAAACGTTGAAATTTAACTCTACATATATCACAAAGAGCTTGTTTCAATCATTGGTTACCCCTATGAAACGTCCAATGCACTCTCATCCGCGCTGTTGTCGACTAAAACAAAACAAACTCCGTCCAGAACTCTTCGTCCTACTCATTCAACATGGCTGTCGTCATCGATTGAGCGGCTAGTTTTCCACCTGGTCTCATGTACCTGATTTATCGAATTTTCAATTAGCGTTCAGCTAATACCGCTCGTCTGCTAGTGTTAGGAATAGTCTAATGTACAGCTACATTAAAGTAATTTTCAAGCCCTTACCTATTTTAGCAGTTTTCTCGAACGATAATTTGCCACGCCTGCGTTTCACGACAAATGAAACAAGTCACGTCACAAATACGTGCACCAGCGTTCATGAATAGCCTTTCACAAATAGTCCAGCCTTTTCACAACAATCCCAAAGGACAATACTTAAAAGTGTATTCAGAGACCACGTGACCCAGTGGCACAGTTGACAATGTGTGACCCAAGAAGGTGTAACCGTCAGTCATCGCTGCTGGCGGGATTGTTCGCTCAGTAGCGCTCGGGCGGCAGTGAGCAATGTGGCAGCGGGAGGGGCTGCCCCCCACCCCCCGAAAACGCGTTATATGAGCGCTAGATATCGCAGCATGTAGGCGCGAAATCACAAAATTTACTGCTTCAAACTGTATATATAGGTATACATACATTTATACATACATATATCATGGGCGGATCCAGGATTTTGAGATGGGGGGGGGGCAGGGCAGAGTATTGGCCAGGATTTTGTATGTCATACAGTACATTGGAACTCCTGAACTGCCCAATGGAATCTTGGAAAATTTCAGGGGGGCCATGGCCCCCTTGGCCCCCCTCTAAATCCGCCACTGTACATACATACATACACGCATTGATAAAGAGAGAATTTTCACTTTCGTTTTGGCTGTAGATCAATGTTTTAATTATCCCCGGCGTTGTTTTGTTTGCCTTATGACAGATTAGCGTGTGGGAGGCAAACAGAGAATCGCTTCGTGTTTCGCAACCGCTATAATCCGTAGCAAGACAACTAAAACAAGGTGTCCTGTCGTCGTTCATGCCTTAGTGCTCTAGTGCCGGTGAATCACACCTGTCACTGAGGAACAAGGTCGAAAAATCGGAAAATAACCAGAACATTAGCTACCCAATCAACAGTTTAAATACCTTAGAGCACGGGATTGTTGTTAAGTTTGTTCCATATACACCATTTTAGTGCCTGTGATTTGTTCCATGTCAAGAGTATTTCTGCATACTTCAGTGGACTACAGAAAACACGTACACCCGATTCTAGTCATCCAATGACTGGTCACCATATCTTTTAATAGCAACACCCAATCTACAGGCACTGTATTGTTGAGTTGCACAGTAAAATACCTATAAAACTATAAATTGACACATGTATGACTCTAGTAGACGAGATCTGCAAAGCAATATTATGGTAGGTGTACGAGTTTGCTTCGCGAGCACTCTTGTTTGGGTATGGTTCTTCCTCGAATTTGTGAATAAGGGTCTTCACAGGCGTACTAGGCTAGAGGCACATAAGATCGGCAAGTTTGATTCGGGCAAAAATTACGGAATACTCGGGAAAATTAAAGAGAAACTAGGCAGGGACCATCAGATGGAAAATATGGAAGAGGTTATACACTGTAGATATCCTGAATACGTCACAGCACCGATCAACGAGAGAAGACAACTGGCCGGTGAAATAGTGTGTTCGTGGCCCATGGTGAAACGAGTGGCGATAAGCTGGGTGAAACGCTTATAGTTTTACAAATAATTATTCAAACAAGAACACAAGACATGAAGTAAATTTAGCTTCCGTATGCAACAAAAATTCTGCCATCAAGCTGGAAATATAAACTCAAATATTTCGACCTGCATCATCATATCTCACAACAGGTTCCGGGGATTTTGGAAAAGAGGCCCACGGGCGGATATTCGGAAAACGACCTTTCAAAAACATTAAAAATGAACAGCTGTTCCGTTAATGTAGATAGTAGGACTGTTGGTTTGGGGTCGTCCCGCTGTTCACCGATCCCCGACCTTAGGTTCCTCAGCTATGCTCTTCAGCCCCCATGTTCCCGGCCCCGGCCCCGTTGTTCCCCCATCCCAATGTTCTTCTGCTCGTTAAATTAATTTCTGCATTTGATATTTTGGTGCGTTTCAGGTGCATTAACCTAGGCATGTGCGCTGACTTGGTAACGAAAAGACTTAACATTGGGAGAAAAAAAATCCGTTAGATACCCGTTATTTACGGGTACCCTCAGTTGCTTTTCGGCTGTAGTATCTTTGATAGGTTAGATAATTAAGACACAGATATTGAGGGGACATTTGGCACCTGCCCTCCCAGCTCTCTACAAAGAACTACTCATATCGCTCCTGGCCGCGAATCATGGCTACAACCGAATTCGATGCGCTTGTCTTAGGCTACACACCTCGTCATTAATTCACAAAGCAAAATATTATCATTAATAAAAAAAAACAAAAGGTTCAGAGATATTAACTGTCTCCCACAGAGTTCACGAGTAGCTGTTTAATCTTAGATTGCCCTGACTTCAGGTGTGCTGGTCCCGGCCTTGCAAAATGAACCTACGTTTTCACTGAAAATTTTAAACTACACCCATGGGTCAGGGCTTTAGGTCGTCAACTGGGTTTCAACAATTAATATTAATAAAGCATAAACAATGGTTCCAGGTGATCAGTGCAATGGGCCCACAACAATTAGAGTCCTTCTAACGTCTGATACAACGTGTACCACACTGCCGGCAATTATTTATATATTTTTTATAATTACTACTGACTCTGGACATGACTTGAGTCGTCACGGCCCCTGACACCATACGATGGCTATCAAATGTCACTGTACATAAAACTTACATAACGCACCGAGATTACGTGGAGTGAGTAAACTGTAAAGTGATGATCGCTTTGTACCAGTGATCAAATTACACGTGACATTTTGGAACATGGGGAATAAGCACACTTTAGTTATGATTTCCCAAATCTTCGAATCCAGTTCCACTTCCTGGTTGCAATGCTCATACTAGCATTCCTCTTGTGTATACACACAGTCGTTAACTAGTTTTTGTATTCAGATCGCCGGTGTATGCTTATGGAGTGGGGCCACAGCAGTGTGTAAATTAACTTATACCAGATTCACACGGATGGCGAACTGAATGCTCACGTTTTCATGGGCGACGCAGCACTGAAAAAAAGCCCCCAGCCCTCCTGTGGTGCACAATCTTTAGACCATGGACGCCGGAGCATTGAAACAAGAGCAACGTGGAGCATTGAAATGCGCCCACGAATGCATCGCAAATGATGTGCTTTTAGGGTTATTTATTTGCATCATAAATATGGCCACTAGATGGCGCAAAAACGTACAATCCCTCCAAAAACGGGAACATGCCATATTCAATAAAAATCTGTCAAGGAACTTCATAGAAGCAAAGGAAAACCGAATAAAATGAAATTGCCACTTGTGGGCACAGTGTCCGTTGGATCCACCGAAAAGTCGTCGTCGTTGTTATCTGTTCACATAAATACACTTACTAAAATTAAAAAAGATCCTGCAGTGGGTTTAGGAGATATAGCTATGGGCGCAAAACAAAACAAAATACCACTAGAAGGCGCCACAGTAGTCAGTCGCCGTCATCAAACGTTTTCTTCACAATTTTTAAAACCATCCCTAGACTGATTTGGTTGATAGAGGGCTGGACGCCAAAACAAGATTTGAAAACAACAAAAATGGCCACCAGGTTGCGCAAAAATACCTCAATTCCATCCAAAAACAGGAGGATAACGTCATTACACCAATATAAGCCTATATTCAAAATTTTATGAAAATCTTTGAAGATACTGGAGTAAACGTAAAAAACTAAAATTGCCACTAGGTGGCACATCAGTAGTCAGATCTGTCCGAAAGTCGTCGTCCTCGGTTGTTAACATCATATAAAAACATTTATTAAATCTAGTAAAGATACTGCGAACGGTTTAGGAGGTAAAGCCATAAGTACAAAAAACAAAACTGCCACTAGAAAGCCCCAAAGTTGTCTAAGTCGTCGGAATATCGTCATCAGCAGTCCACTTTATAGCAAGAACATACATGCCAATTTTCTCAATCATCCTTTGAGCGGTTTAGTTGATAGAGGGGTGGAAACAAAAACAGACTCGAAAACAATAGAAATGGTCACTAGGTGGCGCAAACTACGACGAATCCATCCGAAAAAAAGAGGATAGCGTCATCTCACTAGTAGGTGCCTATGTACCAAATTTTATGAAAATCCGTTGAGGACTTTTGAAGATACTGGGGTAAACGTAAACGCTCATGCCGTTCCATCCACGGAACTTAGGAAAACGTGCAAAATTTCATGAACATACGTCTAGGCGTTTTGGAGATAGAGCAGCGGACGCCGAACGTACGGACGTACGGATGTAGGTGACGGCATAATGCGTCCACAATTAAATATGTGGGCGCATAAAAAGTGGGGGACTATAGCCCCCCCCCCCAGCTCCCTGGGTACGCCGCCCAGTATGCTTTTAGCCAGGAAGGCGGACTTCTGCAAAGGAGTGATTTTTAACAGTCAAATTAGTTCGTTGCTAAACCACCCCAGTCGCCTATAGTAGTCATCAAAACAATCTCTACCACGAACTGATCAATGCTACGATAAACAAAGGCTTCATACTCTTGCGAATGTATGTCCGCTCTGGCTACATAGCGAAAACGCCAACAGTTTTGGGGTAACTCAAACGCGGTCAGCAAAAGGCGTAGACTTTTTAGATTATCAATAAATCATGCAATACGCAAAATTCTCTCACTTTATATAAACTGAGATCGCATTTTTTACCTACATGTGGTATTAGTATAGCCCCAGATGAATGCTAAATCCCGGGGTTGCCCTGTTATACCGCGATGCTGTTTTTCAAAAGTCAGGTCATGCAGCCCTTAGAAACGAACATTCTCCACAGAGTATGTCACCAGCACACAGGCGAACGCTGAGTATAGTTTTTACGTTGATTTGAAGTTGGCAGAAATTATTTTCTGTTCAATACAAAAAATCTATCACAGTTGTCGCTAAGGACTACAGCCCATCAGTGCCCATCACGTCACGTGATCAAGGTACTCATGAACCACACAAGCACATAGGTATTCGCACCTCTTAAGAAAGAAAAAAGTTGCTGATGAATGAGTGAACTTTTGTGAAGTTTGTCTCGTAGCAAAGTCCAAAACAGGGAATGCTTCTATCTTGGATTTTTCGCTTTCTACTCACTAAATTCAATGTTTGTAACGTTAGCTTATTCCAATTACATGACCAAAAACGTTCCACTTCAACTGACAGAAGTGTCGTCATTGTCGTCAGTTTGGTTTTGATTCACTGTTTTAGCATCCCACGAAACTCTATTCCTTTCAATGCAATTAAACCAAATTAGCACAAAAAGTCGTTACAAGCGTCATTGGTAAAAAAGTGGTCGAACAGATACCGGTGACGTGTTGGTGACGGTCACACCGTGTCTCACAGATCGCAACAATTTTCCACACCGTTAATGTTCACAACAAATATAATATCCGCAACAATTGTTTATACTAGAAATTCAGCGCATACGACCATCACGTATGTCCACCCGTCTGCCAATTTTTCTGGAAGATATAATAAAAATGGATATTATACTTCACAAACATTCCACTAAATCATCATATAAAATAAAAAATGTAACTTTGCATTATTTACAGAAAATTAAAGTAAAAATATGATTTTTTAAAATTCAAATTGTCTTCTTTCGTCTGTCAAACCCTCTTGAATGCAATTTTCTCGGTCAAGCAAAGAGAAAAGGCAAAATTGACAGACGCAAGGAAAGATACCTAACCGTAGATGTATTAACCATTTTTCTAGGTTGAAACACAATTAACCAGAATATTCTCTGATGGTATTTCCGTGGTGTCATTTGAAATTATAGTGTGAATGAACGGCAACATACACTGAAGATAGCACGGTTTAAAGACAGGGAGAACAAAAAAGCAGTACCGAATTTACACTTCATGAAGCTTCTGTCTGGAAACTAAGTTCCAGACATGTCGACTCTTTTAAGAATGCACTGGCTTGGAAAACGTGACAGATTTGTCGTTCAGTATTACCAGTGCATTTGAGACAATTTTTTAAAACCAACCACGTTACAGCTCATATCCGGGGCTATCGAGCGGTTCGCCGCTGTCGTTACATTTTCGTCAAAGCGAAACTGTTCGCCATTTGAAAACCCGGATCAAGGAACATCTAAATTCTGACAGAAGTTCACATTGTTCCGTAGTTGTATGACTTCTTGTTTAGTATTTTGTGTTTTTGAATAAACCTGCCAGACGGCGCTCAACAACAAAACACACATATTGATATTCAGCTGCAGATCTCCAATTATTGTTATGACGAATGCTCTTTCAATGACTTTGCCCACCAAGCAGAAACATCAAAGGAACTGAAGCTCTCCATGTCAAATGATGTAAGCCCAGTCTCAATAGGCGACTGGCACCCCACCACAGGTTGTCATTGTTAGTTTAGTCAAGGGGCTAGATCTAGCTCATTGGTCTAGTCTACTGTTACTCCCCTGTACCCGACTGTGTCTGTGTATCATTACTTACAGCCGTCTGTATTCATTTGTGCTCTTGAAGAGTTTTTACTTGTTTCTTCTTTTGAAGAGTTGGTTCATAAACACAGACTTTTCAGTCTGCCACTGTGCCAGTGGGCCTAGTGTTCTGGAGGCTATGTGTAAAGTGGTTGTGTGGCTGTATTACTTAAGACTTTTACTGTTGCACCGGAACACGGTATTCCTCTAGCTACTGACAAAATACCACTGATACCTCCACCGATCTCCGCCCATCGACCCTGATGAAGCACTTAGGGTTCATTAATTTCACAACCAAGTAGTGTCACCTGGTGGCTACTTATGTAACTGAACGTAATCAACATGACAGAGTGGTGTGTGCAGGTGAACAGCAAAAAAATTGTGAGAGACAATTTTGAATTGTTGACAAAGGCAGCAGTAACGGACGAAGATGAATTCATGTTTCAAAATTAGCGATGTAGCTTTGGTTCAGAGATAAAAATTGGGAGAAATTGTGTACATAAACTGACACGGAGATTAGCATACCGAAGTAAAGCCTCTTGACTTGGTCGTCTGTCATAGATGTTAATTCTATTCGAATGTTTTGGTTGAATGCTCTTCGTGGTTTATTACAAACATGAGCAAGTCCAATAAATCGAAGTCATCGTCCAAAAGCTCCAAATTCAACAAATCATGGCCTGTCATTTATTGTTGACCACAGCGGTGTCACCACTTGAATGGGCGATACAAAAACTGGAACTCAACGCAAACGCGAGCTGTGACATGTGACTTGTGACAGTCCTAGTTACACATTCGCGGTCACATGGCATGGGACGCGAAAACTCGTAAAATACCTTAAACAGATGGTGGCGAATCTACTTCTATGGGATGCTAATTTGAGAGTTGTTCACTTTGAATATTGCAAGAATTTCAAGAAAAAGTCCCCAGATTCACTGTTTTTGAAGCTCAAGCGAAATAAAAACATTTTCATCCCAACACAAGTTTTCAAATTGTCAGCCCTCAAATAATAAATATGCGCGCTTGCGCTCAAAGAAGTCAGACTGGCTGCTGGTTGAATTCGCCATTGTTTCGTTTACATCAAAGGTCAAAGGTCACATTTTCCATATAAAGGAAAATTAATACGTTACGTCTATGTTTTGCTGTAACAAGGAAATGTGCTTTGTCGTGTGGGGCGAAATCGACGTAGCGGCCAATCATAGCGCAGAAAGTAAGGCTTGGAGACGAGGCTGGTAATTAGCTTGCAAAAACACGACCTAAAAAGCTTGTATCTTAGAGAGAAAGCAGACAACAGTACATCATACCTGAACTCTAAAATTACGAGCTGTGCAGAATGAGCTTACGAGTAAGGTGGCACTTTAAGTTGAACATCCAGGAACGTCGAAGGTCATTGGCCTGATGGCATATTGTGCGTGGACGTAAACAAAAAATCAACATTCACAGACAAAAACTGGAGTGTTTTATATAATGTTGTGTGCTCACCTGATTTAAATTCATGTAGTTCTGAGATAAACACGCGTAACTCTGTTCAACTTGGGTGAATGCTATGCATGCTTTATTGTCGCCGATTATGTCACGCTCATCTAATCTTATGGCTACGGTAGATAAAATCAGAAATGTGTGACTAGTTGTATTTGACTGGAATATGTATAAAGAAATGTAAACCAATGATGGCGTTTTATTCAAAACTGCATAGAACCTCGTATTGTTACGGGTGAATTTGTCAACGGACGATAACATTTGATCCTTCGCTATTACAAATTTTCTATTCATCTGTTTTTAAGATGGTATTTGGACAATTTTGGGCTTTAGGAACAGGAGTGTGACATTCTTGGATATCCTCATTTTCCTTGTCTTTATCTCTTTCTGAAAATTCACCAAGGAACACTAAGGCATGCATGGCACGCGGTGCCACGTGTGTTGCATTTTGAATCAACGTTGTTGCAGTCTTTTTCAATCCAAAAAAGCTCCTCACCGTTACCATAGGAACAGTTCATTGCTTTAATAGTAAAGCTGTATTTCGCCCCGTTTCGCTTACTAGAAACGAAAATATCGAATTGTGCCTTTTACTCTCGTAAAATCGGTTTCATAATATTCCTTATCGTGACAGCAGGATTCTATATCCGTTACAACTACAAACATCGAAACCATCAACGAGACGAGAAAACACTTTAGAGTTTATTGGGGATTTCGCCAACCATAAAACTGCGAATTAAAAAAATGGCGCATGTAAGCATTACGAGTTGCCGACATCATCGGACGAGCGTGGTAATGTTTTTTACACCCATAGCGTTTCGGACAGCTAATCAACGGCGAAATGCTCATTTAAGTTTGAATTATCAGTTGAGAAGTGAAACGTTTAACAAAGTGCAATAAGTGTAATGTAAGTGTAAGGCAGAAACCATTCTCCACTCTCGCCATTTTTTGCTAACATTAGCGGTTACCGCCCCCTCCCGGTAGGCACGACAACGTTTATATTTACCATTTTATGCATATGCGTCGAAACAATTTTCCTGAGCCAGCTTTCATTGGCGACCCATTATTCGGACTATCAACTTATCCGGTTCCCCAAGGGCCGAAAGGGTGTCAAGTGCGTAGTTGTTTTCGGAATTCTTATCCATTTACCTCAAACCACTTTAACTCCTAATGCTTACTAAGTAAAAATCAACAACAGGCATCAAGGAGTAACCATAACGAATAACAAAAATATCATTTTGTTCTCCATAAAACTTATCGACATAAATGAGGGGGTCAAAGGTTATTAATTCTGCCTCATAAAATTGGTGATGTACAATTTTAATGTATGCACTGTAACTACACGTATAATGAGAGATTTTGGTGATAAGTCATACATTAAATTATCCTCAGCGGATATTAACAAAATTCGTACACACGGTTAAGAAACAAGCCCGCGGCGGGGTTTCAAGACTGGTACTCAGTGCCTTCCGACAACTTCCTGGTAATATCATGCCCCTAATTTAACGCGAACCAATATAGTCAAAATATTATATTCATGTATACCATGTCATTTCATTTACGTCTTTTAAAATAAACATAGGCTAATTTTAAGATATAATTAAGTTTAAGTTCTGAACGTCTGATGGGTTGTCACAACACTGCAGTGCTGAAAACCAGGCCGAGAACATATATAGGCCTACTGATGATAAAGTTATATTTGAATGCACTGCGCGATTCGTTGTTACTTATGATCCGATCACGTGACCTGGATTTATATAGTGCACCCCGTCATAATTGGTAGGAGAATGTGGCCTCCTGGACACTCTGTGGTATATATCTGACGTTTCTGGTTGTGAGTAAATCGATGGCCGCTCGACATACATTACTCTTCTGGAGCTCCTTTTCCGCTCACGTTCGTAGCACTTTTCAATAGGTTTGTTTACATAATCTTTATACACCGAGCTCCGACTACGCGTCGATGTCTGTGAGACAGTGTCGAAGCTTGACAGGCCACCATCCTGACTACCGCCACCTGCTGACCTGACAGAGTAATAGCGATGGTGTCGAGCAAGAGGCACCGCCACTTTTGTTTTGAAGTCTCCTCGTCTGAGACTGAGAGTGCTTTGTCCAGAACGGTTTTGGTTCTGCGACGAACTCGACGACGTTGTTCGTGCCATGTGCTGTCGATAGTACTGCTGCTCGTTGAATGACGGCTGTTGGCTGACGTCACGTCTCTCCACCTTCTCTTGAGTGTTTAGCTTCATACCGTTGTTCTGGAGGCCTTCACCAACGATCACAGACGCTATAGGTGCAGGGGCCGCCTGAGCTTGTTTAGATTCGGTAGACGTTACCTGTTTCATAACGGTTGTTCTGGTTGCACTACTGTCGCCCCCTGCTGGTTGGTGCAATGTTGGTCCACCATTGGCAACCACATATGGCGCTGGATTTTCAGGATTTTTGACCGACGATGTCTTTGTAATTTTAACAACCTCAGCGTTCAGTTGTCCTTCGTTTCTCACAAGCGTATTCCCGATAACCTAAAAATTGAAAATTGTTTAATATTCTTTACAAACTTTTAACGAAAGAAAAGGTCAGTGGTCTGGGCTACATTCTAGGTCGTCTTCGACGAACGTTAGCGGAAACTGCACGAGTATGTTCTATAATGACAGTTGTAAAAATACTAAGGAAGACACTGGATTTTCAAGAATAAACCGACTTAGGCGACCTGTTTCTTAATAATGCAAAGGCAAAATCACCAGTTTTCGAAACTTAGCACACCAACCCTTACTAAAAGGAGCCTAAACTTAATTTGTCATAACTTGTCATGAGGTTCTGATGATTCTTTGTCCCCTCTCATGACCACCAATACATACAGACATTGGAGTGTGAGTGACTTGGTAAAAAAACATGTTTTTGCTTCACAGCTTCACACAAAGGCAATAACAACTATATAGCGTGGTAACACTGGAATAAAAAAAACGAATGTTTGAATGAGGCAAAATGTTTTGGCCGCTTAAAAGCATTTTCAACACAATCTAAAGGTCAATTCTTACTTGTATTCAATGCTATATTGGATACATATGAATCGGAGTTCGATTTTTCCCAGTTAATGCCGTTTTTAGGAAACCCAGCGCAAATCTTCCATCGGGAATCGGAGGACTGAGCAAACTGAACCTCTACCAGTTTCACGGCTTGAACTCCTCAATTCAGAAAGGGTCCGCCGCTGACATTGTCAGCAAAAATTACGTTTACCAGGAATTCATTCAATCAATCAATCAATCAATCAATCAATCAATTTTTTCTGTAATTAAGGCCAGAGGCCCACTGTACAAAAGAGCAACATGCAATATACATGTACTTGAGAGTGCAGCAAACTATCATGAAATCAAAAAGCATAAATACACATTTACATTAAGTTAACTAAATAAGCATCATCACTTATTGACATCAATATATTGAACTTGAAAATAGGCGGACAATTCCAGTAGTATACTTCAATGTAATTTCCTCTCACTTCAGAATATTCATCACAGCTTAGAAGGAGATGGGTACGCGTCTTCAACAACATGGGACAGAAATGACACTCTCTGTTTGCCCTATCCAAATTCAAGAAGTCCTGGTTTTACCAACCAAGATCTTCGGGAGCACAAATGAATTCAGACAAAGATGGACCCAAGATCAAGTACAGAGGTTAGGCATGTCTATGGACTGATATAACGCGCACTTAACTTAGTATTTCTCCCTTAATGCAATACAAAATTGGTCCGAGTAAGGTGATGCGTCCCCCACCTCTGGATCCGCGTAAGAATATGCAGTTTTGAAAAAATATCTCGAATACAAATTGACCGATGGTTGAGAAAGGAATGACAAGCTTTTACCTATTCGTTGTATTCCAACTAAGTGCTTTTTAAAAGTAGTTCAACATTTCTGGGACTTAGTTTCCAGCTAGCAGTTTCACAATGTGTAAATTCGAAAGTGGTTATTCTTGTTTTCATTCTGATTAACCGCAGTGTATGTTTTTACTTACAGTCAGAAGTTTTAAAGATCTACTGTTTTCAGTGTTTTATTGAAAGAGCTGAGAGGTTCGTATTGTAGAACTTCCCTGTTACAAGCTCCGCAATGTGTAAACTCGGTTCATGAAACCAAATACTGCCTTTTGCTTTGAACCTTAGTATACGATGCCGTTTCTACACACCATACCAAAAAGCCAAAATTTGTCAGAAAAAAACAAAAACTTTTGAAACTGCAATCTATTATTTTTCATTATGCTCAAACTCGAATAAAAAATCATGGGTGGCACACCATAGGGGTCTAGGGGGAGGGGGGCTATAGCCCCACTTTTTTCAGTGTTGCGCCGCCCATAGTCTATAGGCGGTGCACCACATGGGGGTTTGGGGGGGCTTTAGCCCCCGCTTTTTTCAGTACTGCGCCGCTCTTGAAAATAGATCATCACTCATAAAAAAGTACGTACATGTCCGCAGTTAAAGCTATGCGCCTATGTCTGAATGTTTTTGACATGTTTGGATGTATGTTGCGCATGCGCATAATCTTCAATTACATTGGTATGTGTCGCTGTGCGTTCCTTGTACAGGAGTATAGCATGCCTTTTGGTATTATTTCCGTTCTTAGAATAGTACGTTTCAATTGATTTTAAACACATGTCAACATTTACATAAAACTATATCAGATCACTCACATCTTATATGTTTGTTGTACTTTAACTTGACTCGCATGTTTAGCATACAGACGAATATAAGGGCACAGCCACACAAGTGTCTAAATGCGTGTGTGTACTATCGGTGCGGGGAGGCCTCTAATTAACTACGTCATACTAGCCTAATAATTCATTACTTTCAAACCAAAGACCACTGAGTGCAAATAATGCGGCATGTACTATGGGTCACCATCCAATTGCGTATAAGACTTTTTGATTTTTGTACCTTATACTGTTTCGAGTTTCTTATGGTTTTGAGGTGGAGAAACTCTAAGAACTTAAAAACAACCAATCGTTTTGCACTAGCTATTTATAGTAGAACTGAATGCATCAAAAAGTTATATTCTTACATGTGACTGTATCTGATTGGTGTTCAGTGCTGTGATGACCGGCTGTGGGGCTGCCGTCGTCATTCTCCGCTGCTCGACCACTGTTGCATTTAGAACATTCGTCGGGTTGTTCTGAACCAGCACTGATGTCGTTGGTGGCCCCATGTCTTGAACATATGTGTAATTCTGCGGCATATTTGTGACGTGACGTCTTTCTTCGACAACAGTGGCGTTAAGGACTCGTGGTTCCGGCTGCTGAACTTGAACAGCAGCATGTTGAGACGACAGAGGGACAGCATGGTTCTGCACAGTAACAGTTGAACTGAGCACGCGACCCTCAACTGGGGTGGTTTGTTGCACGTACTCACGAGTGTGAGTGACAGGTGGCGTTTGAACGTGCACAACAGGAGGCTGGACCTCCACCGTTGACGGAAGTACATGGATGTCAGATGTTCTGGCGGAGTTGATGGAGTAGCCGAACTGTTGATCCTGCAATATACTAAATGCAATCAGCAACAACAGTTGATGAAGTGGCTTACCTGCTGATTGTGCAATGTACAGGAAGTAATCAGCACCAATAGTCGATAACGTAAGCCGAGCTGCTGATCCTGCAAGTTACTCGAAGTATTTACCAACAGTTGATAGAGTTGCCGATCTCTTGATCGTGCACTATACACGATGTAATCAACAATTACGGTTTCTAACTGTTAAGACTACAATGTGCAAGATGGATCCTGCAATATGCAAGATGGATCCTGCAATAAGCAAGTTGTTATTATAACAGCTGTTAGTAGAGTAGCCGAACCGATGACACTGCAATGTTCCCGATGCAACCAGTAACAACAGATGCGTGCGAGATGGACTTTCTATTCTGTCAGGTCGAATCACTGCAAAATGTAATTTGTTTAATAAGAAGTGAATGAAGGAATTTTGATCGTGATACAGCCGACAGACATTAACTGCTCCTCTCCGAAAGTAAAACGTTCACTCATTAACAAAAAGTTAGCATTACATGGTTGCATTATAAAATTTGCTATTTACTGACGAAGCAATTTTCTTGACAACTGTTCAAGTATCACCGTTACTTACTATAGTTACGGGCGATGATGTTTGCACCCAGTCGTTCTTTGCAACTGATTTCGTTTCTTGTACTGTGACACTGGCGTCCAAGACGTTGTTAGAAAGAGCAGGTGGGAGCGCGTCGTTGTTAACAGTGACAACGGAGGTCAGAGGGTGGGGCTCAACCTTCGCCATATAAACTGATTGGTTTTGTGAATCCATCACATGATCGGATAAGATGGGTGATACGTATTCCCTGTCATCTGCTGTCCTGTACGACGTTACAGTTGTCGGCGGCGCAGATACCTTTAGATATAAAACCATTAATCATTTCTACTTTAATCAGAACGACAAGGTACGAAAAGTACAGAGGTCAAAGCATTCAGAATATCTCGGGTATTTTCGTGCTTTAAATTCCTCTGAATCTGGTTTGCTAGTATTTTTCAACGTGTTGCGAATGAGAAAAGTCGACTACCTTGGTTGTAGATACACTTTTCTTCAAAATTGTTGCCATGTAGCATTATTGCATTGCTGCTCCGTGACTGAGGAATCAGCTGATTTCAGACCCGGTAGCCCTCAAACAACACAGAATTGCCAAAAAATTCTGATTAGATGGTCGCAGTTTTAAATCACATCTCTGGAATCTGTAGAAAAGTTGCTTTCAAAATCAAGTGATGGCTCGTGTCGAGCATTGGAAAGGAAGCGGTGGTTTTGAACTGAAAACTCACAATTTTGCATTTTTTCACGTTTGTCGGAGCGTCGCAAAAGTTTCTGTGGTCATGTTTAAGGTAAAATGAGTCATAAGTTTTCATTATGTTCCTAGAGTTTTCAACAGACGGAATGAAAGAAAGGCAGCGAGTGGGAACTGTACAATGCCTCTTTATCTGCACATGTATGTGACAATCATTCTCCAGTTTAAAAATTATATGAACTGCCGTGTGATTTAAGTCCGTATGTGCGTACGTAACTTTCACTTCTGAGGGGAAATTTGAGACTACGAAAATACCGACTGGAGGTTTTCATAATGAGGTCAGAGAAACTCTTATAAGTACGACGCCTGTTTAAAACTTTGGGTAAGGAATTACTATTGAAGGTACAACGTCTATTAACGGCAAAAATCCGGGCTAGGAATCTAGTCTGTGTAATTGAAAGCAAACTCGAAATTATTTATGAGATTTTCTGTTTTACTTGAGTACGAACTCATGGTGAGTACTAATTTTTGTGCGCTCCATTATATTATGACTTCTTAGGCCAGGGTCGCACTTTATGACCCTCGGATTTAAACCAAAACTTGTAAATCTCGAGATTTGAGTTAAACAATTGAGATTTTGATTTCAGATTAGTACTCATAGCTCCAGTGCAAGGTTCACGAATTGCAAACTAGGATAAGACAGTCACATTGCCAACGACCCCCAATGACAGGCCTACAGCACAATCGGTGTCGGTTTTTAGGTGGTCAGAGGTCTGTGGAGGATTGTTGGGCATGGCTTTCGTGAACAATCCCGCCAAATGCACCATGGCTTGCAAATTGCGATGTTGGTAAGACTGCCTAACCCGCCTGCGAGCATTGCCGGTAAACAACGCAGGAACCACGAAGCGCTAACGATATCGTCAGATTCGCAAAAATCAATCTGGAATGGTCTTTAAACGAAAAAAGTCACCCACAATTATTTATTGTTCATAGTGACGTGCTCAGCCTGACCTCACCTCACCATTCAAGTGCGTCCTTCATGTTTTTTATTCATCTGCAGTACGCATAATATGAGTTGTTCATCTATTGAAAACCAAACTTAAGAGAGAAAAACGTTGATTATAACAGTTTTAGTTATTGCGTTCATTTAACACACTACCTGAACTGATGATTATGTTGTTCATTGCGCAATGAACGCATGGGTGATTAGTCTGTGCCAGGAGCCATTTTGTTCATTATGGATTACATGGAAAGACAAGTCAACTACACTTTTCAAATTTCGCCAAGCTGAAGACAATCACATACAGGAGTCGTGATGATGAAAGTGAGCCAAGGCAATGTAGTTAAAAAGGGAAACAGCCGGGATGTAGGGTCTACACTATCTCCCTGCCAGCCGCCGCCCCAGACGCACACACCGACTAATCGAAGTTATTGTCCGCGACTACATAATGTATAATTCATTTATTACATAAAATGTGTTGTCAGCTTTTCAGTGATTTGCTGATACTGACAAGTACCTTCAAAATACATAGGTCGTTCAATGAACCTGTGGAATAGTACCATCGCCTCCTCAAACTGGAGTAATGTGACACACAACACGAGAACCTTGTTTGAGAGACACAACAAAGCGCCCTCGCACAGGTATTGTTTGTCACTGAAATCAATCTCAAGGTGGAGTCGAAAACCGGTCTTACCAGTCTCGTCAATTTGTTTCATAAATACACATGTTCAAGTTTACGGGTGTATAATGATATCAACAGAAGGAATGTCGTTATTTTCACCTGTTAATAGCAACTACATGTGGCACTGTTTGATAATATCATCATTTTTTGTAATATCTTTAAGTTTTTCTGTTGTTGTAGAAATATGTATTTTCCAAATCTCAAAGTAACATATTTTGTTTTTACGCGGTCGATCAGGCAAACACAGATGGCAGAACGCATTTGCCAAAATCATGAAAATGAACTGATTACTTTTCGTAGGAAAAAGAACCCCTGCTCATGAAGGGTTTTTGTGTCAATATTTTGATGCGTTGACCTTAGCTACATATACGCCCAGTGGCGAATTTGTATATTGTCAACATCTATAACGTGATTAAATCATTACAGAATCTTATATTGTGACAGCTAGATCCAAATGTAATCCTGGATGCCTATACTAAATTTGATTACCAGGTACTCCATAACGTGTATTTGTTGCATAGTTTTCCTGAGCGCATGTTGACTTTAGAAAGATTTTGAGTTTCTAGTCGCCGGGTCCTGTGTTAGTCTGGCTTGTTACCATAACGGTAAAGCATAATTTAAGCAAAGTGTTTGACAGATATTGCTTTTGAATGAAGGCTTTCAGGTTTGTGCATTATGTGACTCTTTCAGGCACCTGTACACCCCGATACCACAGGTATGATAACACGAGACTTCCAAATACACTCACTGAGCAGCGTACTAACTACTTACCGTCACGGTCTTTGTATCTCGTCCATTCGATATGGTCTCCCCGTGTCCAGTAGCACTTCTCACAATTTTCCGTGCCGTATAAGTTGTAGTAACAGTCTGCCCTTCAATGGTTTCACTGCAGCCTTCATTCGTCATACTCAAATCTCTCATTTTTGATTGCATTTGGTCCACCTGGACATCCTTACTGTTGATTTTCCCACTCGTAGCACTTTTCTGAAGACGGGTTTCTGTTGTAATGATGTGGCCATCTTTGTGTTCAACCAGTGTTGATCTTTCCTCGGTGAAACCATTCTCGCGGAGCGCAAGAGGTGGCGGTGGGTATTCCCTGTCTGAATCGTCAGATTCGAAGTCGATAGTGTTCTCTAAAGCGCTTACCCCAGCCTTTTTCGATACCTTGGCAGACATATCCACAGTGGCATAAACATCGCCGTCTGCATGATCCATAGCTGCTAACCTGTTTCCCGCAAATGAATTTTTTACAGAAACTGCGTGACCCGAGTGAAACGATTGATCGACTGCTGCTACTTTATTTTGTTCATACCCAGTCTTCTGTGAAGAAATCGTGCTGTTCATGTCTGCGCCTGCGTCATTCGTGATCTTCCGTTCAGTGTATTCCTCTGACGTATTTGTTAAAACCGTTCCTCTTGGTTTGCTTTCTTTGGTACGCAATGTCCAGTTGCTTTCAAATTCTTCGTCGTGATCGCGTAACTCGATCTCATATCCTTCAATGTACGTGCTTCCCTCTTTTGACGGCGGCTTGTTCATCCTTACAATGTTGAATGCGTGTACCAAAGTAGAGGCGTCGTCTGCTTGTACTCGATGGTAAATGAGTTCGAATGTTTGGTTTTTGAGTAATTGAACTATCACAACGATTCCGTCTACATGGTCATCACTGAACAGATCAAGCGTATTTTTAAGTGGCAGGTCAACTCGAGGTCCCTGGGTTATAATGCTTTTGCCGATGTACTCTCTTAATCCTATCCCCTCGGGCGTGATGCGAATTTTCGACTTAGTGCCCTTTGCATGTTTTACACTTTCGCTGAGTTCTCGTATCTTTCTTTCTGTCACTTTATTGAGATAAAAACGACCAACTAGTCTAGCTCTTTTCTCACATATTATCCGTTTTGTATTGACGAGAGACTGATCTTCAAGTTTGGTGATTTTCTTCAAAAGTGTGTTACTCGTCGACATGGCTGCCCTGCTGAAACAGTGAAAGGAATAAGTTAGGTTAACAAACCTTAAATTATGCTACATAAAATTCTGTTTTTATTATTCTTGCTTATTCTCTCATGCAGTTTCAAGGCGACAAGTATTGTGATTAGGGTCATGCAAGTGGTTAAACCGGTTTTATTGTAATCCATGGTTATTTTTATCGCACGCTGACGAGTCGACCTGGTTGCGTGGCGTATTCTCCGCCGAAGCTGGATATTCGAAGTCAAAGATAGCATTGTATTGGTTTCAGCTGCAGGCAATTTATTTGTCTAGCAGCTCTATGAACCGTAGAGTTACGTGCACCTATAAATCGGAACTATTAAGGCTATTGTAAGGGCACTTTCTGTTTTATCTGAGATTTCAAAAACATATTTACACTGTAGGCTCCTTGACACATCCTTTAAAATTGCCTCAGGTGACCTTTTATGATAATAGTTTGTTCAAAAAGTTCGGCAAGTCCTCAATTAAAGGTAATTGTGGCAAAGACATTTGGCAACTGATTGGACTGTCAACAAAACATTAGTTTATCTTTCTGTTGTTTGAACGACCACAAATCGGTACGTTGGGCTAATCTCAGTCTTTGAGCCTTGCCTGGCTGACAACCTAGCTGTATCGGACGTGACCGCAGCATCACCACACGGATTAGTTATAATGTTGAGTGACACGAGAGGTGTGGCAATAGCCATAGCCAATCGGAGACATTGTCGTTTTTACGACAGTAAAATGCCTTTCTTGGGGTTATTGTGGATGAGACAGACTTTTTGAAGTTATCAGCTTTGACTTTAAAATCTGTTGTGTTTTTGTAATTTATTACAAATCACAAATTTTCACCGTCGCCTGCCAGACATTCGTTGAAATCAATGAGGCCGGCGCCTTTACCAGTTTTAACTGTATTTAAAAATACCGTAAGTTTAAAAGTACTCATTACCAAGAGAGATTTAGCTCACTCAGTCGAGCGTGTAACTGCGACCGCGAGGGTTCTAGGTTCGGTTCCGCGATGGGTCTGATTTCAGACAATTAGTTTTCTCGCCAATAATTTTACTATAACAGTCTCTAATTTCATCTATCATATGCCCCCCGAAACAGCCAAAGTCTAGCTATGTTTGTTCGAAACTGCTAATTTGTCGTCTAAAGAAAACACCAAAGGTGTCAATGTGCAATTTTACGAAATATTCAGTAAAATTCTGCGTATAAAACCCATGTAATTATACAAAGTAATGCATTCAGGTTAGGAACGTATGTAGTGCACCGTTCGCGAATACAAAGTCTTCGGACTTATATTGGAATGTAAAGCTATGAGCGCACTTTGTACTATAAAGCAGTGTGTCATATCCCAATCATTTATTTCGTGAGCAACAAAGGGGTTGTTGGAGGTGTGGACACTCCAATAATTGTCTATTTAATTGGACTAAAAGAGAGAAAATGGGCAAGGAAAAAATTGCACTAGCCCTAATTGAGGGTATTCATACTAGTATTGTCCAATTCTGTTGTCATTTTTGACTCACAGTAGATTCTTCACGTCGTGTAAAATGAAAGAGACATAAAAGTAGATGAACTGCATGCAAATTCGCGATCATTCCCCGATCATTCCGCTGGAACATTTTAGCCTCGTGCCACAATACTTGCGGGCATTTCTTACTAATGATCAGTTCTACTTGCTTTAGCCATCACGTACGTGCCACGAAACAGGATTGTCGTGAAAATCCTTTTCGAGGAAATAATCCAATTTTAAGATCAAACAATTCGTATCTGCGCCCCCTATAGCCAAATATTCTGAGTAATGAGCAAGCATGTCGGCAGTATTGACTGACAGAAAAAGCGTGGGCATGGAACGCGTAAAAATCCCTTTTAAACTTATCGTGGCGAATCTGCTACTTGGGGATTCAAATGTGGGATCTATTCACGTTGAATTTTACTCGAATTTCCAGAACAAAATCGTCAGAAACACAGACAAAATACAAACTCTTTCATCCCAATAAGGATTCAATTTCTCAGCCTCCAATGGTGCTGAGTCTGTTTCATGCCATACCAAATAAGGAGACGTGCTTTGCCTTGTGTGAGAAATACTCGACGAGCAGTTCTCAGATTGATTTTTATGAAATGTGAAACTAAAGGAAAAATGCTTTGACATCAACAAAAACTCAAAACCTTTACGGACAAACCGTAAAAATACCCGGTGAATTGTTTGACTTCTCTTTCAGTGGCAGAGATCCACGTTTAATAACGTAATTTAATCTACTTTACGCGTCTCAGGCCTCTTTAAGTCTCTGGTTCACATAAAAACTATGCTAGAGTCGGAACTACGGGCTGCATAAACCATTAATCCCTGTGCACGTGAAAAGACAGGACAGTAAGCGAGACGGCGACCACAGTTAAAACACCCCACGTCAGCCTAACAAACGAAGAAATCATAAGGAGCAGCACTGGTTGTGTAATAGAANTCTCGGTCACACGGTCACTGATCATAGCTACGCTGTGTTTACAAACGAGAGAGAGGCCTTGCTTGGTATTATAAAGCAAAAAATGAAACATGGTTTTTAGTTTGCAAATCACTCCAAATGCACACACTATCCAGCCTGCTCAAGACATCCCTGACCACAAGCTATCCCATGAGCCTTCGCGAAGGAAGTAACTCGCACATGCGCAATGCGTAGTTCGTCTGCGCTGCAAATCCGCTATAGAACATAGACTATAGCAACGTGTCGCCTTCTAGATTGCTATTTGACTGAAATGAGTTTCGAACCTCAACTTGTAGTGTGTACGAGACGGCGCTCGTTATGCGTGCTTGATTTACCTGGACTGGGATGACATCAAGTACTATGGAAGTTGTCCAGTCGGAAGTCGACAATTTCCACACGTATGTTCTTGCTTTTAAATACAGGCTTCGACATTAAAAAATTGCGAAAAAAATTGCAACGTTTTTTACGAAAATTACCAGGATTGTATTAGAAAGCCTCCGTATTATAGACACCTCTTTTACGAATTTGTAGTTCCACAACGTACAACCCATAAGTAATTTTAAACGTCATTCAGGTATGCTCTGTGTACTTAATAGTTCTAATCACCATGATCATTTCTCATTTCTAGAACCTCGCTAGATTTAGATGAATTTGCCTACAACATCCTTAGTTACCAGGTGTCGTCGGCTCAGTCAAGTACTTTCAAACATCATGTCACGGAGATTGACAACATTTCGTGAGTCCGCTCAAAAACAGTTTGGCAAGAAATGAAGCGAATTGTCAAAAGCAGAAATCATGGAGTTGCTGTTGATGCCCGCATTACAATTCAGAGATATGGTTATATGCTATTTTCGTCTGAAAATATTGTATGGATAAAAAATACACGCTAGTGTTGACTTGCAAAATGAATGACATAACCGTAATTTCCATGCAACCACCGGGTGGCGGGCCGTCTACAGGCAATCTCTGCCAGCCCCGGCCTGTCATGTAAGATATATGTTTACATGAGTGGCCTAAATCGAGATTCGTGATTGGTGACGGCGAAACAGTGCCGCGTAGGCCTACACGTGCACGTGGTGATGTGTCAAGAGCCGCACAGCGCGGGGGTTTCAGCAATGACAGACACTGCGTCCGCCGCGTCACTAAATGATCTGCCACTGTATGGTCGTTATGATTACTGTAATCATGACAAAAATTTGCCCCAGGAAAAACTTTTACCACACCTTATGCAGTGCTCACCGCTGTAGTGGGGCGTAGGCGCACGTAGGCGCACGTAGGCGTAGCCAACCACCTTTTGGCATTTGAACGTATCGCCTACGCCCCTTAAATTACGTTCAGCACTCAAGGGGATACTGTGAGGGTTTTGGCACCTACTTACCTCTAATTTTACCTCTACAGCAATGTTTGGTCCCCGAGGACACACCCCACGGGCGACTAAAAACGCCGCCAGAATATCGTTTCTGGGCATTAAAAAATGGTGTTTGGCCCCCCTTCAGAGACCGCTTGGAATGCACGCGAACATTTGTCTACCTCTGTATGTGGTTGTGCCCCAAATTTTCAACATCCTATATTCGCCACTACAGACTCGAAGTAAATGTCCACTCATGAGTCCAAATATAGTCAGGTTTTGCGAATTCAATGCACTTTTAAAATTCAATGCTCAATGTGATACGGTGGGCATTGGGCACCTACTTACCTCTAATTTTACCACTACAGCACTGACCTTATGTCTTCAGATTTTAACAGGAACCGTCCATCGGTCAAATCTGTCGGAGTATGGTGGTCCTGAGTCAAATTTACTTGCATGTCTTTTTAGTTCAGTAGTCATAAGCGACAACTAAAAGTTCGCTGACCAGACCGAGACAAAATGTAAAGAAACGTAAAAACTCCTTCTTATGATTAGAATGTTAAGCTCAAAACTAGTTTAGTTACAATGACTTTATTACCTTCCTTCTTCAGTTAGCGACGGAAATATTTGGGCATGAAAAACCACCAGACACCAGTAAACACATCTCCGCACCTACATGTATGACCGATAAATACCAGGTGGTGCCACAGCGTTGAACACAATGAAATATGGTTCACTTTTGTTCATATACAATGTAGTCCAAGGTGGTTCAATGAAGCTCGTTCTATGAGAATGTAGTCTATTCTAGATCCATCAATAACGGGTCGACCTAATAAAGCTATGGGCTATGTGCCAAATCGACCCGCCGGCCGGGTTATGAATATGAGCAAAACTGTAACGTCAACATGACCTGAAATCCTTCAAACTTTATCGGAGGGAAGGCCACATTTGGGGCCAAGGGCATTTTGCCCCCGCACTAGACTGTCGCCGCAGCTCAGATAACTGTCGGTTTTACATAACCCCAGCCACCACGTCACTCCGTAATTTAGGGTGCCGTAAAGCGTTCTTCATTAGAATTTCGCAATTGTCGCAAATGACTTCGCTGGTAAAATTCCATCTTTTGCAAATTGTGGTCTTTGATTTAACATATTTCGAAAATAAGGTGTAATTTTACAATAATTCTGTTTACAGGTCTCATTTTCTTTTATGTTTTCAACGTCCCCTAGTTTTTCTAGGACTACATCACTGCTGAATTGTTCAAAAATATTTTTCTGGTCTTCGCTTCCCACGCCTGACAGAACAAAGTCGCTGCCATGACGCACACGAAGGCTTGCCCTGTACACCAAAAAAGCACAATCAACACGGACTATAGGCGCTCTTTCTTTGGTTTCGGTGAAGCAGATGACGACTGTTGCTTACTCTCCGGGTCACAGCCATATGTCCACGATTCATCACCAACAATAATCTTTATAACAAAGTCCGGGTCAGATGTGGCTCATTCTCAGAGATCCTGGCAAATCGCAGGGTGGCGTACCTTCTATTCGCCACATAGGAATCGCAAAACAGATTTGACACTAGAAATGTGCCTTCTGTTCCCAAGTGATACCTGAATGCGCAGCTGCAGTCTTGCCTATGTTGAAGCAACATCTTATGCTTATTCAATAAGCCTGTAAATCAGACATTGCAATATCCCCGATTACGTCAAAGCTATCAGACTAAATATTCAAGCTTGGCGATGCGCATGCGCTGCGTGAATTACGTACGAACGCACACGCACGCCCGCACGCACACACAGATTCACGAAGGGTGGCATTAAAAACTTTCTGACCGTGCGTTTCTCAATTCATTGCGTTTTCTCACAGTATTCAAATTTTTGTAACTTGCACACAGAATATGTACAATGAAAACTTGAACCCTCGTGACTAAAACATGTTTAATATGCAACCGTTTTTTTAGATAGTTCAGTGACTTTAACTCCTTGTTAAAGACGAATTCATGGGCAGTAACAGCATGCTTTGACCGAAACCAAGCTCTGATCAACAAGATGTGCATACCACATATCTTTTGCAGAATCTCTCTGCATCCAAGTGTCTGGATACCGAGTGTCTAGTAGCCTATGGGATCGTCAGTACTACTGCCACACACACTTCAGGTTCTCCCGTATAGACTGTAATTCTCCAGCTGTGTCACTTTGCTTCACCTTGCAGGGCTTTGCACATCTTTTACATCAAAACATGGGCACATTTCGTTCGCGGTCACTTTTTAAAGTGCAACAGGAAAAAATCATCCACATTGTTTTGCTGTGACAGGAATCTAAAACTTTAATGCTCAGTGGATTTCTTAAACATAAAATTAATGCATTTCGGAGAAATAATGATTGCTTTATGTTCAGGCTACATTTAAGCATAAAACCAAGAAATAGGCATATTTAATTTTAAAAATACCCTCAATCCTCTTGCAAGTTAGAGTTTGGTCAAATTGTAAAAATGTCCACCTTCGAGGGCGAAATAAAGTACTGAATGTATGGAAATTTAGTTACATTTTTAGCTGTAAATATTATTTTTATTAGTCTATTATGGAACTTCTTGGGCATCAATGTTAAGCTTAGTAACCAATTTTGTAATATATTTTTCGCGTACAAAAACTGCAAATTAGCGGACACGGCAAAATATGATTGTATACTCAAATAGGTCATAACTCTCAAACCAAATGTCAATGAATGCAAATAATTCGGCTTAATACTATGGGTCACTAAAATATGAACCCTGTATGAATATTTACATATATAATGAATTTTACTTTCCTTATGGTTGTTATATGGAGGCCGTAGCATAAACATACCCCGGTGTTTATTGAGTACGATACAGCTGGTCAGCACAGCGCTTAGCTGAGAACAGAATGGTTCCTGGTTCTGAATGCGCGCTGGGGCTCATTTCAGAAAAACTCTTTTTTCGCCCCGTAAAGTCGCTCTATATGACACTAGTCCTCAATAACAGGGTGCAAAATTATTGCCCTGTATGGCAGCCACTGACCTCATATCTCCAGTGCCCACTAAGACGGAGCTGGTGGATAGTTTGAGGTCAAGTCGACTGTTCCCGTCTACCCTAGCGATTCAGTTTCTAGTACAAAGTTACTGCTTGAGAACGGGTTGGCGGCATGAAATCATGCCCAGACAGTCTCGCCAAAAGGGATCCAGGGCTAATTTTTTTTCGATAGAGCAAGACTTCAGGATTATAGTATAGATATTGCCTAGCCCCCATAAAAATGGTCTAGCTCCTGATTATAAAATCCAAGGATGAGATACTGCCGCCTCCCTCGACAGCAAACCCAATGGCGGAAAATTGTTGCCTGGCCATTACTCATGTTGTCTCCCCTGTATATTCTGTAGCTCCTGCATATGGAACCATGGATGGGGTACTCATTGTAGCCTCAGTGCACATACTGTCTACCTAAGTTGACTGTCGCACACCCTTTCACATAGTCATATGGCCTCACCGTTCAAAAACAGTTTTGGAACCTTGCACCCTTTTCGTGAAACATGGAAAACTCATTTTGGAAATATGTATTATTGTCCGAAAATGGCGGGCCGTCTGAAAATGGCGCGACTTTACCGCATTTATACAGAACGTTTCGTCTGATATTGCCTTTAAAAATCGACACGACAGCGTCACTTATCGCACATTTGCCAACTGTTCCTATGTGATTTTCCCCAATTAGGGGTACACTAGTCATAATAATCTCGATTTCATTTTCAGCATTTCCATCGAAAAGAAACGGCATACATGTTTACAAGTGGTTAAGAATTCAATTAGTTTTACTAGCATACATGTAGCCATAGGCATACAATGCGCAATAACATGCTACCACTGCATTCCATGTCATATTATTTCACCTCGTCTTTGTTGTTAAAGTAAGTCATATATCGCTTGTGACGTGCTTTTTGCTAGTGTGATTGGTGATTCTTGTCATCGCTTACTGAACCATAACCGAGTGAGCCGGATGTTGTTCATAGCCTATGCACTGTGCAGTAAAGTTACACGACCCGTTTATTCAACATGACAATTGATCATTCACGACTCTTTTTCATAACGCCTCAGTTGTTTTGTTAAAATAACTAAAACTGGTCGTTGTGAATATACAGGCATAGCTTTACAGTTTCGTATCTTTCTCGCTGTAGACAAGCCGTGTTTAGTAGCAAAGTGGACTGCTGAGATATTAAGATTACCTATAGGCAACACTGATGAAGTCCAAGAACGCACAGAAACTGGCAAAATGTCGAGTAGATTACCTCGGACGCGGCATTCCTCTCCAAACGGATGAAGGAGTGGAATCGGTTTACGGTCCGATTGATGAACTTTTTCGAAGAGGGCGTGTCAAGAATTACAAAGGAACTGATGCGTGGCTAAGAATTTATAGCTCTGGAATAGCGATTCACTTTATCCAGTCCCAAAAAGTTGACTTTATTCCAATCAGAAACATGAAACTATCAGCGGCAGTTAAGTGTAATCATGTCGAAATGGACGAAGATACTGGCGAACGAATTCCTACTCTTGTCCCTCTGACATCAAACACTGAGAGCGACCATCCTGCTCTGTTTGCCATTACTATTCGTAGGCCGTGGGGTGTGAAGGTTTTGGATTGTCTGATTTTTGCCTGCAAAACTGATGACGCAGCTCTGTCTCTAGTGGCTGCAAGTGAACACGCTTACAGCAACAAAGACGACTGGAACAAACCTTGGCCAGGAAGCGCAGCCATAATGAAGGAAGATACCAAGAATGAAAAACGTGCAGCAAAGCAAGGGAAGCAAAAAGTCGGGAAACAGAACGCAACTTTACCCGCCACAAATTTTTCGAATGGAGCTCCAAACAGAGCGGTCACCTACGTCCCACGCCCAGCTGACGATATACCGCGACACCTACCATCACACACGCAGTCATTAATTGACGCCCCATTTTACAACCCGTGGCGTTATACACGAATGCCGCCACTTTACGCGTATTCGGGTTTCTCGCGCCCGCTCGCTCATGTCTCTAACCTTGCAGTTGACCGGGCAAGCTTGGATAATTATGCACCACGAAGTGTCGGTCACTACCAAAAGGAGTTTTCTATCAACGGAATCGTTATGGGAGCTGGTGAAGACCCGAACACCACTTACCACAGTGAGAGGCGGATTCAGGAACCGCCGTTCAAAGTTAACGGTGTAGTTACGGATCATGACCACATTCATCGACGTCCTGTACTTGTACAACCAACTGCACTGCAAGATATGCATCTCTCTGATCATCATCTGGTGTTCTCAAATCAGCACGCCAGGTTCCGGTCATTTTTTGACGCACATGAGACGACTGATCTTAATGTGAATCCTGCGACAAACCCCGAGTTGGTAACCACTGCTCCAGGCAGCTCAATTTCGGCCGACTTTGTAGAATCCAAACGGTCACCACCCGTCAACCAATTTCATACGAATGTTTTTGAAGTTCGAACCGAAACGTACAGCGAAGAAAAAGTCCCGTATGAGACTCAGGAAAAGGCTATGGATTTTGACATAGAATCAGTAGCCGGCACCATTCCTAAACGGATTCACCCTGCCAGCGAAGTTGCACGTAACACCCGTCCGTTTGCACCGTCACAGCCTCAGTTTACTGCTGTTGACGTTCCTCCGAAACGCGACGAAAGTAAAGTAAATCACGATCGCGCGGTAACAAGAACGTCCATTTATGTGCCGTCAACAGAAGAGCCTAAGACCTTGGTGGAAGTCAAGCAACCGATTGTGGCGCCAATAATTGTTCCACAGAAGGAGGAGCTGTTTTACGACGACGACGCGTCCGATTTGGTTCCAGACAAAAACGGAGGCGGAAACTGATACGGACATTGGACTGTAACTGACTTGAAAGGGTTGACGTTAGAAACGTTTGATAAAATAACTGTAGGAGGAAAAACAGATTAACTTGTACGCCGCCTTGTACATATTTTGCTAGGACAGTATCACCGATAGTACATTACTTGGCGTGTACACAACAGCTGAAAATACTACGCAAGCGCCATCTTCCGTATGTATTTTATTTCCATAGGCTTTGCAATCCACCACAAAGCTACAATCGTCTCTGACTTCTAGTTTCACGTTCATCCGATACAATATTTGTCATTTTCAAAACGACCTCATATTGTGCAAATATATGTTGTAATGTACACCATAACGTTACACAGGAATGGATGAATTTGTATCGAACAAACTTAGCATGTAATGACGTTACATTTTATTTTGTCGTGTACTTACTGCTAAATTGACCGTTGTATATCACTAGAAACGAGCAAGATCGGTAATTTCGGAAAGAAAATTTAACAAAAATACTTGTAACGAGAATACTCCCATAATTCAACATTCCAGCTTCGCTATCCAATCATTTTTTAGCGATGGCAATTTTGCTATGTATAGTCTACCCCAGTAAGGTCTCGAGTTTACTCGCAAAACGCTCACATTTCACTCGCATTTTGCGTGGTTATGCGTGATATGACCAAACTTGCAAGGAACTAGCGCTACAGAACGCATATTTGGTTGATAAGATAACTGTCGTCATTGGCATACGGTCAGTTTGGTGAATGCTCTTTCGATGCCGTTCATGCTGGGATCGTGAAGCGATCAGAATTAGCATGCAGGCTTCGGTTAAATAGCGTTAAAATAAGAGTTTTTCGAGTGTTCTTTGCTTTCTTGCTTTATATAGTCTTCAAGCATTAGATTTTGGGCAAGTTTCTTTAAAACACATTTTGTGTGTATAATGATATCGACATTTTAGTTATTTCTTGTCTTACGTGTGTCTGCTGAGTGGCCTACTGAAAACAAATGTCAGCCAGCTTGCTTGTACAGAACTGTGTAAAGTGGAATGCTTCAGAAAAAATAAATATTAGTAATAATAACGGAATGAGTTAAAATGATTATTGTTAGAAGGTGCAATTTAAGTTCGATTACATGTACGCTGCAGCGGACATTTCGCTCTTACGTTTACGGCAGACCCAGTTGTCTCGCATTCTATTATGATCTCCCGCTTGTTCAATCCAGGCGTGCGTTCAGTAACCCTAGGACCTACGCTAGGACCTAGCTAAAACCTAGACAAAGTCACGTGTTCTCATTTATCTCACGTAATCTCGGGAAGTCTTGCTTTTTAGCGAGGTAATAGCTTTACTGAACGGGAGGCAGGTTTCGCTTCTTTTCATTCACGAATGTTGGCAACCATGCCTATTCTTATGACGATTCGCCCAAAAATGCAGTTATTTTTGACAAAGACAAAATCGATGATTGCTCAGCGATGTAGGTTGAGCAATACAAGTACTTTCTAGACCCGTAGCCGGGAGGGGGCCGGTCGGGGGTTCCACTGAACCTCCCCACCCCCCCTCCGCGGAAAAGGTCCAGACCCAGCATATTCGTTAAAGATATTTTTATATAAGGATATAGGCGGACAACAACAAAAACTGTTGCAGCTACTGGTACTACTAACTATAATGATAACTAAAATAGTAACAATTTTGAAATTACCTCCTATTCAAAGCATTTCACGTGACATCGGGCGGTACCCGGCAAACTCCGCCCGAGTGGTGTCTGTGTAGATGACAGGATATCGTGCAGACGACAAGATGAGGCTTGATCAGTATTGAAAGCGCGTGGTGGCAGCACCAACGGTTAACAAGGGAATCCAAAAGTGAATGTGTATACTTATTGTAGGCATAGATGTCCAGCCCTATGACCTAAGTAAGCTTTATAGCAAAGAGGGTGCTTCCAAAAAGTAGTGCGATGTGAATGCCTTAAAATCGGCCAGGAAACGGAACAGCCGTAATTTGTGATTTGTTAGTGTGCTATTTTGGATTAATTGCTAGCAATTAGTACTGTAAAGTGCAGGCATTTTCAAGCTTTTAATTGAAAGTGATCGTCAGATATGCAAATATGTTGGTCATCCAGTGTCCACTCTGATTGTATATTGGTGGATTGACATGCATGCGTGTACACGTGTGTGCGTTTCCTTTCTTTTAAATTCAGCACACGCTGACTGTAAGTTCACGATTGGCAGTCTTCCACCGTGCTCAAAAATCAGACATTCAACTACCGTGTTTTCTTGCACTGAGAAAACCCCGTCAAGCATTTTCACTTCATTAGGGAAAAAAGGCCTAGACCTCAACTTTGGTCAATAAAGAAAGTCTCCTCTTGTCAATCAGTGTTCATCATGGTGCACAGTTCCGCAGACTTCATACGAGCAACAAACTTGACAGAAAAGATTTCCAAGGTTACATGTACCTACATGTAGCCTATGCCGAAGGTTCACTACTCCGAAAGCTCACTATGACTCCGATGGTTCGCTACCTTCGAAAATTCAATACTTCGAATTTCCCCAATTTCAAAAACAGAGCTTCGACAGTTCACTGCAATTTCGCATGCACATTGAAAATGAATCTAGACAGTGACCACCGTCTCTAGTTGTAGCCTACTGGCCAGCTAGACGGTGGTCTCTCTGTCTACATGAAATCCAAACAAAGTGGTTTTGTATCCGGGCGTTATTTTCAATATAGGTGCATCTAATAACCGAAGAATCGTTTATTTTTGCATGTAACAGTACAAAAATTACACCTGAGTTTGATAGTTTAGATATTTTCGGAGCAGTGAACCTTCGGAGTAAAGAATCTTCAAAGCAGTGAACCTTCTGAATAGAAAACCTTCGAAATAGTGGGCTGTTCACATTTCCAGTGATGTAAGAAACTCAAGTTGAACTCGCAAAAATACAACAAGATAAACAATTTCGTGAACACATTCTCCGACTAAACTTCACATTTCCGTCTGAGCACGTAATGAGGTGTAATCACTCATTTAAGCATGACTGATTTCAAATTTTGATAGGAGGTAACGAGAGAACGTTCTCTTGCTGGACCACATTACATCCGAATTTGTGTCCCGTTCTTTGCGAGCAACCGTCACAGCATCCTCATTTCTGGTATTACATGTCCCGCCTCATCTCACAAACATAGAGCTGAGAGTCATCGTTGTGTATACAGATTTCCCTCCCCCCTAATTAAGCTGCGCCAAGTTCCTTTCTGAAAACTCTACAGTGTCGACGTTTGTAAAATATCAAAAGTCCACCGGTCTAAAATTCGAACCACCCCCGCTCAATGCTGGCTACGGACCTGCTTTCAACGTGCATAGAGGCCCCATGTGAAAACTTTCTTGTTTCCGCGAGGTCAGAAGAACAAGTATAAGGACCGATCGCGAAGGTAACGTTGGTTTGTATGGACTGAAGTGGAGGACAACATTGAGCTTGGGCACGGACATAACGGTTTGCTTATTTAGAACACCCCGGTTTTTTGTACTAGACTGAGTTCCGTAAACCCAAGACGGATGCTCATAAAGCGGAAACACTGAATGCATCGCATAATTCAACATTCCAGCTTCACCGACCGTCACTTCAGTACCCTTCATTTTTCTCATTAATACTATTAACTGAGTTCAGTATCGAGTACACTCGCGAATGAAACACGTGTCTTTCTTTTGCGAGATTTTGCATGGTTTTGCGCGATCTCGCTTTTCTCGAAGGAAACTTCATTCGCATTTGAGGTGAAATTTGAGGATAGCAAGATATCTGAGCTTGTCCGAATGGAGTTATATGTGACAAAGCCATTGCTCACGAAACCTTGAAACTATGCTTGTCAACAATTGTATCATGTACGGTTTGAAGAGCATTGCACAAGGGCTAACCGACAATGAACTGAGACAACTGCGTCATATAGGATGAAGCGTACAAAACAAATAATACATGCCTAACATTTTTCCTCATCAGTTGATATCATAGTTCTCGGCCCACCAGTACTGCTTTCATTATTGCTGCATTCCTTAAAGTTAATGCAGTCTAATGACAAGAAAAAAATTGATTTCATCGCTCTGTTGCACTTGTTTAGGTCAAGTGATAGAAAAAGCGAGAGGTGGGACCTAAGGCATAAAAGGCTTGGGACTGTGGTCGAATCTACTGAAACGGCACTGAAATTCGAACTCGATTTTTTTACATTTTCCGTTCTCCTTTTGCAGTTGCGAACTGAAAATACGTGTCCCTTCGTCTGTGCTGGAATACGTTATGGTTCATGTGCATGGATCTCTAGTCCAAGTTCTGTGATTTGATGACCCTTAGATTCGAGCTAAAATTCGAGTAAACGCTCGAGATTTCTAGTAGAAGCTAGTAGGGTCATCAAGTTCAAACTAAGATTATACAATTATCCATTATTTACTCGAACCTTTTGAAATTCACTCTTATGATCGGACGGCTATCACACGTCTTTGGTGGACAGGCAATCAGCGCCACCTACAGATCCCATTCAATATGGACGGGAGGTTTCAACCTAGTAGTGGTATCAACAGCGTTTTTAAACACCTTCCCTGCTATGAGAATGCTGGAAAATTTTCGCTGACTTGCGGTGGGACATACTAATGGAGGGAAAAGTCAAATCTCTTGAAATATCCATAGATGAAGGACATCATGTCTCATACATTGCCCATTGAGACGAAGAACCCACGGCTGCATAGTCAGAGGCTTTGACTGACTCTAAAGCCGTGGGATTTCTGTTCCAGCCGATGTCAAAATTACCTAAAATAAATTAGTGAACTTAATCCAATTAAACAATGGGAGGGATTTACATTGGAATTTATTCCTTGCTTTTAATTTGAGCCACTATGTGTAGCAGTGAATTTCTGTCCACTAAATCTGAGTCGGGACCAAGCAGCAGTTGCTTTCTCGCTCTCATCACTCTTTAGCAAAGGAAAGTCGTGTTTTGGGCAAAAATTGGAGTGTCTCGAAAAAAGAACAGTCATACTGCATCAGCATTTTGTTAAAGATGCATATGAAACTTAGCAAAAGGCTAGAGCATGTGTGGTTCTATATATGCATTTTGAGTGAAGTATAATGAAACATGTGAGTTGAAGAAGCGCCCTCATAGTGCAGTTTTGAAAACAAAATGGCCGCTGTAGACTTTGTGACAGTCAGAAATTGCAGGTTTTATGTAAATCTCATCTTTATCAGTTGAAAAAATTATTACGTCATATATAGGCAAAAATAGGAAGCAATATAATGTGCAGTATAATACGTGATGATATATATGTACGTGTAATATCAGCTTGACAGCTGCTGCCCAAAGATTACGAGTCTAGTCACTGTATAGTATCTCCCTGAAAACTTATGGTTGCTAAAACTTACAGTCTACAGCCATTTTCCGAACATGTCAGGTTTGTACATACAATTTTAGTAATTACTGGTTTGGCCCAAAGACGCTTCACCGATCTTTTCAGCTCGATTTTTATAGTACTTTCAGAACCGCCGAAGTCGCATTTAGGGAGAATAGTGACTGCACACGCGTAAATTTCCTTTCTTTTTGTTACCAGTCTGAATATGTTCCCGGAAACTTCTTTCGGTGGTGGTCGTCATACACCAACCTTTAACCTAGTACGTACATTGACACAACTTTTCGGTCACTGTCACAGCATTCTTGCAAAACGTGCAAGGGTGCACAGAAAAAATTCCCCAATTCCGGCCAAGCAAACTCTAAGCCCGGTGTAGTAATTAGGTACTCCACACACGCCAAGCCAACGACATGCCATACCCAAAGATCCAACAACCAGGCAACAAGAATCGTCGGTTTGAGTCTAGAGTTTGGTCACAGTTTATGGAATATTGTCGTTGCGTGCGTAAAGTTTTGATATTTTCCAAAAACACATTGAGGTTTTTGGCATTTGGGTTTCAGTCTTTTCTGTGGTCACCGATTAAATTATTTGTGATTATGTTTAGCGAATACAAAAACACGCGTCGTGCTTAGGTGTATTTTCGTAGGTGACGTGAATTAGACATGTCACTCATATTATAGGGGGTTTTTCGTGACGAGGCATCCCAGTGAACGGATGGTTTTGCAATTTATTTTTTTCTGCGAAAGGGTTCAGTTGGTGTGTGAGGAGCTCTCAAAAAGTGTCCGTTTTGGTGACACTAAAACTCTATAGAAGAGTTATATATTATTTAGGTTAGTCGGGCTGAAAGCTACAATCTAAATGAATGTTTAATATGTTTTAGTTCAATAAATAAACATTCCAGTTTGTGGCGTTTAAGAGGTATGGTAAAACCCGCTACAAAAGGCTGACTTTACCACCGAGGCCCACTGGCCCACAATAAATGATTTCCCGTTAATCCTGCTAACGGGTGGCTTCATACCACGATGACTCTAACAGGACAAACATCTTCACCTCTAAGACCAAAACGGTGGCGCTATCTTCCAACCCTTACCAGTGACCAATTGGCACGATTTTTACAGACAATGAAATTAACAGTTTAACCCAAACTGTTTCTTAGCCAAAAATACAGAACAAATCACCTGAATAAATAATTCGCAATGACACTGTTTATGTACAGTTGTCATTACAGAGTGTGCACACTTACTTTGTATTTTTACTTAGTTAATGCCGAATTAATAATTTATATTTGCCGATTCCCGCACATCATCGGATGCCCTGCCACGTTTAAAGCAGCTTGTATTTGACAAAAAATCCACTTAGATTGGTAATTTTACACTGATTTTTATAACCTTGTTGATTGTCCCCTCCGTTACAAGATCTCCCCTTCAATACATTTTTCTGAGTGAATAGAAGTAAAAAAATAGTGTATTATTTTACTATTAACTCTAGTCAAAGAGAGACCAAAGCGCCAATCAAAGAGAGACCGAAACGCCAATAGTTTACAGAATATCGCGGATTCAACCCCAGTCATTATTGAAGAAGTTAAACTTTTTACACGTCTTTTTAGCGGAGGGATCATTTTGCATTTTGACATGCTCGCCGCGATAATATATTTTCGAAAAAAGTCTATCAGATGCAACTAATACTTTACATGGCACAATATCTAAAAAAATAAATCAGTTGCTAATTAGAAAATGATTGCGCAGTTTTAAAATTCACCTCCGTTACGGCCATTTGCACAATAAACGTCGTCTTGTGATGTCGAAAACTCTGAAATGATTTTTATTAAAAACTTATTTTCATTCTCCTATGGACATTTCACTGTGGATTCGCCCTTTTCGACCACCACGCGTTCAATTTGTCACTGTTGTGCGGAGGGAGATAAAAAGTTATACAAGATGGCCAAAACTTCCAAACGTAGAAAAAAGCGTTCAGTATTGAAAAGTCAATAACGTATATTACGCAGCAAGGATAGTGGGAACCAACTGTAGTTCAGTATGGAATAATGATTGTACGAAGCTGATAAAGTGAGCATGATACATTAAGTATTATTCCCAATAAACTTTTCATTTAGTCGAGGCAAAATGTTGAGTTTTCACTGACAACAAAACACTCAAAGCAGACCCATGGCCCAAATCCCCGTGTACATGAGCACGCTAAGTTCAGCACTACTACAATGTCAGAGAAGATTTTATATAGAAAAGAATTGCAGTGAGCTGTATTTATGCTAAATGAACAAACGTGACGTAATGGTGGTTTACGAAAACAATAAATTCTGTATGGTGTCGTTTTTTGTATCTTTGACTTTCCTAACAACGCACAAACCTGCTGCGCGTTGAGTAGAAATTTTCGAGATCACGCCAAATCACGCAAGCGTAACGCAAGATGACTCTAATGTGTTTCTCGGGCATTAAGCTCACGCCTGTGGCACACTTGCAAAATCATTCCACCCCTGAAAATGAGTGTCGGTCGTGTATCGTCCCCACGATTAACTCTGCCACTTTACTGATTGCTGCATTCAGCTCCGACGCCACACGTTGTCAATGGTAGTATACATTATGTTTACAATTGTGTTCTAGGAAGGAAGCGGTTATTACAATGGCATCCTGACAGTCTCTGCGGGAAGGAGAGACAATGTCAGACTGTCAGTGTGTCGCCATTGTTCTACGACGTGTGCTTTGCGTGACTGTCGTATTCACATGCTGTGAAAATTCTCTCATCTGTTGGTCCTTATCTAAACTGAATGATCGTGGATCATAGACATACCAGAATTCCGAGATTTACCACGATATTTTAAGTTACGGCTTCCACGATTTCTGTTCATTGCGTTTGAATCCCTGTTTAAATTGCAGAGTCTAAGGTAAGTATATTTATGCCGTGGCATTCATGCAGGCGTGGGTTCCTCAGAGGCAACAGTCTCGCAAGTAACGCAAGACTTCGCGAGATATCGCCATGTATTGCAAGCAAAGCACGAGATCACACTAGTTACCTCAACGAGGTTCTTGCGTATACGAAAGTCTACCCGGGGCCCGGTCTCCAATCTTTTTACTCGAAATGGAACTCGAAATTAGGTTTGGCATTTTCTACTCTACTTTTGGGCGAAATCAAGATAAGTGTCTATTATTCTATGCTCGAGTACACAATAACTTACGTATATAATTTATTGCCCTTAGTTCACAGTTTGTAAACCCAATATTAAAGCAATAAGTTCGAGTTTGAACTCGAAATTTTGAGATTTTGCTCGAGTTTGTAGCACGAATATAAGGGTCTTCAAGGGCAAACTTGAACTAGAAACTCCTACGCATAAACTATAATGTATTTGAGCACGGTCTGATAACCAATTATCTTAAGTTCGCACAAAAGGAGCAGAGAAATTGCCACTAGTTTCGAGTTCGTTTCGAGTACAAAGATTAGAGACCGGGCCCTGGTCTCGTAGAGCACTCTCATAGTTAAAACACTGTTAGAATTACAATGCTTTCAGGCTCGCATTGAAAAGAAGAGTTCCTTTACTCAGTCACTGACAGACTGCTTTTTTTGCTGATTGAGATTTAATAAAGTTTCATAAACACATATGTGGAGCGTAATAGCAAGTTTCTGACTTTGAGTCTTTAACCACTATTTTATGTCAGAGCTATACAACAACAAAAATTATTGTGTCTTTGTGATTTAATTAAAGTCGCCAATGCTCTTCATTGTCTGTTGAACTTCTGCTGAAATCAAGTTAAAACACCCTTAAAATACTCTTCCATTTCTCGAGGGTGATTTGGCTCTGCCAGCAGACCGCTTGAATGTGACCACGAGGCCCGATTTCAGAAAATCTCTTTTCTCGCCGATTTTGTCCTAAAATAAGACTTTGTTTCAATATTTTTCTTTGATACTGACAGCCTTATTTAGTTTTGAAATCGAAATATAAGTCTAAATTTCCTAAAACAATGTTCCCGGTTTTCGTGTTCTTTAATTCCAACGGGCTTGCCGCCAAAATACATGACCTGTGTTTGACAATAACTAGTCAACAGATTGAACATAGAACGTTTAAATTGCACTTTCATTTTTTTCAGGTGACGCCTATTTAACAAAAATTTACAGAAGACTGACTAGGCGACTTACAAAAGCGTGTTCATTCGTTTGATAGGAGCTCCCTTCAGTTATGTCCGTCGCTGTGCCCCTTGCGACATGCACGGGAAAATACTTGGGTGCATTTAACGCGCCAGCCGGCTTCGTTGGTTGCGATGCAATATACGAAGCAGTCAAAGCCATGGTGAAACAGGGAAACCACCTCGCGCACGACAGGCCGTACGCGTGGGTAAAGGTCTTCAGTAATGGGGTCGCCGTCCAGCTGCTTGGAACTGAAGAACTGTACGCTTCATTCTATAAAATTTATCAAACTCACACTGCTAAAGCGTGGAAATATGGCGAGTGTCTTGACCTCTTTGTTCTTGTCATGCCTCAGAACTCATCATCGCGAGCCTTGTGCTTAATTGTTGAGTGTAAGAATGAGCAAGCAGCGGTTTCCCTTGAGCTGGCTTGCTTTTTTGCTCGCGAAAACCGTCTGGGGTGGCGCCATGAAATTCCTCTCAGATCTGAATTGATAAAACAAGCATCCGCGACGTTTACAAAAATTAAAACAGAAGGTTATGTTTGGAAACGCCAACCGTCCGTCAAGAGTGAGGACAACTTTCCCATTTTAAGGCGCCGCAATTCCAAGTTGCCCACAGCGGAACTCGTCGGTCACCGGGTCACTTACGATAAGACAACGGAAATCAAAAGACACAATAACGATGGACAAGTCGTTGTATCAGCTCCCTCTCGCCGTACACTTGTAGACCTTGAAAACGGGCATAATGCCATCCCTAATCCCTGCCACATCAGTCAACCATTACAAGTCTTCACCGGTTCAGAAAGTGTCGTGTATGACACTCAAACATCTACAGCGCCAAACCAACAGCACAACGAAAATAATGGCTTCGTTGCACCAGATCAACCATTTGACGTTCATACGTATTACAATTTGCCGAATCCCACGTGTGATCCATACGCTACGTACAACACGTACATAATATATAACTCATTTGTATCCGACGGGACTCAATATAATGGTTACGAAAACGGTACAGACTCGTTTGAGGAGGTTCAATGGATAGAATCGACGAACCAACCACAAGGTGTCACTACTTATGACGCGCTAGAATCTCCCAGTATTCACAGTCTTAAGCGACCGTCAACCACAGACGTCCGCTTTGACCACGTTGACAGCGCCCACTCCAGAAAAATGTCGGACGCTAGCGTGCCTACCAGCATGCATAGTGCCATGCGGACCTCATTCGCAGACAGTGTCCACTCCAACAAGATGACGGATGGTGACATGTCTAACCGCATTCACAGTGTGCGGCGGCCGTCAACCACGGAGAGCGTCCACTCCAGCACAATGTCGGATGCTAGCGGTATTCATAGTACCCGTCGACCATCAACCACGAACAGCGTCCACTCTAGAAAGATATCCGAAGTAAACATATCTAACGGCATTCATGGTGCCTGGCAACCGTCAACCGAAAACAGCATTCACTCCAAAAAGATATCGGGCGCAAACACATCTAACGACATTCAAAGTATCCGACGGCTGTCAACCGCGGACAGTGTCCACTCCAAGCAGAGTTTACACAGCGAACTTCTCGAAACACTGAAAGCCAGACAGATGCGTAGAGCTAGCCGGGAATCTGACACGGATGTTTCTGACCAGGCGGCCGTGCGTAATTTTAAGGTTCCAAGAAAGGTTAGCCAACGGGAAACCATTGAAAAAAGCATGTTTATTGATGATTTTTCGCCTGCAGTGCCAGGGTCTAGAAAAGTTTCGTTTAGTGAAGATTGTGGTGTATATTAAGCAACTTTACGGAAACGTTCAGTCAGTGACGGGAACGTTAATCTAGTCTTGTAATATTTTGTTAGATTATGTAATCGTAAGCTCACTATTAGAATAACAACTGGTTAAATGTGTACAAGATGTATCTGTTTGTAATATTTTGGATTATGATTAGATAGAAAATAAAGGTTTAAAATGCAAGAAAAACAATTTTTCATAAACACCTTGATAAGTACACCTTACAAAATTACAGGATCCATAACTTTTCAGGAGGCATTTTTCAGGAAAAGTAACTTCAAACTTTGAAATCTTAATGTCAGAATTTTTTGTTTTACGCTCCCACAAGCCATCATTCGCATGCGATTACTACGGACTGAGAAACGGCGAATTCAGACAGCCAAAACTCTCTAGACTACGGGAAGCAGGTGACATATTGATGTTGACCAGCCAGACTTTTTACAAAAACCGAAGTGTCTGAAGGGTAAATGGATTTCCTGTTTAATTCCAACTTCTCGCTTGGAAGCAGCAAATTTTAATAAGAAACATGAGGCAACTCTTACGCTAACATTTGGAGTATTGTTACCCCAACACCTAAGCGACTGTGGTTAACACGTCTTAGTAACCGACTCAGAAATTGATGTGTATGGCGTAGCCTCGAATCCGGAACAAATCCTATTCGCTAATTTCTTTTATAATGTACCGATTTTAAAAATTCGAAGACGAATAATAGTTTTTATTGGATACCAACGCAATGTGAATGCACGGGGGCACCACCCCGTTTGCCTTTCCCCCATTCTGCACGAGCCACCCCACCCAAAAGGCGCCAATATGGTTACCCTACTTGACGTAAATTGACTTAAAAGTATAGTAGTTTCTTCTTTAATAAATTGAAGTCTTCGGTTTTACTACAGGACACGAAATTTTTGCACTGCGTTTATGCCATTATCATATTCAGTATAACGTCGCGACATTTGACCTCGGGTCCTATTGTTGCTGATTCTGCGTTGAGTTTCTGTTATCTAAAGTAATTCAACGCAAAATCAGCACATAACGATAAATAAATGCTTACATCATTAACAGTGTGTAAAACTTTAAAATGATTTTTTTATCAGAACTGTAGTTAGAGGTGTTGTTTATTCCAGTGTGAGTACTGTCCTAGTTTAGCATTTCTATCTTGTTAGATAATGATTTGGTCTACCATTGATATCCAGCGACAATTATTTTGTTTTGAGTGACTGAAAAATCAGTTGACTGCTCTGTATACCAATTGGCTGGATCTGAACAATTTAGTTGTGCTTATGCAATTATGACGAGCAAAGCAAACAGTTTATTTGTCTAAAGTATTTTGTTTTCATAATCAAATTCGCACCAGATAATTTTAACATTGTTATTGTCTTATTTTATCTGGTGCAACTGTTCGGCAAAATGTTGGTGAATCTTACGACGACAAATGAACATCGCATGCGTTGTCACTTGTATAACTAACATTGCCCAACGAGCTCCGTTACTCCGTAACACATGGCTTCGTTGTTAAATTTGGTATCCTAATTCATCCGCCGGTATTCAACGCCGAACCATGTGACACCGTCATTCGTCACCACCAACACTACGGGACAGCTATAATTTGAAGTTCAAGGTTCAATGATGACCATCTTTAACATCTCCTGCACTTCCTCTTCATTTGACACTGTGAAGTGTTGGTCAGCTCACGCTGTCTCACTCTCATTTCATGTTCTGTCGTCAACTCGTGACTGGTCAAATCGGTATCTCCAGCCTGATTGCTAAATTCATATAGGCAGTCGTGTTGGAGTTTGAGTTCTTGAACACGCTGCTCTGGCGTTAACGAATTTCACAGTACAGCTAAACATCTTCTTAGGTTTCGCCGTGCGCTTGTGGTCGAAGCTCCAAGCCGCCTTTATCGAGAGGAGTCGTTAGTCGCACAGTTGTCGATCAACACAGCACCAAAAGTTTGATCATTGTCTTCTGTGTTGTCAATCTCAGATTCGTGGTACCCCTTCAGCAGCTTGACATGGAAGATCTTAATCTTGCCATTCGTGTTGATCCCGTAGTCACAAGTGCGAACCTGCCTGATGGTCATCCGGGCACTGCAATTTCTGTGAAGCAGTACGATACCCATCACAAAAAGCCTTTGGAATACCTAATGCATAAGAAACGAGTACGTGATTAGTCTCATGCAAAGTGTGCATTACCGTAAAGTGAAAGCAAGAATGGTAAACGTATGGACCACCAGATATCGAATGCAACTGTTAATGCAGTGAGAGATAAGAGAACCTCCAACAAGCTCTAAATCACCTATGGGGATTCGTGGTGATTCTTAGCTTGACCAGACATTTGGAAGTACAATTATTGATATTAAATCAGCTAGTACTGCATGCTATGATATCAACATTCATTCCGACGATTAAGTGTAAAAGTTTGAAAATCGTAGAGTCATTTGTCACGATGTTTTGATCTTTTTATGTTTGGTCAATTTTGTGCAGCATTCTTCGGCCAAGATGTTGCTCCCTACTCCGCCCTCGTCACGGTCCGCTGTTGTCGTAAACAGTCAAGAATAACCATTAGGAGCTATGATATTGTCATTTTATTTCAAAATGATTGATACTGACCTGAATATTTAAGTGATATTCATGACAACAAGTTCACGGTGGGTGTGACGAGTTTAACTGGTTTAACTCCAGCTGTCCAGTGAAGTCGCCTCGTGACGTCCACTAGAATCGACAAATAGAAACATTAATTCTGTTGCAAAGTTCAAGAAAGGATTGGAAATGACTGCCGCTGTGCCCCTTGCTACATGTATAGGAAAATACTTGGGTGTATTTATCGCCCCAGCTGGCTCCATTGGATGTGACGCGGTATACGAGGCAGTCGGAGCCATGGCGAAGAAGGGCAACCTCTACAGGCACGACAGGCCCTACGCATGGGTGAAAGTCTTCAGTAATGGGGTCGCTGTCCAGCTACTTGGAACTAAACAACTGTATGCATCGTTCTATAAGATCTACCAAACTCACATTGCTAAAGCGTGGAAATATGGTGAACATATTGACTTGTTTGTTCTCGTCATGCCATTGACGCAATCTCGGCTTTTGTCCTTGATTATTGAATGCAGGGACGAGAAAGCCGCTGTTTCCCTTGAAAACGCTTGTTATTTTGCTTACAGAAACCGCCAAGGATGGCGCCATGAGATTCCTCACAGATCTGAATTGTTGAAACAAGCAGACGCTACATTCACGCAAATAAAAGCTGAGGGCTCTGTTTGGCCACGTTTCTTGCCACCACGCAGCCCTACCATCATACATGGTGACAGGTTGCCGCCATTATTACGCCAGAATTACCTGGTTCCAGCTGAAATCATCAACCATCGAGTCAGATATGACAGCCCATCAGTAACCGGAAGATACGTCAATAATCCAATGCTGTCGCAAGCCGTTGTGCCAGCGTCTGGTCGTCACGCATCTGTTGAGGCTTACTATGGGTATGACGCTCTGTCTCACCCTTATTACTTTAGTCAACCGTTACACGTCAACACCGACACAGAAAGTTCTGTGTACGAGATGCACGCAAACGGGTTGACAACGCCAAACCTTCATTACAAAACAGCGAGCGTTGTCGGTGTGCAAGATTCACCATTTGACGGCCATGCTTACTATAATGTTCCGAGACTCTTGTATGATCCGAATACAGCTTATAACAACACGTACATAATGTATCACTTGCCTTCATCCAACAGGTTCGGAAACGATGGAGAATCGTTTGAAGAGCTTCAATGGGTCGAATCGACTAGTCAACCACCAAAAGCCGCTGCTTATGACACGCGTGACACCAAGACGTCCTTCAGTGTCTATAGTACTCAGCGGCCGTCGGCCAGCGACTCGGAAGTGCGTCTTGACCACGCTGGTCGTGTCCACTCCAAAAAAAAGTCTCACGGAGATATTCTCAAGATAATGAAAGCGAGACAAATTGACACACCAGATGCTGTACTTGCCACAGACGTTTCTAATCAGCGGGCGGTCCAAGATTTTAATTCCCGCGTGAAAGTCAGTAGACTAGAAACTATTGAAAAAAACATGTACTTCGATGATGATAGTTCTCAAGCTATGATCTGAAACGCTTCCATGAGTGAACGATTCCACATAAAAGCTAGCAGCGGAACCTACTGTACTTTAAAAATGTACTGGTTTCAAAAGAAACACAAATTTGATAATTGGTAACTGCAGACATTGGGAGACTAAAGCTGTAGAGAGTAGCACTGGAAGTGGCAGTTGTAGGTTGCTAAGGTGCTAGTCCACACATCGTTCCAAAGGTTAAGGGATCAAATCTCGACCTTTAGCAAAAAACAGATTCTTAATTATCTTGGTAAAAAATTTGCCGCCGTTAATTGTTGGTGTCTTGGAGTGTGAAACTATAGAAAGTGACATAAGCCGGCAGTACCTACCGTCCCACAAAGCGACACAAGCGACTGTTTAGGGCCCCGCATTGACCAAGAGCCCCAAATGTAATATAATTAATATTACAAATTAGTGTAATAAGAATTATTTCTGTGTAATTGAATTTTCTAAAATATCATTGCATAATAAGAATTAGCATAGTTCGGTAGCAGCTCTTAATTAACGCAAACTTCCTTGAAAACATGACTGAACCTTTTGGTTGAAAGCTTGATACGAGCGACTGTGTATCATGCTTTCAAACAAAAAGTTTAGTCGTGTTTTCAAAGAAGTTTTTAGTAAGAACTGTGTACAATGTTATCAACATTCTTCTTGCTTTTAATCATTGTTGTACAAATTACCTTTCTAAGCGTGCTTACTGTAGGTAGTAACTGAAGACTTACCTAATAAAAGCGATGTGACATCACGTTTTTGTTCAAACTGCTATAAACCAGCCTCTAGTCAAAAAGGTAACGGGGTGTCACCAAGCCTGATGAATCTCAGGACTCAATTTTTTCCTTACTCATATAAGAAGTGCTCTTATGGAAGAACAAAATAATTTCACTTCGCCAATATTTCGCCACCACCTCCGCAGCAGCTCTGCTTCCTGGATGCCGCCAATTTTGTGCCGCTACCCCACACCCACCATATGTGGGGGGCAAACACCGCGGAGACAGTCATCAGAACTTGTGTAACCGTGTTTCAACAAAATTTCAGAATGAGAACGAGGCCTATTTCGAGCCAACGTGGACAGATAGCTGAAATCTAGGCTGTCCGACAGTGCTTCAGCTGAACTATAGCTGTGAGTGTGGAAATATGAATTGTATGAGCTATAGGTGTAAATAGTTCGTGTGTCAGTGCAGTAGTCACGACGATGTTGTCTGATATGTTCAACCGCTTACTTAAATGTAACTGATATCCATTGTGTCAAGAACCGGAAACTGTTTATTGTTGTGCTCCGATGAACAATACAATACGAACATATAAACAATAGGTAACTGTTAGTAATCTCAGCTGTGATTCACTTGAGACAGCCGAGCTCAGCACGTGCCTATCCGCGTGCACTGTCTAAAGGCAAGATTTGTTTTACCGTGGTCCAGTCTGGAGAAAGTTCATTTCATCAAGGTTATGCTTTGACGGTATCTTTTGAAAGACTGAGGTTCGGTGAAAAGGGTGCACTGCCTTTGGGGCTGTTTCAAAATATCAAGTCAAAACACGGGTGATGCTCAATTCCTGGTGGCTGGAGCCAAGTGATACACAGAGTGTCATAAAAGTGTTTGACCTACTGACAAATGACCTATCGCCAGGATTATGACTGACGGCTTAATTGACCAATCAGAACGCAGCATTCTTGGCACACTTTCGTCTGCGTTTCCAAGCCGCCATTTTACCCGACAAACCACACGTAGTCGAGTAAAACTTACTTTAGTCTATAGCTCAAGAAATTGTCTGCTAAGAATGGGGAAACGGTGTTGATATGGCGTGTGTAGCACTGACAGCTATCATGCTGCTCCTGAATAATATCCCGTCATTTTTTGGCATGTCCAAAGACGAAAAATGATGTTGAAAAGCGTAAACTATGGATCAAACTGTACTGCCACACGAGCAGCTGAACTTATAGCGATGTTGCTTGATAACTCGAAGGCTATAATAAACACAAATATATTAGTTCCAAGATACGCACTTTTCAGCTTGGTGGCTATGGTGCAGGTCTATCTCAGATTTTGACTCCCGATCGAGTTTCCTACGTCTGGCCGCCTGTGTCTCGGCACCTGCTGGATCTCAGCACACTAGCGGTGGTCCCCGGAAATTGTTGTTTTCAAGGACATTTTTATTTTATGTTTTTTATTTATTTCAACCTAATGGAAATTATTTTGTTTCGTATCAGAGGTACATTTTTGTTATTCATAAACCGTAGGCTGGCGTTCAACTGAACTTCTCTCCCAGTCAAAATTCAGTGATTCGATCGGCACAGGAAAGGGCACTGGATTACTGCCACAACTCAAAGCCTTGGTAGAGCTGTTGTCACTAAAAGTAAACTGTTGAATTACTTTTTGACGTGTACCTCTAATATACACTATGTCTGTAGACTTAGAGAGAGCTCATTTTGAAGTTGTTCAAACATGACATTTAGAGTTATGAAGCTTTAAAAAAGAATTTGAGTTATTTTTGTAAATACCCTATTTTTGCAACTACCACACCAGACTTGTAATCTCTTGTAACCATACCACGACTTAGTGATCATGCTACCTTCAAAATTAAATGAAAGCTACCTTTATGGAATGTAATTACAAAAAAATGTCAAGTTCCTTAATGGTGCAAACGGACAATTCCATAGGCGGATTTAGGGGAGGGACAGGGGCCCCAGCCCCCCCCCCCTTGGCTGCCGCAAGCAAAATGAAACAGCAAAAGCGTGAAGCGTGAGGAAATATTGAGTTCAGTAACTAGGACCGGTAGCGGAAGACGGGGGCTCAGACTCCAGGTCCCAGCGGAATCGTGTTCCTGTTTTTTTTTAGTACACCGATAGATTTTCTGAACAGAAGGTCCAACGGTCTACATCCCTGGCCCCTGCAACTTTCGGGCCGCCTGTGCACATACAATCGCACTTTGCCCAATTCCACGAGGCAACATATGTTGGGCCCCCCTCTGCCGGGTATCCTAAATCCGCCACTGAATTCCAGACATTAATTTGACTTGGACACAGCGCTAGACCTACCGGAGCTAACTGTTTGCTTAGGACGAGATGAGTGTGTACCTGAACTATGAACCTGAATTTTTTGATCAAAATATTTCGTTACAAGATTAGAAAAGCGTAAACAGTGCTATAGAGTCGACCTAGTCAGAGACTAGTGTATATGTTGTCTGTAATCTATGACCTACTTTACTCCAGGAGTCCCACCAGTTGTNAGCTATGAACCTGAATTTTTTTTATCAAAATATTTCGTTACAAGATTAGAAAAGCGCTACAGAGTCGACCTAGTCAGACTAGTGTATAATTATGTTGTCTGTAATCTATGACCTACTTTACTCCAGGAGTCCCACCAGTTGTGACCTACTTTTCATTTGGCGAAATTTAGCAGACGACAGAATAAAAATATCGGTGAATCTTCACTGGTTTTATTCGAAAGATAATGTAATCTATGGAATCGTACAGATAATTCGACTTTAAGGTACATACTCAGCTTAACATGAACATATCGTATAAATGGCCTTGTCATTTGTCAGGTGAAGGTGTCCCCGAGGCCGAGGTAGGGGTTCTTCGGATTTTCGCTGGCTCCTCGAGCACTTATTTTTTCATCGTCACCTTTACAAATTCCCATATCATGAACGTAAGATTCTCTGCTGAAGAGCATCGCCTCTTGTCTCTGTCGAAGCGTTTTCAAATAGTGCAAAAACACTCATCGATTCCACCAGGAACGTCGTTTAGCGACACTGTATTTGCCTCTTACATCTGGTTCGATTGTCGGGTATCACGTGACTTTTCGCATAGGTGCGGAGCTTGCGATAGGTCAATTTGGGACAATGTCGGGAGTTCAGATTCAGTTCCCTTGGATCAGATTCTACGCCCGGTCCTACTATCTTGTTTTTAAAATGTGTGCGTGACCTTCGCGTGATTCCCATGCAGAGAATAGCAAAGAAATGGCTCAGTTTTGGAAAACAAAATTTTGTTGCACTGGAAACTAAAAAACACCAAGAATGTGCAAAGGCAATTAATCTTCCTTGTTCAATGAGCAGTGCAATTTATTTGAAAGACTTAATTCCTTTTTGAATTCCTGTTTGTGAAATCAAACCACTAACCTTGGTTCTAAGTCAATAGCCCATGCACTTATTATCATTTGCACCCTGTAGAGCTTCAGAATTTCAGAAATATTTAGATTAGCTTTTAATTGTCAAAAATCACCTACGAATCAGTCGACTTTCGTATTTACATCAGCATGTAGATGGGAGACCAACGAATTCGTTGTTTGTGAAAACAGAATGGCAAGTAATTACCGAAGTCACGCTCTCAGATTCTTGACGCCGGGCGACGGGAGGAACATAGGAGACCGGGCATCTCACCCCACTGGGTTCGTAGTCCAAAAAGAATTTTTCCGAATTTAGTCGTGTTAACGTGTGTTTCGGTTCATTTTAGAGCTAGCAATTACGGTCTATGCGTTTCAAAAGCTTGAATTCCAGGAAAAGGGTGATAGAAGATCGTTGTTTGTGATTAGCAATGTACATTATACAAAACTTTGAGTACCTAACCCGTTAGGTCCTAAAAATAGTACCCACAACATTCATGTGCGAGTTTCTTACAAACACTTTCTAGTAATGATCTTCAAAAGAAACATTGGGAAAAGGTATCGACATTTTATCGTTATAAAACTGTCGGACATGTTCATTTTGTGTAATTCAGAAATACTGGTCTTCAAGTTCTTCAAACTTCCATCCTTTCCATGACGGCCTGTCTTACTGTATTTTCAATTTTGGTTGTTCGTGCGGAATGTTCTGATACTGTTGTCCTTTGCACGATTTTTTGTGTGTGACGAATTTATAGAGGCAAAGGGGCAATCAACCTGGGCCACCCCTCGAGAGAGGACCACGCCTGAAAGGAGACTCTTTAATGTGAAAGTATAAATATCCTTAAAAATGAAAAACACCGTTAATTCCATCATCGTGTTACCATACAAGATGTTACATTCCTTGGCATAAAAGGTTGTACGATTTGGCAAAAAGAGGAAAATAGGGGCAATCTTTTCCATCTTTGGACCCTCTCTCCGTTAGCGGCCCTTTAAGAAGTTATCAAAAAACAAAAAAGAGTGGCCACTATCAACGAGCCCCCTCCAAGGGCTGGGCTCTTAAAAATGAAAGGGTCTATAATTTCAAAATAATACGAAGAAGAGAGCGACAGGTGACTCCAGTATCCTTTGCCAGAGAGGGGTCCCTGGAGAAAGATGGTTTTGCATTCCTAAAAATGTCATCTCGAATCAAAAGAAAAATCCAGCGTATTAATAAGCTCTGCAAATGCTGTGCTGCACAAATTTGCTCGACTTTTTTGTAGTACATGAGTGAATAATTAAGTGCACGTTTGCATGTGCGCTTAGACGATCTATGCTGCAAAAATTACCCCTTCTCCCCCTAATTACAACAGCCTGACCAGGGTTATCCCTAGGTAAATCTGAAGCACTGGTAGTTGACAAATGTGTTCTTGTTGAAGTTTCTCTCTTTTCCATGTTGCGCTGTATTTTTTCTCGGCCACCACTACCCCGTGCCTGTGACGGTTGCCACGATTTAACCAATGCGTTATAGCTGTTGTACCTCACTGGTTTTACCCAGACGCCCACAAATTATTGGGGTGGGTAGGGGGTGGGCAGGGTGTGGGTAAAGAGATATATGTCAACAGTTTGTGTTTTTAGACAGAAGGTCCACGATAGGAGAGCACCAGATATGTGGGCGGTAGATCGAAGGCTTACATTCTCACGCTCTTTTGGCCCGTTCCGAGATTTTACCATCAGGTTTCTTTTACGTTGACATCGGGCTTTCTCACTGAACTTAACTCTGAAAATTGTTTCGTTTGTTAGCAGTTTTCCAAGTTGCAGATTCTGTTCTTAAAAACGCATTTCCGTTTTTTTTACTTCTTGGAAAAATAAAAATAAACTAAGCTACATAAGCTCATTGAATCGATCTCACCCCATTCCTTACCGTGATAGTACTCTACTTCGAAACCATCAGCTACTCAGAGAACGTTTCAAAGTTTATTGGGATTTGTCAACGCTAAAACAGATTCGTGCAAAATGCAAATTGACGCGTGTACACAATGCCTGTGACATGAGCTCATTCCTCAACAATCAGTAAATCGGATGAGCGTGTTAATATTTTGAAATCTCAAAGCGCTTCAGTTGAAGTTGTTATAAGCTATGCTCTGGTGTTAAAAACACTAATGCGACTTCCATCGCAAGCGTATTTGCTCTTCCAGCCAGTCACCGCATTATAATCCTTTGAAATTGTTATACTTACGCACTTGAGTGCCCCCTGTCGGTCATACCAACCTGACGATTAAAATTACGCGCCGTGGCAACTTCTTAGTAGACTGGAGCTTAAGGCAAAAACGACCTGTCAGTTGTTCTCAAGTCTAGAAAACATTCCTTTGTAAAGAACAAGACGAGAGCAATTTTACAACAGGGAAGCGGGCTAATTCATAAGTTGGTTGTTGACAGTTGGTACGTGTTCATTGCCTCTGACAAAGCAGCGGCTAAATGACCCTTAAATTGAGCTCATCAACAAAACCGAACTAATGTTTGCCCGGGTCGGAGAAACGCACAAAAATGGGACGAGAAAGAAATACGTGGAAAAAGAATATTCTTTTTGTTTGATCGGTTGCTTAACAGCAAGCTGCCTGATTCCCAGCCTCGGCGCTAGATGTCGCGACATCTACATGTTTGGGCAATATGTTTTGCTACAGGTATGTGGATTAAAGAACTGCGATCTTAATTTCATTGTTCGACACGACTAAGTACACATATATTCCAAGGAACGAGAAGGTAGAACATTACGTGCTAACAGTGCTGCCTGACATGAGAAGCTAAGTTATTGAGTAAGAGTAATTAAAAAAGATTGTCACTGAATAAAATGCCAAGAGGCGTCAGTAAGAAGAAAAGCAACTTATGATTCACGCATGTACGTCTCTCATCTTTTTCATATCCTCTGGTACTCTACAACGGGTAGCCATATGTTGCGTGCGTACTTCTCATCTTTTGAGCTTGCAGCAGGTAGCCTTATACTTTATTTGTGAACGGTGCATACCAGTGTAAAACCTCTTCGACGAAACGTGTTGTGACAAATACACCTGCAGACACAATTCCGACGAATAGACCAGCACACATAAATTGCGTTTGATTCACCATCCGGATGACCGATCAATCCATTTACCGAACAATGAGCTATAGCATTTGCACGTGCAAGAACCTCGAAACGTTCCAGCACAGCGTTCCTTCACCTTCTTTTCATTGGAAATGCCTTTGTAGAATTTTGGAATATATTGCACACGCGTATGTATGGAAACAGACAGAGCTAAGGTGCGCTCCATAAATGCAAGTTTCTACCACATACCACAAGCTAAATAGTTGTGAATACTTAAACAGTATGAATGGAGGGCGCCTAGAAATTCGTAGTATCGTTTTCCATTTTGATAATTCGAGTATCATCGCATGCGTCAAATTCCGGATAGAGGTGCACACACGCTTGGGCGCACTCAGTCTAAAAGTGGGTGGCTCGAATTTTTAAGAACGTGGACATTTTACTAAGACTCACAGGGTACGTTCAGAGCTATGAATAGTGCATTCGCCGAATTTTGGAAGTTTCTGCCTTTTTAGTGGAACACTTCGCTAAATGGGGGGCTTGAACGAGCTACCCCCTGCTGGGTGCGCGCATGAACACAGTAGGTGAAATGAAGCCGCATGCAGGAAGACCTGTATGGTCACGGGACAGCAATTCTGAATCAATACTTGAAAATTGAAAAGCGAAAACACATTGGCCATTGCCCAGCGATAACATCGCGAACAATACATTTTGTTATAAGCAAGCAATGATGGTATTTGTGGTATTTACAAAGTGTACAAAACACTCCTTGATCGATGGCATCTAAGGACATATTTGGAAATGAGTGGTGTTTTAACATTAATTAAAACTCGTTGCGTAGCGGAAAATCAATGTCTGTACAGGGTAGTGTATTCCGAGCTATAGCTACATGGTAGAGGGTACTCTGAATCATAGATACAGGTTCTTTCCATGTGATTAACACTGATTTTCTGAAAGCGTCCCTCACAAAATAAATCCCCTTTCGTACATTCAAATACAAGTGTATTGTATTTATATCAGGTCTCGGTGCATAGGCCAAATAGTTTTAACGGCAAAACAAACAAGCTGACAAGCCACCGATGTTTACACACGTAAAAAGTGTCACTGTTTGTAGATGACAATAAGGTGATCAAATACGGCTACCTTATATATCACTGTCTTGTGTCCTTGCATGAATTAGCGCGTTCACAAAGAATTCAAATCTGCTGGTGGATTCAGGGGAGGATGTAAATGAATAGTATAAATCAATGCATGTCACATGCAGTGAAAACGCAACGCGGCTAATCAACCGGTTGACATATCCGGTGATTCGTGGACCATTAAAAATGCTGGTGTTAACAACGCACAGTACAACTGACACCTCGTGATGTATTTATCACAGTGCTAGGATGCGTCCCCTATAACAAATTTATTAAGTTTGACAAGTTCCCGCAATTCCACGCAAAATCCAGCGAACTTCAGAAAACAGTTTCTGCGAGTAAGCTCGGACCTTTTTAGTAAAATGGCAGTCACTGAAATCATTGGTCGGCGAGGCAGGAATGCTGAACTACGAAATAAGATTCGATGTTTCCACGCCATAAGCGAAGACGTCTCACTGGAAGTGTCTCGCAAGTGTCTTATGCGCCTAGAAGTACTGCATATACTTATATTGAAGGTCATATAGGGCCCTGGCAAAGATGTCTAAATTTGGAAAACTTCAGAGCATCTTATCTCAGAAATGCTTGATCGGATTCGTCTGAAACTTTCAGATTCTATGCTTGCTATACGTTCCACTTTTGCACGAGGTGCTACCAAAATATGACTTTTATGCTTTCCACAAAAACTCAAAATTTGCGTAAAACGAAAATGAAATTAAAGCTTAGAAAACTGTATCAGACCTTCTGAGATTTTATCTTCAACACTTTGTTAACAAAATTTAGTCATGTTACTGGTGCCGTTGTTTCGCTGTCACTGTACCTGAGATTTTTGCCTAAATCTTATAAAAAAGACATTGTAGCGTGACCTAATTAATGGCAGACTGGTAAAAAGTCGAACATCAAATTCAGCAAAAATGTATACTTGTACTTGTCGATAACATCCAAAATGCTTTTCACGAGTTCCAAGAGTTTCCAATTTATTTTAAAAGTACTTAAAACTACCGTTTACCTTGTTTTAAAAAAGTGACTACATTGTGAGCATGGTTAAACATTCCTTTATGTCATTGCACATCGCAATTATCGAATTTAATATCCCAAAAACGAAAACATAGAAGAAGGAAAACGACTCCAGTTGAAGGTTTCTTAGCTCCAAGGAAGTGAGTGGGATGTACGAAAGCACCCAACGCTGCTTGCTATATCCACGTGTACAAACTAGTTGTGCCGTATCCGTGCTTCACCGATGTTTCGCGGAAAAGTGAAAAGAACCACAGCGTGGCCAAATATATTGTCACAACCACCACAAACGCAACACTTCGATTTTTCTTAATATATTACAACAACGGTGTCAATAACATCATATTTGATATGATGTAAATATTTGAGGTGAGGTCTCAAAAACGCTAATTACGGTTTTCTAAAATATCATTTCGTTTTTGTTTTGTGCAACTCATAAAAGTTTTATTTTTGGTAACCCTCGAGCAAAATTGAAGCACTTCAAAAGCAATCCATGACATCGTTTTCAGGTACATAATGCATAACATAGTACTTGAACATTTCATCTGAATAAATCTAATAAGCCATTTCAGAGACATGATCTTCTGAAGTTGGGCATTTTTCTAGCGGCCTGCATAACCTTAAGTCCAGCAAACAAAATTTCCACCAAGCACTACATGTATTCACCATTCAGGTCTGGCTCAATTTCTTATGTACTTGTCACGAATATGAAAAAATTAAGCCAGTTCTGCAACAGTTAGTAATTGATCAAACTGGGTTGTTACCTGTTTTCCTATTAGGTGTACGAAACTTAGTCAGACGTGACTTTACAGAACGTGATTCCGTCTGGGCTACAATCTAGGAAATACGCATTCAAGCCATGCGTCTCTCTCTGTTTCCTCAGCAAGACATGCGCCAGAAGGACACTCAGCTACACATATGAGTAAAGCGGAGACTCGTCCATTACTTTTCATCATAACAAAAATGCATTATTTCGGATCAAGGCGGAGTAACCAACAATAATTCAGCTGACTGGAAAATCTCAATAAAACCAGTATGCCTGACCGTCTGAACATGGGTTATAGGGTGCGAAATGCTTATTTCAGTATCGTAACTTAAAACAAAATCTGTGGAAGGAAAGATAAGCTTTGTGTAGACCATAAATTAGGCGCCCTTCTTGATAGGCAAACCCGTTCTCCCCTCTCCTGGATAAAGAGGGTTAAATGAAATCCAACACTGTTTGCTACGAGCAAACACAAATGATTCGAGTCTTATTGAAACTTCTTAACTGTTGCAAACCTGCCTTGCTCGTGTGTTGTTGGCCAGATGGTTAAGTTTGAAACCCACTTGTGCAGTTCTGAGAAACCTCACTACAAATTTGCAGTCACGAAAACGCCTTCAATTAGTCATGAAACAGGGGTGACGCAATAAATCCAGAACATTACTAACGCCAGTAACTTTGGCACCAGAGGTGCTATGAAGACGATAAAACATTTTTGGAAAACCCATACATTTGTTTCAATTCACAACCAAAATCTGACACGTACGTTTAACGCGAGTTTCAGGCTGGCGTTTTTCAGTGTCATCCAATTTGATAGCATAGTTCCAATATGTCACGCAAAAGCATGCATGATGATGAAAGGGCTTGAAAGTTGTGCAAACTAGATTCTAATACGTATATTTAATCACATCACTCGAATAGCGTCCTCTTTTGGCTACCCATTTCTTGTGATATCTCCGATCTAAAGCCTCAACCTCGCGAATTACCTTCTAAATTTCGTTCCGACTCTACCTTTATAGACTTCAGCCGTAAGATCGCCTCGAAATAAATAGCCGCAAGGGGCGAGATCTGGCCACTCAAACTTGTGAGATAAACAGTTTTGCAAACCTTGCAAGAGATGTTCGTCCAGTATCAGCCGTGGTTGCTTTCTGCTGAAACCGAAGCTCAAGACAATTGCAGGGCTCCCACATTTTTAGAATCAGTTTGCTCCACTGAATAATAGGACTCTTTACATGATGTTGTTTACAACCAAGTGTGTATTTAGGCACAGTGTATATTTTCGTCATATAAACGCAAATACATCCGGGTGTAACGCTACACTTGGGTGTATAATTACACAGCCTTCAGAGGTCGTGTAAATGTAAATTTACACACGTGCAAATATACACCTGTCGCATGTGAACGCGATTTAAGTTTACGCGCGGGTATAAACGCAAGATCATTCCGCCAAAAGTGGCATTAGGTGATTATTCTGTGATCTCATCTCTTTTTAAAGCAACACCACTTTCTTTAAAGGAGAATGCCACCCAAAAAACAACCTATTTTGTATCAATTTAGATCGAGTAGTTCTACTAGAATCGGCACGTTGCGTTACCTGACACTTGAAGGCAGACAGAGGTGTTGAAATTATCCTATGACGTAATTGGTTTCACACGCAGTCTGGTCAGCAGTTGTCAACGCGGGTTAGTGGTGTCAGCTTATCGCTTGAAGTCACACTAATAAATCATCAAACTTCGATGTAAAACCCTTAAAAATACACCGAGTTCTTATAAAAACGTGTTATTTTATTTCGCTGTTACGGATTTACTGGTATTTGGACACACCGTAGCCGGCAGGCCAATTTACCAAGGTCCGTAACAGGCCGGGAGTTTGGGGTCTGTTCGAAGATAAATTCGAAGTATTCTTCCGTGAAATACAGACAGGAGAACCTAGATCTGTGTTGTTTATATTTGTGTTTTTTTGAATTTTAAGCACACAAAACGCTTGTTATCTCGCCAGTGGCTCGGAACCTGATCAGGCCCGTCGCGGCCGCCGGGACTGACACGAACATAAACCTGACTTCTCAAAACATTTGCACTCACGAGCACTCCAAGGCATTACAAATATTATCTAATGAGACAGACTTTGTTTGAGTTTCATATAAGCTGCATTGGTTAGGATCATTTTAGGACGAGAATAATTCATTTTGAAACAGAACGCAGAATAATAAACGTCTACATTGCAACTCGTCGGCGCCAATCCCGACTTAGTCAAGAGCTCGGCTTCCGACGAAGACTTCACAGATGAATCGTTAGGCTATCAGTTAGAACCGGATTACACTGATCAAGCAATACTAGAGAAGCGCCGTGAACATGCACTGGAAACGGAACGTATGGATAGTTCTTTGGTAAGCCGGAATTCGTCAGAGAAATCACTGTCGACGAAATGCCGGCCAAAGACACGGGGACGTTTCACGTCCTCATACTTGCTATTAACAGCATACCTTTCATTCTTCACTACCGCGAGTAATGTCCTAAGCATTTCGGGCTCTCGAGGAAGTCGAAAAAACGATATACCCGATTTCTTCGCAGCTTCATAGTTCAGACAAGCGATTACCGATGCACCGCAATAAAGCGGCATTCACTCTGCAGACGAACCACTGACGTCGTTGCGTCGCTTCTCACCTTCCTCACAGGTTGACGCGACACCTCTCGGCAAGGTGAGGTCGACTGTATAAGAGTCGATGTGGATATAGACCGATTAAGACGGTAAAAAGACTAATTAAATCGGGTGGCATTCTCCTTCAAGACACCCAAAAGATACTCTTTTGCCATGTGTGATTTGGTGCCTGCAACATATAACGCATGGCAACAAATGGAAAGGTCTCTCCATTTGGGTAAAGGAGGCAGGCAGACTTTAAGAATTCCTTCACGAAGAACCATAACGGGGTTCTCGTGCTTTTAGCTCAGGTGTTTTGTTCAAAGGGCCCAACCATGAGGCCTGCACGTCAGATGCACCGCGAATGACATCAGGCCACCTGCATTGTTTTTTGTGATTTGGTATGGGCTTTTTTAAATGCTGCTGCTGCCGCCGCCACCGTCGTCGCCGCCACTGTTGCTGGTGGATGAAACTTTCACGGCTTTTTATGTCACGGTTTCACTAGATATGCACCATACCTAAGAGGTAAAATGGGCATACTTATGACTTCATCAGGACAAATCGGCTTTTCGGTTCATTTTGCAAAAGTTTGTTGTCTACTTTCAACGCTGAATTCCTAAAAGCCAGCACGTCATGAACGCGACCCTGCCAAGCCGTCTTGTGTTTACGCCGGTGGCACATCAAAAAATCGTATACTGGAATCATGTTGTTGAAACTAAAACCTTGAACATGAGATAGTTCTAAAAGCAATCTCGTGGGGATCGATACCAGAGCCTATGAGCTACCCAGATTAAAGGCAATTGTTTCAGAAGAATGTTCCCTTTACTAGCAAACGTTGCTTGTGTCGAATTCGCTGTCAAATGTATAAAGTACTGAGAGCGAATGTTGTTTTTCTTTTCCCCCATACGAATGCGATACAAATTTACATTTACAACCGGGTGTAGATTTGTGTATATTTTACATTCAGCTGAAAATGTGCTGCATATGAACTGGGCTATAGCCGCAGAATGACGCAAAGTAGCGGCATTGTTTTCGCACCAATTGAAATTTTGTAAGCGACACATTCAGTATTCATTAATACTTGTTGGCAATGTCAAGGTAAAGACTTCTCTGCAGTAATCCTTGGAGGCACGTTCTAGATCTAAGGAAAATGTCGCAGCGACTCCGTGATCTCGAGCCCCGGGTCTCACACATTTGTCCGTGCGTTTCAACAACTGGCCACAGGCATGAACTGGTCGTAGTTTTTATTATCTAATATCGCATTCGGGACTACAGGTACGTGAATACACCAATTTGAACTGATGCCAGAAAGGCACTGGAACAAAAGTCGAGCGACTGGGCTAACCAGACGAGATCCATGTTATGCTTTTGAAGCTTCGTTTTGGCACTGGAATGTTAACCATGCAATGTCTTTTGTTTCAGAACACTTGGAAAGAACTGTTGCAACAAATTACACTTTACCGAAGAAAAATCGCTGACCGTAACACTATCAGATAAAGTGAAAGTAATAATTTTCATGCTTCGCTTCGTCACACCTGGAAATAACACATGAAAATCAGCCAGTGAATCAGTACAACCGATTGTCTTGTTCAATAGCTTAAAGTGTTATCGAAAACGAGCAGAGTGAAATTTGTACTCTTTTAAAAATACGAATTTATACATGTTATGCATTACATATACTGTACACGTTATTTAACACCCTGGTTCTTCTAGTCATCATGGTCCATCTCATGTTACGGCGGTCGCATAAATTTACCACAATTTGGTTTGGAAAACCTTACGGGTATTGGCCTCTGTCTTCACCTGTGGGAAATTTCATAATACTCACAACGAGTCGTTTAAGGTGTGTTGTTCTTGAATATTTTTACGAGAAATTTATTACTCCACATGAATGGACGCTGTCAAAAGGTTGAGATATTACAAATTTAAAATAACACCAGCAGGTCCCTGGCTGCTGAGGCATGACCTCTTGAAAGGCATGTCGTTTACGGATGAGGTATGAGCAAAATATGTATACTTACTATTTGTTATAGTGACGTGGATGCATAGCATAATGCAACACAAAAGCGAATATATTTTTGATGCAATACATCCCCAGTGTCTTGGGCTTATAAATCACCTGATACCAGTGCAAGCGGTTATGCACAATACAGTCTATGCCTGCTGCAATCTGGTGCCCTAATCAAAAACTTCGCAAAACCTGTTGTGTAATTTAGAACCAAGATAACTTGGGAACTCCGTTCTTAAACTATTATATCTGGTGAAAACGAATGTAAAATATATTTCGTCTTCAATAAAAGTTAGGCAAAATTCCTGACATCACTGTGCTAACACAGATCTCAACGTAACGCGAAGAAATAGATTAGTCCGACTTGAAAGTGTTATAGAAACATGTGTCAATGTTGTGGCTGAGATATCAATACGACAAGTAGGTACTTGTTTGTTTTAGTGTCATCGCAGAGATGGTAACTCGGCGAACACTACGAAGTGCGAAATTGTCGGTCAATCGTTGGACAGTGTACGGCTGGAGCTCAGAAGTGTAGTACACATAAATCATGCAAAGGTATGAGAAATTCAGGAAGGTAAATTAGTTTTAGATTTTTTAAAGAGTTGCATTCTTTTAGTTTTGATGAATAAATTAAGCTCTAGACAACTCATTAAACTCTCGTTTCTGTGACAACACTGCGACCACGTACATGTAAATCACTGGGTAGCGTGTTTTAAGTTTTCTGTTGCACCCTAATGTCGTACAAGAGTTAACGTCACTGGAAGGAGACATGTGTGCAAGGAAACTTTTAGTAAATCATGGGCAGCGCACCATAGGGGATGAGGGCCATAGCCCCCATTCATTTCAGTGCTGCGCCGCCCATGGTCCATGGGCGGTGCACCACAGGTGGGGGGGGGGCTGAGACCCATAGCCTCCCACTTTTTTCAGTGCTGCGCAGCCCACGGAAATTTACCAGCATTCGTCGCTCAGTTAATAAGAACTAAGAAATTATTGTTGTACTGTAAATCAAACAGGTGAAGATATTACAAAAATCGTGAAAGGTGGGAGTCAACCAGCCAGGTTTTTTACAAGTCCAAAGTATCTGAAGGGTACCCGAATTTCCAGTTAAATTTCAACCTCCCTCCTGATAATGTTAACGATATAGCCACGACTCAGCACAAATAGATCAAAATCTATCACAAATCAAGCAAATGCCATCCGTAGCCTTCACGCGAAGTATAAAAATCAAAATGCCCAGCCAACATATCAGGCGCCAATTTTTAATGAAATTGTGTGAGGCCAACCGTGGCTAAAAAAAGCAGAGAAAAGTGACGTCCAGTAATTAGAAACAGAAATGGTCACTTGGAATTGCTTTGAAGACCGGTATTATGAGACAATGTCATGATTTTTAGTCTGAAAATACGGCATGTGAATATAAGCGGATTGGATCTGCAGACAATACACGCTAGCATTGCCTTACGAAGGAAATGACAATGTTGTCCATCGCGTTCGTGCGTGACAGAGCACAACCTCAGCCTCACTATCACTGCCTCGGTAATTTATATATATTCTATTCTTAAGGTAAGTAAAATAAGTAAACCATTTATTTTACATCGGTATGGAAAATACATATATCAGAAATCACAGCAGCAATTGACCTCATTTACAATTCATTACTGCGCCTGGTGCCCAACTTTGTCCTGTAGATAACACTTTTCTAACCCTAGGATAAGTTGTAACGCACTAAAATTTATACATGTAGGTAAAAGCCACTCTACGCAGTGGTTCTGATGTGAGTTTTTGACAGACTTGTCGTAAATCATGCATTATCGCAAATCCGTGATAGCTATACACAAGATAGACGAGTGTGTATTATACAAGAAGCGTGAAGAACCACAGACAGACTCCTTCTACACGAATTCAACCTGAAACAACAGTTGGTAATACCAACAGTAAATACAAATGATTACCGTTATAAAAGCACCTTTTTCATTATATCGGTTTCAAAAAAAACACCATACAAACGTGTGTAATTACTGTTACTCATATCCCCGACTTCATGCTGGTGCCTGCATGACGTCGTACTTTATAAACACAGAATTTCAAGTCACATACTTTGCCATCTTTAGAAACTCTATTTGTTATGGAAGGGTTTTACACTTTGCTAACATGGGCAGCTCTCAACTTTGTACAATTTCACCACGAGGGAACTACAGCGCTTTTAGTGCAGACGGAAACATAATGTTGGAGTTGCAAAGCCGGTATTTTGACTTATATTATACCTTAACTAACAGGTTTGACAATAGTTACGCTTTCTTAATTACTCATGGTTCACCTGCATCCAAAATGTAATTCAACATACCTGACAAGTAACTATGACAACATGTGTATAGAAATATAACATACATACAATGTATGTCGGTCCTTTCACATTTATAGCACAAAGTGGGTCGATTGAACAAGTGATTGCATACAGTGTATATATATATATGTGTGTGCGTGTGAATACACACTACATATATACATGTACATATACAGACATAAGGGCTATGGCTATTGATTAGGTCTAACTAGTGAGTAACGCAAATATGCTGGCAGATGTTACATCTGATAAAACTAAACTACACCAGAAAACAAATAGAGGAATTTCAGCAACTTCATATGCCCGAGATACAGCCCAATCAATACAATAGAACTGTAGTTTAATAAGAAGTTTAGTAATTTGTTAGTAAAGCAGGACATCTAGTAATTTGCTTAGTGTTGAGTTCATACTTATAGAAGACATAGCTTTTTCTAATTTGACTTGATGTATAATGAGGCAAATAACGCCTCTCCACAACTGTTTAGCCTAATACTAGCTTTAATTTAACACACAGAGGCAAATTCTCATTTTATTTAAAAAGCTGTATCAGCAGGTAAGCCCGAAAATAGCATAATTGGTTTCGGCTAAATGTTGCGGTGGCGAGGTATTGTTAATTTTTTATTTAGAAGTTGAAATGGGCAGGCACTCTTCTTCATTGTCACCTGATCCCAGGTGAAATGGGTTGGAATCCTGTTTTTCAAAAGAGGGTCACCTTCCAAATGAATCGGGCTTAGACCAGAATTAATCATGCTATTTTGGGCCTGTAACACGTTGTGTCAGCGGTAACCAAAGCCCACGTCAGTAGGTTGAATTCCAGAACGGAGAAGTCGTTTTTGACTGCTGTTACGGAATTCAGTAGCACTCTGTGGCCGATAAGCAGGCATCATGGACTGACCATTTCTCATCTGCTGGTGAAATCCTGAGGTGGGAGTGGTCTGAGACAGAAGGTCGCTGGGAGGGTCAAATTCTACACCATCCGGACCTGTGACGCTGCGCCTGTGTTTGCCACTACGCTGTCGAACGGTGTCGCCGTGATAGTTGGGACTAAACATAGGATTGTAGCCCGCGACCTGATAGTCTTCCGATGTGTACCCTTCGTCCGTAGGTAGTCTACCACGAGACAGTCGACGTTCCATAGACGGATAATACTGCATCTCTGGGTTTGGACCAGAGTGATAGTCCTTCCCATCTGAGTGAAAAGAGTCTATGCTTTGACCGGAAGACGACTGGCGTCTCTGGTGATTTCTGTACGGATCGTTCTCACTGGCAGAACGCTGTATGCCATTACGCTTCCAGTTGTCTTCATCTGCACTCACTGGTGACGGCAGATCATTGCTACTTCCAGTTTTGTCGCTGCTGGCTTCGTCATGTTTGTCATGTTCCCCGTTCGACGGTTGTTGGAAAACGTTTGGTCCCACAATATTTAACTGAAGGGATCTTCTAAACTTAGCGTCATCAAGCTTACCATGCCGCCGACAGAGGGTGTCGTAATCCTTCGGAGGCAAAAGCAAAGGTTGTTTTTCCTTCATACTTAATTTCTGTTGTAATTCATCCGTGATGGAATTCCACAGAGGTGCTGCAGGAGGTGGTGCCTCGGTAGTCCGGGAACCAATCGACAAACGATTATAGTCGCGCAGCTCGTCTTCGTGTGACCCTCGCCCAGAGTCCGAGTTTTCCAAGTAAGGTCTAGTCACTGGTTCCGTGGGGTTATTCATTCTCATGAGCAGATGTCCCTCTTGGGCCAGCTCTCTCTCAATGTTTAATATGCGTGTTTGGTTCTCCGGTAGCTCAATTAGTTTGTTCAAGTGATTGACAAACACTGAGGCGGTCTCCTCGGAGTCACATCTGTAAACGTGGGTATGTACGGCACATCCAGTGTATTGGTTAAATCCTAAAAATATACAGGCCACAACGTCCATGTCCGGGGACAGAGCCTGTGTAGCGAATGTCACATCCTTGGCCGGGATCGGCGGAAATTTCTTTTTCTCCGTTTTCCCCTTTCTATTGCGTACTTCCTGGGTGACTTTTATTTCTTTACTACTCACCTGTATTGTCAATCTAGGCAAGCAGTCCATCCTTCTCCGCGCCAAAAGCTCCCTGACCACTGGCTCGGTAAACTCTCTGCCGAACATTCCCGTACTTTCCTTCCAGCCAAGATATTCAACATAATATTGAGCCTTTTTCAAGCTAACTCTGTTCGCCATCTTGATAGCCTTCACACACAATTTAGCGACCGGCTTTATCACAAGGTTTTTACAATACGCTAACTGGTCCAGGTAAATATCCAAACTACTATGATTGCAGGTAAACGTTCACAGTGTATTATAAGCTTGACTTTGATTGCCTGCGGTGTGTATCACGCATCACGAATGAAGTATGTCCCACACACATGTTATTTCGTGGTGGCTAAAGTGATCTCCAGACCCCAACTGTGATGCCAGCGCCATACAGTAGCTTGAATGGCTAATACCATTTGTCGCTGATAACTATCTGGGCTACGCGCTCCACTAAGCACCCACGGTCCTTGAGAATGTCTATAGTCTCGCCGCAAAATACCTTGCTTGCTTTCGAAATCTAATTATGTGACTACTGAATCCAAAATGTGCCGGTGAGCCTCCAATCAAGAATGACGAATTGCAGTAAATTATTTATCGAATAACCAATACACATCCAGGTTACACGTTGAACTCTAACCAGGTGGCCACGAAGCTGAGGAAATCTTGTCAACGCACAACTCTCACCCCAACTTTGCGCTCCTGTTACACCAAATCGTTACTTAACCAGAGGGCTTTAAAAATAAAGTTCTTTATCGCATACCAATGGCTTTGTTGGCTCTCTTTCATTGATGACAATGCTCAAGAACCAGAGTACACATCTGGGAGCGTTACACGACTGAGGAGTTTTAGGGAGAGCTTGTGGAATTTTAAATTGTCTTTCAAGAAATGGGAGGAAAGTCCATTTTGCATCTATCTCAGACCACTAGTGGTCTGAAAATCTATCAACCAATTTTGAAACCGAATACACATACAGAAGCATGTTAGGGAATAACACTAGAAAATTTTTGCAATGCTGTTTTATGAGCGTTAGATGCAGGTTGACGACCATGTAAATGCGGGATCGACTCCACTGTTAGCTCCCTGTGGTGCACCTTCAATGCATTGGTCAGATTCTCTTTACTTGACTTTTGCCTGATTGGACTGACAATGCGCCCGTTATTGATGCGCCACTGATGCGCAGTGCTGAATAGTGACCTCAGTCAGGGCCAGTCGCTAACACAGTTTATTAAGGCAACTAAATCATTATTCAGAAACTCTAACTTCAACCTGTTACAGCACAAGTCACGAACTTTGGCCCATCGGTCAGAAACGAGTTGGAAAATTAGCCGACTGGTCCGCTTATTTTTAACAGATTCGCAGCAGACCGAAAATCGACCACAGTGCCGACCACAAAACAGGCTGTTGAATATCCCCTAAATCTACTGCGTACTTGCGGGCTTGTGAAAACACTGATTGTCCTATTTTATGCTGTTTGAGTATCATTACTATGTCAAATCGAAAGTGAACTCTAGATTGAATTCTCAATATTATTAAGAGCTCACGATAAAATAAAATTATAGAAAAAGTGCTACATCTTTGCCTAAAGAACGAAACAAATACGAAAAAGATTTAGGGAACTTAGTTGAGTCCCAATTTGGGACTGTTTCATGCAACCGGACAGAGGAGACCGTTGTTTGTCTGGCGTGAATAAGCTGGACGATTGCTCGATGCCCGGTCGCCGACTTGTTACCGACCGATCCAACACTAAATCATGATCTTTGCTACATGTATACCGAGACTCGAGTAATAGTTATTCTAGAGTTGCTACAGAGGTATTTGGTGCGACAATACAAGTAAATAAAATTAAACATATTTTTGAGCCTGGGTAGAGTTTCTTAGACGCAAAAAATTAAGGATGCTATTGTGTTCTCTGCTTTGTATTTAAATGAACGCTAGGCGTATGTCGCGGAGTCAATAAGTGTTCTTGATTTTGCGAGATTCTAGTACAGGAAGTGGGAACAAGTTCAGATGATTTTTTAATAAAAAGTGGAGGTATGTTCTTTCTAAATATTTTTTGTTTATTCACATTGAACTCAACTTTATTAGATATAACAGCAGTTTGTAAGGTGTCGAATTGTTAAGGCTTCAAATACTTTGCACTGTATGTTGAGTTTGTTTTAAGTAAGCCACCCAGCAGTCAAGGAATTTTTACGAAACTTTTTTCCCAAGTCTGCTCAAGATGTTATTTACTCAGGCACTTACCATTTATTGGTGAAAATCAAATTCCTTGTTGGTTGACGGTTTCATGATGAAACGCGTCATGTGAAATAGTCGACGGAGAATTTTACTGACTCATTATTGCCAAGATGACACCTCGACAAGTCGTATAGTGTGTGCAGATTACTTTAGTATTAAGTGGTAGAACGCAGATTGAAATAGCAATTTGTCATTTTCTGAACCGTAAGAAAAGACACACCTGTATTTTTGTAATTAGGTCAATAAACTAATACAGAATTCCAAGGGCATATTTGACTGCAATATATTTTAGGCTAAGGATCAAACCTGTAGCCTACTGCGATGAGTTGATACTTTCTATTGAACATGACGAAATTTTTCATGAGATTATTCATCATCTATCGGGCGAATTGGGCGAAAGCATGTTTGAGCTAGTGAAGGTGCGGCTGGGTATATGTGAATAAACAAGTTTCAAAATAAACCTCAAGCCTATCCTTGAGGTTAATGTCTCATTACGTCAGTGGTGGGGAGAATCTCGGTTAATACAACAATGGCTAGAGGCCTGGTCTAACGGACAAAAGTTGTTTACGATTCGTCACGACGTGCGTGGACAAAAGCGGGACAAGTTTACTAGTGAGAGGCCAACTTTTGATAAGCCAATTATAATCGTGTCGCCGAGGTCACTTCTTTGTCATTGAAAAAGGAAATGAGTTAGGGATGGGTTCCATGGACCTTACAAATTACACTTCGTTGGATGACCTCATCGGAATACCTTTAGATGACGCAGTGCCGCCCTGCCTGTGGACAAGTATTTCATTAACAAGTAAAAATGGCAGATCAATGAGCTACATATATTGGGCAGGTCTTACGTCCTCGTTTTAGTTAATATCGTTTTGATTGAAGCAAAAATGAATCTTTGGTACCATAGGCCGTTTATATATTATCAAAAACAGAAATTATTGGCTGTCACCAAGGTGAATACACTGATGTTAGCTTTCAGGTCTCAATGTCATACTGTGATAACAATTGCCAGAGATGGATTAGCATTGCTCTCCCGAAGTCCATGTGACTTAGCGTGAGGGCGGCACGCCGAACGAAAAGGGATATTCTACGAGGTCGACGTTATCGTACTGCGTTTTAACCAATCAGAAGACAGCAGTATCGTATAATAATACGCGACTATGGACCGATAAAGAGGCAATATCGTAGAATATTGACCGATGGTTTGTCCAAATAGTACGCAAATATGGGCCAACTCTGGATTTGCCGGTGTGATCGGCTAATGTTTGCCTTAATGAAATTTCACCAAGAACGTGTGTCTCTATCATAATCTTTTTTGCGTCCCCATTTCTTTCTTCGCAAACTCAAGTATTCGCGTTAATTGACCGGGACCCTGTTTCCGACACTCTTTCGGAGCTGTTGTACTGTTCAAGACCACAGGATTGCTCAAGTGACTGGTGACCAAAATTACCAAGTACATTTAAAATCTGAAAAATCAATATTGGAGCAACTAATTTAGAAGCTATTCGCTGTAATCTTTACTAAGCACATTAGAAGTGCAAATTTTATCTGATAGTATGTCCAAATCAACTTGAACTGAAACTTTCGACAATACGCTCTGGTTGGACATTCACTCGTAGTATCTGTCAAAATACTACAAAAACAAACAATCACTACCAAACATATCAGCTTCGTTGACAAAGGGAAAACATTTCTGTTTCAAAGATTGTTGACTCAACAAAAAAGTGTATTATTTCCAAAAACACCGGCTGGCATTCTAAAATCGTCGCGCCACCTTTTGACCAACGATTAAGTATACCTACCATGCATCCTGTTTTTTTTTGTTAAATGTGTGAATTTAAAAATATCTTAATTTCGAATTTCATGTACATTTTGTATTTCAAGACGTTATGCATTTCACATACATACATGTATATACAGTTGAGATGATTTGCTTTAGACAATCAAAGCATGTTCATAAAACATAACACCATTCTGTCAAACCTTTATTGCAATAAAATGGAATTTTGTCGAACTTTAATCAGAGTTTAATTTGACGTTGTAACGCCTTGTCGCTTATTGTTTATTTGTGGAATGGATTAGTAGGACAAGCTAAATCCATGGAGTTACACCTGACGAGATTTTGTCGCGAATTTGTCGAAAATGAAAACGTGTTCCAGTTGAAAAGAAATGGATATTTAGTGGTCCTTTTGTGCGTCGACACTTTATTGGATTTTGACATTGTCCAATGTTTAGACCACGGCACAATTTTTTATAATATCACATTATTTTTTGTTCACAAAACTAAGATTAAAAACAAATTGTACAAACAAAAATCATATTTTCAAGGAAAATGACAAACTTTGGAATCCGACGTGCCACTCTCAACAGGCTCTCTTAAGTCGAAAACTTTCAACTGATTATTTGAAAATTATTGTTACGCCGCCAAAGTCATTTCATTCTTGTCATATGGAGAATTAGTCCGTGAGAAAACTGAAGGGCCTTCGTCATTATGCGTTTTTCACTCACATAGTATTTGCAAACTTGAATGTGTTTATTGGGTTTGTAACGATTAATCGAGATACAACCAGAAATATGGATTCGATTATCGATATTTTGATACTATTGCAATGTCATTTTCTGGTTTTGTAAGAATAGTACCGGCGGAAGCCATTGTGTGTCAAACAGCAGACAAAATTGTCAAATTGCTGTTTTTTGAAACGGTTTACCTTCAAACCGAATGCTTTAGACACAAGCTTGGCACGAATCTTTCGTACCTCCTGTTCAGCGGAAGTTGATGTGGAACATGCGTACTTCAGTAGTAGCTGACTGTAAACACGGACGGTAGTGACCACTCATATACTGGAAGATGGAAACTTGTTCCTTTAAATGTATTTCACCAAATCTGTCGCTCTACGGTTAGAGTGATACGTCATATACCCAAATGATTGTAGGATAGCGTCGTCCAAAGCAGCAACGTTACCGGAACATGACAATTGATATGTAAGCATTGGTCACTTCATTTTGATAGTATTTCGGCACCCTGGGTTCCAGTTTATCGTAAACTCGAGTAAACAGGTACCATCTATCCAAAATCAACCGTTACCAGATTACCGAGCTTACGTGACACTTTCTGTGTTAGATGCCTTGCATCCCACAAATCAAGGCTTTGGGATACGCACGCTTTGATTTTCGATATCCGTAAAAGGTTAATTGTATTCTCAGTGCTTAATTGGTGAAGTTGTCTCCCTTGTCACGCGTTGTGTGTTGTCGTATTTTGGCGGCTGTTAAATCAGCTATTTCAAAAGTCCAAACACATGTTTTTTTACAATTTTGCTCAGAAATTAATGAATAATAACTCACGAGGTCAGTTATTCGCGTCCTAATTAGTAAACGCCCTATGCATTCAGATTAATTTTGTAATCCCACATGACGGATTTAGACTAACGCAAGGAGAAGGAACCATTAGTTTCGAAATAAAATGTTGGCATAACCCCTAAAAAGGGCACGACTTTGATTTCGGGTCGTGCCCGTAAGGAAGTGGTGACCCGAGCTGTGTGACCCCATCTCCTAGTATCAATTCAGCTTAGCTCTGGCTGCAAGTGGAATAGTGTGCAATCTTGGCAACACTGCTTTTACAAGTAATGGATTGATATTCTTCGTGATTTTATTACCCATTCCCTTGTGTTTGTAGAAACGACACACATGCCGTACCTGTACGAACAGTCGACGCATTCTCAACTTGCCAGACAAAAACATGCAGCACACTGTTAAAACCTGTCGGCAAACAAAAACTAGTTTTGCTCACAATTTGCACGTCCTCTACGCACGGCGATAGGGGATAGTTATTAATCATAGTTTATCTGAGGTGAAAATTGGTAAAAAAGTATTTGTCTTACAAGTTCTCAAGTTTTCACATCCCCCTTTGACGGTGGTCGACCAGGTACTGTTTAGATACCTATCAGCTTGATAAAACTTGGTAAACAAACATTCAAGACGATATTACGTGTTGAGGGGAGTTACGTGTAGTTAATCGCTTCAGTGGCAATCTTACCAAACCATTCATAAAAGTTTGTCAAGCCTGGATTTGCCCTTCAGTCGACTGTGACAACAGATTATTGAAGCACTCGTTGGTTAAGGGGATAGTTAAAATGCGCCAACGCGTGATGTGTGAAAGACAGCACGGCCCTTCAGGAATGTCTGTCGTGTTAAAATAAAAGTAGACCAACACCGTTAGTGTCATTTTCTTCATCCTCGTCATCTTCGCAATCGCTCTTGCACGGGTGACGCGACTTCCCGTCTCCGGTTTAAAGCAGTTATCCTACTGACAATACTGGAAATTCAGACACAGTGTTAGGGTGTCTGTTGAAACCATCAATTGTGCCCATATATGTAAATGTTAGTACACGAGCTAAAATTAATAAATTCAAAGTCTTAGTGTAATTTAGACCCTATTGCTCTCGTTGTTACTGATGTTCACGACCAAATAACACCATACTGATAAAGTTTCGTTCAGGCTACAAAATAATCCCTCACTCTCACTCAACAATAGTCACAAACTGATGATGCCCAATAACTTTATTTTGGAGCTACAAGGTGAAAGTGCAATCACGCCTTAAAAAAGCGCAAAAGGCAAAATTGGAAATTTTGCTAATGGCAGAATGTTTTACGTCAGCGTCTCTTTTGTTGCGTTCCGTTGTCACAATTAACCCTCAAATGCCACAAATGTTTTTAGAAATATAGTAGAATCAAAAGACAAATCTGCATTGACGAACTTGCGTGTCTTTGTGAGTGTGTGAGAGGGCTAAGAGAAAATTCGAATTTGCGGAAGCTAGTGCGATGTTTACTACAGTACCACGAAATCCTCTGTGGTAGAGTATGTTATGGTTTACGTGGATGACTGTGTAAGCCTATTTGCACTTGGTGATCCTAGCATCAAAGCTCTAACTTCGAGTATCGTCTCGGAGTCTCGAATTCTTTATCTAGTTTTTAGCTCTAATTTAGGGACCACCAATTACAAATCTGGACTACACATTCGTTTGCATAACCCATTATACTCAAGCCCAGAAAAGTAGATAATTATCTTTATTTCGTATTAAAAGACAACGGAAAACGGTAAAAATATTTTCGAGTTCGATTTCAAGTAAAAAGATTAGACACTGGGCCCGGATTTCCCGATAAACAGGCCTCTTGACTACTGCGGTACTCATACAAATCTATTGTTGAAGTTACAGGTGATGTGAAACGGCCCGAGTTTCTTACGTATACCCATGGGCGGCGCACCATAGGGGCTGGGGGGGGGGGGGGGGNGGGGGGGGCTACAGCTCCCCACTTATTTCGGTGCTGTGCCGCCCATGATACCTGCATGTGTATGTGACGGAATCACGAGATATGCATAGCGTTGTGTATTCGCTTGTTAAAAATCACGTCATTTTGACTTTTTGGACCCAGTCAGATAAAATTAAAATGCCAAAATTAAAAATAATCACAACAGTTTAGCTGATTTCTGTGGTGATGCAGATTACCAAGCACTTGGAATATTATCACCTGGCTATGGACCAGCTTAATCTTAATGCTTCCTCGTGAGCAAAGGGAATTTTGCTAAATTCCCCTCGTGCGCATTTCTATTCCTAGTTGTTGCTCCAAATCTCGTCTAAACATCAACTTGAATACCGTAATGCGTGTGCCACTGAATCCCGAGATACCCGTAGCGCTGTATATACCATCACATGTACGTGATCAAACCACGAAATACTCGTATCGTTGTGAACCTACTGCAGAGACTTGTAACAACTGAACTGATTTTTTCAACTCCTCTAATCTTTTTGATTTATTGCGTTCAGCGATGACGTATCTGCCACTTATGACGCGATTTGGAGACCCGCAATAGGACTAAAAAAAGGTACAATCACATCAAAATTTCAAAAAGTTTGCACTTCTTGGATTTTTTCCATTCAAGTAACAACGGAGGCATTTTAGCATATCTGGATTAATCGGTGAGCTCCGACAACGGTTTTACCCACCGTATGCTCCCGGACAGTTGAAAAGGATTAAGATTGATCAGTCTTACAACCATGAAACAATTTTCAAAGTGCTTAGTAATTTATAGCTGTGCGTAAATTTTGCCTAATTATTATTAATATTAGCATTATAATTATTATCATTAGTACTTTTGATTTTCAGCCAATTTTATTTAACCGAGTCCAAAACATCAAAATTACACGATAAAGGTGGGGCTCCGACCAACTTGTACCAATGCCGTACCTTGGTAATGTCTGAATTCAGCCCAGCTTGACAGGTAATAGAGCCCACACGAACGATCCAGCTTTTCCATCATCCTGACGCACGTTGCTGTGTTTTATGGATGTTATCTCTATGTCTTTACAATACTCTTAGAGCCAAGCACCATAGATAAGGGGACTGTTGAAGATGTATCTCACGATTTATTGTAGGCACGATTTACTGCTTTTCTAAAAGCCATCGTAAGTCCCTCTATCTCTAATTGTTTTGATAAAGCCAATTCAATAACAGATTAGTAACATTAAGTTATGTATGATATTTGCCAATCACTGAGATGATACTAGGTTGTCTTAACTACAAATCTACGCTGCCATCTATTTCCTGAAGGTATTGAGGACTTGGATAAGGACTTTCCAGCCATGTCAAAATACAGCATTGTGAATAAAACCGATATGTCCCGGCAACAGCCACGGTGCTCCATCTGAGCTCAAAGTTCCTTGGGGCATCCCGCGAGTTACTGAGAATTTCCGAAAATAGATCCACAGGCGGATATCGAAAAAGCAACCTTTCAGAAACGTCAAACGAAACCGAATAATTATACGCCCGGCGGGTGAATTGTGGGCCTATTTTTAGAAATTCTTGATATAACTCAAAACTGTCAATTGAATTGCCGCCCTCCACTGCGCGGATATTTGGTATTCTTTTATCATTACATGTACAAATATATGCACACATTATAGTCTGTCAAATCAAACGCGCTACCCTTTCATTGACTTGTTGACCACGTGGGGTCGTCATCGCTTGCAGTCCTATAAATCCGGGTTCTGAACTGCGTTCAAGGATTAATGGAGCTGTGTTATCTTTCTAAACTACTTATGAACAAAAGATTGTTATTCTTGTTGCAAATCACAGTGATTTCCCACGGCATGTATGTGTGTAGTTAAAACCGAAGTGTGGGGTCATTGAAATATGACTTTATTGTCTTTTGTAAGCGGTTACAAAAATACGAGTTGGCTATAGAGTACGGTCGCTTTATTTTTAGTCGTGATAACAGCAACAGAATGACACGAGTGCCGGTAAAAACTAGATTCACAACACTTCTCTTCCTGTTGCTAACAGTCAGGCTATTCTTACCTAGGATTGTTCTGTTCTATTGTCACGTAGTAACTCTCTAGTCTGGTAAATTTGGAGTTGTCCTTGCACCGAACTCACTTGACCGGACGCGCAAACCTGGCAAAGGCTAAGTGCGTGATTGCATTCAGGAGCTAAGGCACTTTTTACATTTGTATTGAACTAATTTTAAGCGCCCTCCATTTTGTTTACTGGTGGTCAACCGGGTGATGATACTGGATGCCGGGGGTACGCAATTAGTCTAATTTAGAGTTAAACAGTTACTGCTACATTCCGCAATACGTAGTGTTGGATTTCGATCCCAAAGTCAAAAAGCCACACTGTACAAAGAAGTGATACGCGATGTATGCACAAGGGAAATATGCGCCAGGTAACTAAGTTTGTGTATTCTGCTTGCTGACCCGTCATCAAACTAATTGTATAACGTAGTTTATTAGATGGGACGCAACGTTTTACTCGTGGGTCATTTTCTTCATGTTTCTGAATTCATGGAGAAAACTTTTGGAGACGTTTAAAAAATCGGCTAATGAACTCAGACTTTAAATTTAATAGTGCATTTTTGTCCACTTAATATTTGAACATTGAGATTGAATTGTAACATTTGCGTCGATGAAGATGCTAGGAAGGTACAAAAATATCTTTGTTCATGCCCATTGCTATTCTGTGTTGATGGAGTGACAAAATATGTTCTCAGTGTTAGAGGAATATTATTCTAGTATCTTTCATATGGCGTGCATTCAAAACAAACTTTTTTCCAAGAGAATGGCCTTGTGTGTGCATCATTGCGGTTTTCAGAAAAAAAATCACTCGCTCGGGGCTCTCGGCGTTCAGATAGTTCCGAAATTTAAACACGTGTTGCATGAGTTAAATATGCAAACTAAATAAATTAAAAGACAAACGGATCAGCTGACATTGCTTGGGAAATGAATAATCAGATAAACTCAGTCAAAACCCTTCACCGGATTTTAACATGCACCTGTCCAGTTGATCGCACTTGTTATCAGACCCACAAACAGCACCATGCAGGCGTGTTGCTGGGGGAATTTTCCTCAAAACCTTTGCGCACATCAAAATAGTGGCAATGTACAAAAGGGTCTATTCTATAACAAGGTGCAAGTATCTTTCCTTACAGGTCAACAACATGTTGTAAGGAATGTTCCAGCCAGTGTATAGACCTGAATCAAGGTTGCGCCATCTATGATATCAACATTGCGCAAGCATTATATCACCCAAATAAGGTTTTGAATGTATAGCGCGTGTACATTAGTTCATGGTGTTGAGTTACCGTGTGACGGTACAAAAACTTCTTCGGTTCGGTTCTGTTCGGTTCTCAGATTTTCGGTTTTGTTAAATTTCGGTTCGGTACGTAAATCAAGATTCAGAATAAAATCTCATGTATTTTGTTTTGAAACAGTGTAGTTTAACAATTTAACTGGTTAAAAACAACAGACTACTAGTACTTATTTCAAATTCTTTTTCAGAAAAATTACCTAATCAGCATGCTTTGGTGGCAGTGAAGCCAGCTGTTGTTGAACCTAAAATAAAGAATTGGTTGCCTTGGTTCAGTTCTCATATGGGGAAACCGGAATTACGTCACATCCACACCCAGATCCAGAGCAACTTGTGCTTGACTTGACTGCCATTAATTACAGTCAGATTTCTGTTTCAACCTAAATCCCAAGGCTACTTAATCACTGTCTGATCACCATTGTGCGTTACGTCGATACGCATTGGAGTTCCACTGTTGTTTTGAGATGCAACAGTAATTTTGTCTAAGCAGCAGTGTTGTAGTAAAAACAAATTGCATCTCACGACATAACCAGTGCCAATGGCAAAGACTTTTGTCGGCAAGGAACATTGGCTGGTAAAGACCATGGCTTCGAATCAGCGGACTCGCCATGATCGTACATGTACTTGACAGTCAGTGGCATAGTGGCATATATTGCATTGTATTCGTCTTTCATCCACCTGGTCACGAGTAAAATACTGCAACACCGGCGACTTTTACGCTTTCTTTGACATGGTGCTCTGTTTACAATTCAATACCAAAAAGTACCTTTGTATTAAAATCTGGTTCCCAATATCTCAGTGAGTGGAAATGTATGGCTGAAAACCAGCAGTTGCAAATTGCGCCGGAGCCAAAGAAATAAATCACAGCAGGTCATTTTTTCACGTGAGTCGTTGTCTTGGACGAAAATATTGTAAATTATACTCGTTTTTCAAAAATAACAAACTTAAGGTGCTGTAGCGACCGTAGGTTCGGTACATCTGTAATTCAAGATTTCCGTATCCTTCCGAACCGTAACGAAAAAATCTCGCTTCGAACGGTATCACCAAGGAGTGTACGAGTATAGGAGAGTTCACTCCGCCATTTTACCATTCGCCGCAATGGTTACCGGTCGAAACACTAGCGCTCCAAGCGGTGAATAATCAATACTTACTTAGGAGCGCAGTCCGAACAATGTAAACACTGATGAATTCATACTTTAATGACGTTCAACGTGCAATAAAATTACTGTGTGATTGAAAATGGTTAGAATACGTAAACTAACATCCANTAGAGACTTAATTATGGTCCTTCAGATTTCAGTACATTTTGTGGATTTTGTGCAAATACAGATCATCCCTTTTCTGTTATTCATTCTTCGTTGCTAGGTGAAGTTTTACATATAGCTTTGATACACAGCACAACAAAACCATACTTTTAATTCTCAATATTATTGAAAATAAACACGGACCAGTTCATGCAACGTCCCTGATTTAAGGACAGGAGCTCACTTTTCAGACATATTGAAATATTAAGTAAAAGAGGAGCTCATAATAAATATAAAATGTTTGTGGGATTTTTACAAGGACCACAGACTTCGAAATGTCTTTATATTTTGAAACAAACTCGACTCTCGGCTCATTTATTTTTGCCATGCACTCATGCACTGAATGGCGAGATTTCTGTCGGATATTTCCAAGTGTATCGCTTTGTTCTCTACTCCATACCAAAATGTCCATGCGCCTGTCACATTTTCGTAAATGTAGCTAAACTTCAAAACGAATAAAAAGACTATTTTCACATGAAAATTTACATTTCGGTCACTTTCCACTTCTGGCATCAGCTCTAATTTGAGATTTTTTACAAAACTTGAGAGATACCAGGTGAGGACCTACCCTCATTGCTAAATCCGGGCAAATAATTGGTAGGAAATGTGTTCCAGATTTTGGTTTCACTTTACAAGAGAGTTCTCGCACAGCATTCCGTTTTTAAAGTTAGTACTGCCGGACCATTGCCTGCGCAAGCATCACGATTTCAGAAAAGCTTACGATATCTACCGAACACCACGGGTGTTACGGTTAATGTGCATTTACAAATGAATCGTACCAGCTTTTGAGTGCTTCGTTCCATCGTTTTTTCCGAATCTGTAGGAACAAATAATAAACATTTTTATCACTACTTGAATTAAATTTAATTGTGGGGTCAAACAAGAACAACAGCTTCTTTACTGAGAAGTTACATTGACAAAAGTATGTTCGGTACTTCATGCCAAAGTGACCCTTGGTCCCCGCTTTAAAAGTCAATTGGCAGTCAATGGCCTGTTTTTGATAACCTGTCATTTGGTTAGTGAATTAGTGAAATTTGGGAAAGCAAGAAATTGGAAATTGAGAGAGTTTATGGGGCCTTCAGTGGTACTTTGGAGGCCATCACATAGGACCTTCCTACTGAGGAAGTAGTACTATGGAGACCATCGCATAGGACCTGCTTTGGTGTACATGTATTGAGGAAGTGGTAATCGGGAGGCCATCGCATAGGGCCTGCCTCGTAGCAACATTGAGGTCATCACAGAGGATCCGCCTCGTTGTACTGAAGAAGTGGTACTATGGAGGTCATCACATAGGACCTTTCTCGTAAAGCATGTTCACATTTATTCACCCTATTTCACGGCAATACGTTACCAAATTCGGTAGAGACAAACTCAAACAATGTGTAAGGGGCGCAGCATTAGTTGAAATCGTCATGAAATCAACGATTGTCGGGTTTTCTTCAATAGGTGCACATTCATCAAACTTCACGATGATTTTGCAAAGTTTTTGGAGAGAGGTGGTTACCAAAGCAGACATCAAAAATGACAAAAAGGACATACGATCGCATAGCACACCTGGGTCGAGTAAAAATATATACATTTAGGTGCCATGTTCTCTCAGGGATGTGGTCATTGACGGAATCGCAATAAGGGTAAAATTGCAACTGTGCTTGGGACAGAGACCAGGTATCTCCGATATTTTCTAATTCAGTGTGCCTTGTTCTATAGAAGCTTTAATCAAGTTTTCGCGAGTACTTTCACCTGAAAATTTCATTTTAAAGTTTTCCACCTCGTTCCTAAGTGTGATTTATCAATGTAAAAAGTTACCGCGTTTAAAGTAGCACGTTTTCGTTGCCTATGAATTTTAGTGATAAATAGACAAAATGTTAAAATTTGCAGTTCGAACACAATGCGTCATTGTTGATAAAAACTTTGTCTTAGGTATTTGAACAGACACATTTATAAGTATTGGTCACACTGAACCAGTTAAAGAGTAAGACAGTGCAAAATAGCAATAAAAGGAGCTTTTTAAGCTTACTTTGAATCACCAATGCCTGGAACGTTTTGATGTTTGTAATCAAACAAGTGATGAATGTAGATTTTTCAAGCTGTTTCAATATAAGGAGAATGAGAAGGACGGTGCATAATAAAGTAGGAATTGTGAGGCGAATAGTAGAAAAAATTAGGACAAAAGCTGACATCAATTCTGGATTAGTTTGCGTCGACCCCACATCGCAATCAAGACACACTACAATGCCAAAGAAAACAAGCCAGTTCAAAGCACAATTTCAGTTTGGTCAAACTCTGGGCAACTCGTCTGCCAACAATTTCTTCCCCTGGCCTCCTGCGGCTGTGGCTTATCCACAGTGAAGAAAAGTCATTCACAATCAGCAGAAAAACTTTTGAAACTATTCGGATGATCCCTGTGAAAATATAAGTAATACTGGAGCACAAAGCTGTGCGGTTCCATCTTCATTGATGCATACAACAGACAAAAAATTGAATGTTGATCAAATTTTACCAATTTTGATTTTGACCCCTGCGTTGTCCTTTTTTGGCCAATACCAATGACCCAATATTCCAATGTAATGCTTGAAAGTTTTAATTTTGTAAAGTTGTTTCAGTATTGGCGCCTTTCATTTATTCGTATAAGCTGTGTTGTTCATGGAAATGTGTTCTCAGTACTATTTGATTAAAAGTTGTATTGGTGAAGTGTAAGCTTTCTAAGAGAGTCTAGAACTCTGTTTTTGGTTTTGATAAAGGCTGATGCAGTTCCATTAAATAGCATTTCATGCATATTGTCATATCAAACAACTAAATTTATTACGTTGGCAGATGCTGATATAAATTACTAACTGTGTGCTGAAATGGTTGATGTTGTTGCAGAAAACGTAAGAACTACCAAAAGTGTAGTCAGTCCTTTCTGAAAGAGGTTATGTTGGTCCCAAAAAAGTACAAATTTGATTAACTTTGGAGCATCAAATCATAGAAATGTCTGACTGTATTCATAGAAATTGTTTCAGATACTATGGTGTATACACTGTTTTCCAAGTGCCGTTGGGAAATGTTCTTAAAATGTTTTACTTTTACATAAAGAGCTATAATAACAAATAGGACTTATGGTTTTTATTAAAAATCAAAAGATGCATTAATCGAAAACGAAATGATACTTTGGAAAACTATAACAACGCTTTGGATATTTCATCATAAACATCTATATTTAAACGGAATTTGGCGAAGTTCTTGATAGACTCCCATTAATTTGCTTTCAATGCACCTTCCTTTTTGCTGAATTTCACTAAAATGGCATGATCACATGACCTAAGATTAGTAAGAAGTCGAGAAATCCAATTCTACAGGCTTTCTACTTTAAGAAAATTTAAACTTTTACTCGGATAAAATCTATAGTTCTGTGGATATTTGACTGAACTGGCAAATTTGTCAGTATGATCCTGCATAACATTAAAATGCCGACCAAGATTTGTCTTAGGTCCTTCTTACGGTACTTTTCCGCAGGCAAGCCCGTTGTCGACTTTTTGTCGTTCACCTCACCAACATGTTCACGTGATAGAACGATTTTAGCGTGTTAAGTATGAAAATGACAAGTAAAAATTTTTTCCAAGCCATTTTTTTATTTTAAATTCTTTTTTTACCTTGTTTGTTAAGCACAAAGGAAACTCCAAATACCATATCCCGACGTTGTTATTATTGCAAGTTTTTCTTCGAGACGCTACCTTAAAAGAACGGGTCAGACTCTTTCTCAAGGAAACCAACCTCCTGCAACACTGATGCTAATTTAAGTCTCGCAGTTTCGTGGCTGTTACCGTAAGCTTTAAACAAACATAGAGGCATTACAAAATCACTTAAACGACAGAAAATATCTTCAAAAGGATGAACTATACAGAAGATCTTTACGGCAAAATTGTTATCCCATTCGCGTGATTCAATAGCCTTCCACGAACGCTGAAGTGCCTCTCCATCTCTTGACGGAAATGCAAGGTAACCAATCGCATATCTCCGTGGAACCAGTTTGAGAGCTGCACTAGAAACATTTTGGTTACACTGCAACATTACATCAATTATAAACAGGTCTATGCCATAGACTGTCTCAGCAAATTGGCTTATGCCATACCCTCCACGGCGGGGATTTATCTCGATCAGTCTCGGTTCTTTGTCACTTTCAGACCACATCAAATCAACGTCATAGACACCATTTTCAAGACCAATGGCTGTGCAGCAACAGTATGCAGTCTTGACAATCACGTTCTGCTCAACGCTGGTCATGCTTCCAGGCATGGACAAAGTGGTGGCGCGGCATTCTGGCATTTCCGGTTTACCTCTTTGTACCACTACACCTCCTACCAAACTTCCTTGACAAATAACCACATCAACAGCATATTGAGTACCGGTTAGGTATTCCATGCATGCTATCTGAAATCACATTGCCTATCCTTAATGCCATGTACATGTACGAAGACTTAGTATTAACACTGCAGCTCCAAACCTCACAAAGTAAGCGTAATTTTTTGTGTTCTGGATTTCATCGTATGCAAGTTGACTACTACCGCTTTGAGGTGGTGATGACGTAAAATCATTTACAAAACATATTGGACTATTTACGCTAAGGTATAGCCTGATGATATACATTGGAACGGCGTTTTGGTGTCATTTCGGCCGTTACGGCGTTCTTAGTGTCACATCATTCTCAGGAGAACGAGCAAAGGTTGCTTGCACTATGTTGTACAAGTATGGTGGTCACTGATGAGCACTTTTTGAACGTTTAGAGCAAGGTGAGATTTGTCATGGACTCTGGAGACCGTTCGTTTTCCGGGCTGGTGCCCTAACAATTGCACCAGTCATACCCTCGCTTAGATGGAGTTTTATCATGTGCCATCCTCGCATCGTCTCCACATTTGAGGGAAACGAGAGGTGAATCACACATTCATTGTATATGCAGTCATGGCGCAGAAGAAAGCGCCTACAATAAGACTCACCATGGATGCGGAGGCTAACTGCGGATGACCAGGAGTAGAGGGCAATTGACAAAAATTTACTGCAAGTGGACAATTTACAGGGACGTGAAGGGAAATCCAGCCACACCATAAGTGTTTTAGAAGTAAACCGTAATTGAGAAAATTGTGCAATATGGGTGTCGTCGAAATTGCATATAACTTTGGCAACATATTCGTACTATAGAAATAGACACTAAAGCAAAATTATAGCTTTCAATAATTGTTGATTCCGTAAAAACCTATGGCCCCTTTGTTTCGGCTTAAGTTCGATGATGTATTTGGCAAATTTAAATCAATCGAGATTTAAGGACCTGCGACTATAGCGCCAAAATAATTGACGTTGGATGGAAGCAGGCCTTCGTGAACAAGAAGCGTAAAAGCATGAATGTAAGTGTAAACATCAATTCTGATGTGTTTATCGAAACTACACTAAGATACTCACCGCTATCACCATGGTAACTAGCCGTGATGTCGGTTTATAAAAATGCTAGCTCAGCAATTTTGAAATCATACGTTTTTATTTTGGTATACAAATCATGATGCATGGTGTTCTTATGTAAGAGTGAAACACTACGTGTGTTTGAATTGTGTTTTTGAAATTGGTAATTTTCAGTAGCTCCACTGTTCGTAAGATTTTCGATAATACAAATCCATAACAGTGGCGGATTTAAGGAGGAAATGGGGCAAGAGGACTATGCTCTCCTAAAATTCTCCCTGTTACATTTGGCATTCCGGGGGTGCGAATGTCTGACAGGCAAAATCCTGACTAATACGCTGCCCTGCCTCCCTAACTCAAAATTCTGTATCATTCCCTGCATAACTCATAACGTCAAATCATAAATTATCTGCCACAAGTTCATGGAAGAGGTTTTCAATGATGAGCACACTTGTATGGCTGCCAATATCTCATCATAACTTGTGCTTACTTTGGTTGCTCGCCATCTTATGAAATAGTGATAGCAGTGTACATGTATAAACCTACGTGAATTTAATTTGGACACAAGAGAGAATTACCTGAATGTCATCAACTTTGTTCAATTTCGAGTACACAGATTACACCCTGGCCCCTGAAAGCAACTGCCAAAAACGTATCGACGGCATATGACTCCGTTGAGATGCATGTGAACATGGCAAATTTTTTCAACAAAAGTTGCAAAACCCGGAGAAGAGGGGCAATTGATTCTCTCATTGGAACCCTTGCATGTGTGACAAGTGTAGAAAAAGAAATAAATTTGAAATTAGGATATAAAAAGTATTGATATCAAATGCTACACAATTTTCACGAAAGAAGGAAAAAGGTCCCCTGTCAGGGTTCCTAGAGAAATACATTCTCTAATGACTTATTATAAAAATCTCAATCTGTTTGCTTTGTAAATGGTTGTTCATAACAAGTTTTCTCGGACTTTCTTGAAGTACGAATGGACACAAGCACGTTTTCTGGGGTCCACCAGAACAAAAATGTCCTAGTCAACGCATCCATTAATACTTGACAAATATTCTCTAATGTTTTTTAAGCATATTTTTATTTGGCCAAGCTTGTTGAAAAATATGTGTTTGATCAAGGTGATGGAGTATGTGCAGCCTATGGGAACTTCAACTGAAAGAGACAACATTATACCGAATCTCAGTAGCGTAGTTCGTCAATTCTTGCAGACCTTGAGAATAACAATTGAGAAAATTCCCTTTGGCAGTCACAGAAAAGCTGTTCGCAAGAAAAATCTGAATCACCGAATGCATAACTGGGCCAAATACAATGACCAACTTTTGAAGCCAAAGCAAGATCCAGTTAGGGATACGCTATAGTGGATCAGATTATTTCTTTCTATGCGTCATTCCAGAGGCATATAAGCTGGTAGGTTTAATTATGCATTCAATGACACTTCAAAAGCTTTCAGTCGAGTATCAGATACTTTAATTAATGTCCATAGCAAAAAAGTTTTACAATTTTGCTATATAACATATTAAAACTGCATGTTGAAACAGATTTCTCTAGTTGCATTGCTCGGCAGAGCTATATGGTACGTTCCTCCATGTTATATTTGTATGTGAACTAGCTCTTCAGAAAACCTCCATTCAAGAAGTGACATAAACACTATAAGGTCCGACATTGTCAATTTTACGGCCGAAAACGCAATTTAGGGAATACTGTTAAATGAGATTGACTTTCTTAAGTTATAATTATAACTAGACCTGAAAAATAATAAAATCAGTTGGTGCCCCCCACCTCCCCAACCAAAACAACTCCCTGCCCTGTGTACTCACTTGTCCTCATTGATTTCGCGGCACCATAAGGTCGTCTAATAGTACATCTTTCCCCGATCGCCACCAACTTCTTGCCAAACCCTTCTGCGGGTGCCGACCCTTTTAAAGGGCCCCCTGAATAGTCAGCCCACTGCCTGCCTACCCAGTTTGTGAAAAACAGTTTATAGGCACGTTCCGATGTCCACTTTGCTAAGGGAATGTAAGCGAAACTGTCTAGTACCCTATACAGGAATTTTAAACCAAGAGAACTGCATGGGATAAGCGATAATATGTTTTTTGAACTTCAAGTTCTAAAAACATTCAAACTTACCTTATCTGAGGTCTGGAAAGCTTTTTTCAAAGTCTTGTTGTCTAATTCTTTAAAAGAATTAAAATAGACTCTTGCATCCTCGACTGTATCTATTTTCTGGACACCAACAGATCCCTGCCCCGACAGTGGTTTCATGACCACGGGAAAACCCAGCTCTCGACAAGCATCCTCTAACTCCTGATGGGTGCTCACAGCGATTGTTTTCACTCCGTACTGGAAAAAACAATACAGATTTGACCCCGTTGTGTTGTTGGCTGCGAATTAAACTCGTTAAACTTACAACTCTTTGTCTAGTTTATCTCTTTTTTGGCGCTGGTATTGCTTGAATTGTGTTGTCGCCTTTAAAGAACAACTCCCTGCCAGTAAACTAATATTTTCTTTACTCAGCTGGCTAATTCCTGAAATTCATAAGCTCAATCGACTTCTTAACAAGTTTTACTCGGCTGCATTACTATGTTCATGCATCCTTCAATGCCAACGACGTATTACTGCTAGCTGTGCTGTGGGCTGCAACTCCGATGTGAGAATGTTTGATAAAGTGGACAAATGCCCGTGCACACGGGATCTGAAGTTCTTCGCCTTTCCGACATCAATGAGAGACACGAGCATGTGCTTGATTTCCAAAACGAGGTCAGACGCTTTCTTGGTCGTCATCAGCAGTGTATTGGGAACGAGTGATCGGGGAATCCTCCAATGCCTACATCGTTTCGGCGTCCGCACTGTTATTGGTAATGATTCCAAATTCCTCCAAGCGTTTTTCCCAGGACAAGGAAACTAAAGAGATCGATAAAAAGCAACAGAAGTTCGCCATTTATCAATCTGTTAGTTCAGGTTTACTTGCTCAAGTTGCCACGCAGCCGCGAAAGACTCGGGCCTTACAGATAGATCAACAGAACACGGAACAACTTGGCACATCCTCGCCACCCGAACCCCATCGAATCCATTCACCATCAAGTTCGTTGTCACTGCTTTCGTCAAAAAATCACACTGGTTACTTTGACAGTGCTGCCACTTCCTCGTAAACATCGGACATAGGCCTAAACCTACACTGTTTATTTCGCCACGTGGTCGCTTGGGAGAATCAAGACGATGTTCACAAAAAGCTGATTTGGCTGTTACAAGCGTGTTGGCCATCAAATACGATGGATAACCAAACTATATGCTAAATATACTTGTTGTGAGACAAGAAACCTTGTGGATGTTCGTCCCACTGCCATTGTAGAGTCAGGCCCAAACCTGTTACTACTTTAAGTGTGGAAGACCCTATGTTGGTTTTCCACTTGCAGTGAGTGCTATAGTTTTCATGCGAGGTTGTGCACAAAATGACTATTTTGTCCCACTTCTGCAAGTGGTTTATCAGGTCACGGTAAAATATTCACTACTCAAAGCACTAAAACACCGGGGTGTTTATTGGCCTCAAGTCAGGCCAATGCTGATGACTTAGCCCTCCTAATCACCGGTCTGGTGTAAATATCGCCCCCGATAAACCCTCTTCCCTAAAACGGTTAATGTCTTCGGGCTTGACGGTACATTTTGGTGCTTTCTTTAGGCGACAAATTAGCAATCACGAGTAAGCGTATCTGGAGTTTGCTGTTCGGGGCGGGGCATATGAGTTTTGCCCCCCTCCCCCCGTCAGCATCACTATCCCCCTCCTCCCCCAGTAGCCACCGATGTTCTTTCCGTCTTTTTCCATTGAATGCTCCTCCACTGCCAGATTTTTTCGTATTTGGCTAGAGACATCATTAACTTTTGCCCGAATCTGGTTGACAATCACCCCTACGTGTCCCCCTGCCACCTAATACAATAGCGCGGTCACGGATAAATTAAGGCCAAGTCGACGTCAAACTATGGAAAACTGGATGCGTTGACTTCAACTCGAGAAAATATAGATGGTTAATGGCCTTGCTAAGAAATTATGGTGGAGCTCTTAAAGGAGCATCTGGCCGCTCGAAGCGCTTTTGGGTCTGGAAACAGTACCAAGGTTAACCGATCGACAATTGTTGTCACAGGCACGCATGCATATGCCATGTTTTGTAATTTTAGGTTTGGTCAATTCCAGTAAAATCTGAAGCGTTTTTTTGTGTCGCCAACGATTTCAACGTTCAATCCTATCAGATGATAGATCACTATGATTATGATGACGGTGATGACGGCGACAATGACGATGATGATGATGATGATGATGACGATGATGACGATTATGATGATGACGATGATGATGATAATGATAACGATGATAATGATGGTGATATGCTGGGCTTACCTTGCTTGTCGCTTCATTTTTTAGAAGTATTTCGTGTGTTAAATTCTTAGCAGTGGCTGCCATTACACTTTCACTGCTGTCCGAAGAAATCTCAAGGCTTTCACATACACCTGCTTTGACTAACAAAAGGTGATCAGAGTCACAGATGCAGCCATCTATCTGGAAATAATCATTTGAATGTAAGGAAACGTTCTTGAAGAAATTACTTCGAAAGATGTAATGTAACTTAGATAAACAAAAGAATTCGGTTAAGTTACTCACTCCACTGAAATTAAACTGTGATCCAGCAAAGCCTGTCTACACCATTTATTGCACTTGAGTCACTCAGCGTTCTCAGCTGAATAAATAGGCTAAGCTACCTGAATGGTCCCCAAAAACTGCTTCCGACTTTTGGATTTTTGAGCTGCGCGTGCGTTATACCAATGTTTATTCTAAATAAGGATCATGAGCAAATAATTCGTTATAGAAACTTCATTCATATGTAGTATTTCAAAAATCATAATTTGGCAATTTTTGCACGGGTTGAAAGTTGACGACTTTCTGGACAAGATGTTGCACAAATGACCTGCTAAACAGCGCTTAGAAGTATTTTTAGCTAAAATACGGCTTATGGGAATTCTAGGTAAAACAACAACCATAAAACGGACCTTTGGAATTTCACAACAGCCTCCGCTTAAAAATAATCCAAAAACGATCAATGTATAATTATACAACCAACACTAAGTTTAATGACTATGTAGAAACGGCTGCGTATTGTATGACGACACCTTTAATGATCTTGTGCCCATACTTAAAAGGTATCCATTAATCCTTTACGGCAGTAACACAGAACCATACCTACACGCCAGAGACCGTAGAGAGGGAGGCAAACCACCGAGCGAAATCCCATTGGACGGCCACTGGCGGCCATTGTGTTTCATGGACTGTAGAGACGTCTAGCGTGCGTGTGTGCAACAAACAAATATGGCAAGATATGACGGCTGCAGTCGGTAAAAACGCAACGGTGCTTTTTGCAATGCCTCTGGCTGCAGCAACAGTTAATTAAAATTCGTGACTTATGCTTTTTTGCTTCCCCACTGATTACGATAGATGATGTTCACATTTGAAAAAAGGATGTTTTTATGTGAAACTGTTGCCAGTCAATCAGTGATGGAGTGGGTGATTTGAACTTAATGCCTTTACTGTTCTCTGCATTTGATCGCTTTTATAGAAAGTTATCGTAAATCTTTTGAATGAGTTTGGGAACTACTGATTAGTTTATTCTATGCCCATTGATTGCTTCTTTCATTTCTTTCTGCAGTCTTAGTAACTTCATATCTAATAGATAATATTTATTATTTATTTATTTATTTTATTATTGCTACATTATCATATATTTGTTTTTATCTATTCTTTATTCTTCATTTACTGTTATTTGTTTATTTTATATATTTATTTACCAATTTTTTATTTATCCGCTGTTACTTATTTAAATTATTTGTTGTGATCCCATACAATCAACATTCTGGCTGTCGCTGGTAAATAATCTATATTATATGATCATGATATGGACTTCAGTGCTTAATAAATATTAAGTGTATGGTTTGATAACCAGCTTGATAATTTTCAATAGGAAGTGTCGAAGGAAATGTTCATCGGTGGGTACTTCGGTAGTATGTGTTTTACCTTGGAAACCCCGTTACATTCAGTGACGATATCGTTTGTTTAGATTTTTGTTATGAAAAGGGTCTTAAAGCATCAAGTCAGGAAATAAGGCGTCCTTGTTATTTACTTTGAAGTTGGCCACTTTTACCTGCTGATGTCGGCTTAATATGCATTAACTAATTGCTGATAGTTGATTTATAAAAATGTGAATGGTTTACGAGAGCTGGAAAGCATCGTAAAAACTACTCTAAATGGACTGCGTATTCAATAGGCATCTTGGCTGCTTTATGGGGGGCAAACAAAGCAGGTTTATTGGACTGCGGGCAGGAATTCCATCACTTGTTGGTTTTCAACCCCTTACCACTCTTGAATCCAGTTTCATTCACTTCCACTCATCCCAATTCGCTACCCATTTCAAATACTATCAGGCACGGACTCTGGGGGTCGAGTGAATCAGCCTAAATTAGCGACTCCACTCTGTTTCCTAATACTACTGCGCATTTGTGAGTTTTCTATGTTGAATTATCAATATTATTGAAAATAAGGAGGGCTCTATTCATACAACGCCCCTAATTAAAGATTTTGACTGAATTAAGGGCTTAGCGTTTTAGATACATTATTAGAAAACGTAATAAGTGAAAAAAGAGCTCGTAATAAAAATAAAAAGATAGAAAATATAATAACTGTGTGTAAGGAACGAAAAAATACGCAAATATTTAGGCAACACAGTTGATCACAGGCGGATCCTTTGTCAAAAGGGTTCGGACACCTATTTTCCCTCGATTTTAGTGGTATCATAGCTAGAATTTTTTAATTGTTGACTTAGACCACCTTTCTTAAAGGCGAAGGCAACCTTTTTTCATGTCACTTTTAGCAAAAATAAGGTCTGTTGATTATCCCAGACATATTTTTCACTTAATTATAGCTTTTCGTAATTTAATTAATTTCTCGTCATCTACTCCGGAAGTGACGTTTTGGGAGGCAAGAATTTTGCGCTAATTTCTTTTCATACAGTCACACTGTGAGAGCTGTCAAGTCAGTCATTGTTCTACCTCGGATGTGAAAAGTTCGGTCGTCGTTTGCTTTTGTTTACGAGTCAGTCAACATGCCGCACTGTTGGTGTACCAGGATGTACTCATTATCGTCTCACGCGCGCTTTGGGTACCTTGCATCGCATTCCGAAGGATGACACACTTCGCCGTACTTGGCTAGCTCGTTCGTGTGAAGAACGCAGCGCTACCCGTTCACGCAACGTACAAAGCAGTGGCAAGCATTTCAGCCGTCAGATTACGACAGAGATATGTACGTTGAATTGATGAAGGTCCCTGCGAAACAACGCCTGAAGAAGGGTTCCATGCCGTCGCTGTTGATTCCCTGCAGTGCCCCGTCGCCACCCCCAAGAAGTGCGTTTTTGAAGCGAGAAGCCTGGCGAGCTGTGGCCACTATAAACAGTGACTGGAGGCACTTCATCTACTGTCACCCATGCCTCCGAACGTACCGCATAGCGTGCAATTCCAAGAACTAGCAGTGATTCCCCGTGTGCTGTTGTCTCTAGCTCAGAGCCTGTAAGCAGCCCTGCAGCGATGTTGAGTAGTGGGAGCGAATACAGGCCCAGATCAGTGAGCCTAAGTTTGATAAGTTTATTGTGGACTTGTATTGGAGCTATTTAGAAGGTACCACGTGTGTGACGAGGGAGTCGCACGGCGGGATGTAAGCAGTTTAGGTGCTCAAGTCACCATCCACTGGTAGTGTGTCGCGGGACACTCGGGCAAGTGGGACAGTTCTTCCTCTGTACGTGAGACGATAATGAGTACTTCTCGGTAGGCAGCAACAACGTGGCATGTTGACCGTGACTCGTAAACAAAAGCAAACGACGACCGAACTTATCACAACCGAGGTAGAACAATGATCGACACGACTGCTCTCACAGTCAGACTGTATGAAAAGAAATTGGCGCGAAATTCTTGCCTCCCAAAACGTCACTTCCGGAGTAGACGACGACTAATTAATTAAATTACGAAAAGCTGTAAATAAGTGAAAAATATGTCTGGGATAATCAACGAACCCTATTTTTGCTAAAAATGACATGAAAAAAGGTTGCCTTCACCATTAAAAAGTCTTTGACTTGCCTCTGTTGAGTGTTGAGCCGGTATTTGGTACTGTTTCATGTAACTGGGCACAGGTACCCCTGCTTGAATATACCTGTATAATGTAGTAAGGTGTGAATTTTCGAAACAAAGATCTGGACCCGTGTTTGGATGGGGTAAGAGCGAAGTTTTTGTACACATTTGACAGTTGGGGATGAGAGTCTGTTAATTTTTCAATTATATTTTAAAACAATGTTTGTGCGCTGAAAGTTTTAATATTTAATTGTTAATTGATATTAACACCTGGAATATTGGGGGAAAGAAAGCTATCTCCGCCTCTAACGTTTTGGTTGAGGGGTGCCCCCCGTTTTTGCTCCTACCTCCTCTTCAGTAGATCTATCTTATGGTTATTACTTCCCTGACCCCCTGGACAAACTCCTACAGGTTCTGTACCTGCTCACTCTCCAGTCACTTGTTTTCACCCGTGATTACTGAGCCACACTCTTGCTTATGGTGTATTTCTCATAATATTTATTACCTTTACTGTCCAATTTTTTCTTGATATACTCTGTATTTTGCCTATGTGTTTTTTCCATTGCACTGCTCATGTTTTTTGTGTTCAATATTTTAAACAAAGACGGCACTTCACAGTTTTGAATTTGACTAACTAAAATCGCCTTGCGTGCTTCGTGGGCGCACACACACTCGCTAGGTGTCGGCACGGTCTCAATAATGGCGGCGGCCGTAGTGAATGGTCCATACCTATAGTCCTGCCCTCATTCCCTCGATTTTGGGGCCGAATATCGACCCTATTCCCCTCTCAAAAATATTGAAAAATAACGCAAAATTCCCCCTACGAGACCTACAAATTCCTCTAAAGTGATTGAAAATTTCCCCCAAAGCTCAAATCACCTGTAACTACACAGGTGACAATTTGAAAGAGCCCAACATGCTACTTGAGACAGACCCTAGGAGAGCTTGCAACAGGGTGGGGGTGCTATTGATGGGGATCGGGAGGTAGAATTTCCCCTCACTCGGCGAAAAAATTCCCCTCTCAAAAGGCACAGGCACCTTTCCCCTCGGATGAACGAGGCCCCTGAAGAAACATGATAACTATGCTTGCTCTGTCCAGTTAACTGAAATTCAGCTCTAAAACGAGGTGGGTTATTTTTTCAGGTTATGCTTTGGACGAACGAATCAGGTAATTTAGTTTTAAACTTCAACTTGGTCCAGATTGATATTTGAGACCTAACACATGAAATAGATGTGGGAATTATTAAAACCAAGAAAGCACAATTGATGGTCAAATATTTTTTAGTTTCAATTACCAGCCTGGTTTTTTATTTTAATAAAAATAGATTTAATAACATCAATTACTCTTGCAGATAAATGACAAATCAACTGTTACTCCCTACCCCACTACCAGGACATACATGTAGGCTATGCTTGATGTTAATATTCTTGATCAACAAATTAAACCAGATGTGACTTGTACATGACAGTGAAATGCGATGAGCCACCACTGTCGAATATATATTCAACTCGTCAAAAATACGAGCAGATGACCTGGTTAGAGTAGAAATCATTTTTATCGAGAACTTACAAGAAAAAACGTAACCTTGCATTCAGCATGTACCTAATCCGTAACACGATCGTCGCAATTTGGTCATGTTTACTTTTCATGTTTCGAACCTAGTCTTCAGAAAAAACTTATACCCCTTCGTCAGACAATTCTTTGCTGCATTGACTTGTTCTCTAATGTATTTTTCTAAGTCTCTGTAGTTAATTGTTGACACATTTCTAAGATTTAATGTCCAGGTTGGACTCGAAAGACCAGCCATTTAACTCATGCAATGACAACTTCCGCTTTGTTTATCGCAGTGAGCCTCGCTTTGGATTTTAAAGTCCGCCGCGTGAATTAGAAGTAAGCTTTCACCCAACCACTTTCAAGTTTCTCGAGTCATGAGTAACAGAACAAGATCCCCATAGAATATTTTATAAAAATTGTGTTTGGTGTGGCATATTTTTATCAGAATGAAGCTTTGAACCGAAAATAAGTCGGTGAGGGGATATTAAAAAAACCACCTTTCAAAAATGTCAAGTATACGCTCCGGCCTATCTTCGGAAATGGGGCATATTTTTGGAAACTGCGTCAAAAATTTTATGATACAGTTTTAAAGGAAATAATTATCATTAATTATTCACTCAATACTGTTTTCAAAGTATTAAAAATGAACTGCCCTAAACATGTCCTTTTTAATGTATGTAATTGTATCTCACCGAGAAAGAATTTTATTCGTCCATACTTATTTCGCATTCAGCAAACACAGTGCGTTGAAACCGTCCTTCATACCGTGCCAACACGGTTAGTTACCAAGACAGCAACGGAGTGCCTCTTTATACGATAGTGATAATGTCTTACCAAATAAACAAAATGTTACACCAAATGTATTACACACGTCCTTTAGAATCCGTCTTATTTTCAGGACATGCAAACATCTATCTAACATGCAGCCATGGGCGTACACTTGGGAAATTTCCGAAAATACGCCCATGAAAGTACTTTTGTGTGGGCACATTGTAGCTTGTTTGGTTTAGTCGAGTTTTGTCACTAAAAAGTATATTTTGTACAGAGAATTATCAAACCGGCCTGTGGAATACAGTTGACTTCCTTATGTCAGAAAATTTGCGCCTATGTAAACAGTTTACTCAAAGTGCGATGTAAACTGTCGACATTCTCGGGGTTTAAAGGTTAGCTAAACCTCAAAGAGAGGCTAAACAAAAAGATTAGGATGAACATCAGCAGCTACAAGTAGAAAAAGAGAAAGTACGACTTCAGCGGTAATCTTCATAGTTTACGGAAGAGTGATTAATTGTTACTGGCCCTGACTCAAGGACTTTACCTTTGTGTTTTTTTCCTTTATCCAGTCCACAATCCCGCGAATTAACTTCTCGTGCTCAATAGCCTCGCCACGCAGCACGCCAGTTAGCACTTCGTTATTGTAGTCATCAATGATGCCGCGTTCCACCATTTTCTCACACCATTTCCGATTTCTCTTGGCCGGATCAAGAATGAGTAAGACAGATGCAACGCCATACTGGGATTTCAGGCGGGAAAATGTAGACGATTCCATCGCTTTTTCATCAAGTACGGGACTTTTCAGTGCAAGAAAAAGTAAATTTGTCCCCTGTAGTTCGGAATACATTTTGAACAACCTACAGTCGTGGATTTTTTCGAGACAGACGCCAAGTACGTGCAATTACATCGCTTAAATAGACTGGCCAGTACCGTGCTTCTGCACTTGATTTTAAAATACCGACATAAAGAATAAGTGCAGCCATACTATGCTCTGAAACACGTAACGTGTCTATAAATATGATACACTCGAGAGGTACTTATCACTTAGAAAACAAGTTTGCTTAAAATTTTCAAATCAAAGAGTAACCTGCAACGCCCATACACACTAAAATAAAGTACATGGTCCACACTGTCAGGTGATGAAATAAGTCAGCAGTATATGGGAAATGTCAGGATGTTCCACACAAATCTCTTGTTCTTTGTCTCCACAGCATATTTCTTGCTAGTCTTTTTGAGGAATGTTTTCCGGAATCAAAATTCCCTAAAAAGTATCGCATAAAAGCAAAAATTGGGGAATTTCCGATTTTCTAAATTTTGCTGATTTTTTAGGAAAATAATAGACTCATTGGCATGTTTTTATGACTGGTTTTCACGGTTAATTAGCTTAGGTATTTACTGTACATGTTCAGTTTAAAGTGATCAATTGTTACCTCTTGGCATAATATATTTAGCTTAGGTGTTTCCTGTACATGTTCAGTTTAAAGTTATTAATTGCTACCTCTTGACATATATTTACAAATCATCCCAGCTCCAAGCTAATCTTCCCCCTTGGTTAGTTTTATATTTGGCGCACTTTCTGATTGGTCAAATAGGTTCAATTGCATGTAATATGTTAATTGTCCTTATAATATCTCACCAGTAGCTTTTTAATACATCATACCGAACATACTTTTCTCCTCGAACCACCTCGGGTTTTATCCATACACAATAGAACTCACACCTTTTTGGTGCCGTGATCCTCAACTCTAGTCTCATGGAAGTTGAACGGCTAAAGGCAAAACGGACTGCTCAGAAAGGGCAAATCACAACGCTAATCCATCGTCTCACCAACCTCCCGAACGACTCCCATCAAGCAACGCCAATTCTGGATACCCTGAATGATAAACTGGATGCTGTCAAGGAACTCAACGACTAAATTCACCAAGCAATAGAAAACGACGAGCAAGCTGCAGAGGAAATGCTCACCGATGAATCCTACAGTACATGACTGACATCCAACTGGCAATAGCTGAATTCAATTTCTCATCAGCACAGGAGCCTCCACCAGCAATAGCGGTATCCTCAACACCCAACCACAGTTCTACACCGTCTTCCACCTTTCGCCTGCCAACGTTACAACTGCAAAAATTTTGCGGAAATATCCTGGCATATCAAAAGTTTTGGGACTTGTACGAGGCCAGCATACACAACTTGCAGTCATTGCCACCAGTGCAAAAATTCGTATACCTCAAATCGCTGCTGATGAACGAAGCATTCCAACTTATCGATGGTCTTCCAATCGACAAGACTAACTACGCCATCGCGATCCAACTCCTCCAAGAGCGGTATGGATGTACATCGAAACTGTGAGCCAACCTCATTGAGTCCATAACAACACTGGACGCCCCGGACAACCACCCATCGACAATCCGCTCCTTCTACGACACGCTGGAAACAAAATTAAGACAACTCTCCGCTATAGGCTCATACAATGGCAGTCTACTTGTGCCAGTTCTGATGAACAAACTGCCATTCTCCATCAAACGTTCGATCGCACGGCGCACCGACGGTAACTTAGACATAACCCGCAACCAGCTACGAAACTTTCTGCGAATTGAACTAGAAATCCTACATGCATTCCATGACAGCACACCATCTACCAGTGCATTCCATACGCATGTCAAACGGAACTGCAAACCACCACTGAAATCATGCTTCTACTGTACCAACAACTCCCACAAGACTATCGACTGCACTCACTCACACGACCAGAAGCTCGCCAAAATCCGGCATAGCAAAGCATGTTTTAACTGCCTGGGAAATCATATGGTCTCAGCATGCAAATCGCGTTTTCGATGTCGTACCTGTGGTAAGAAACTACACGGTAGTCTCTGTTCAGATGCCAACAACACTGCACCTAACCAAACTAGGACCGCGCCCGTGACCGACCGTTCCTCTGGTAACTATGCTCACCACGACAACTCTCAGCGTGACAACACCAGTGCCGCCGCATCAGTAACTCATCTTTCGTCACATAATACTGTACTCCTCAAGACAGCCACAGCATGCGTTAGCAATGGCCATCATCATTCGACGTCCATTAATGTTTTATTCGATGAAGGCGCCCAAACTATCATTCATCACAACAAATCTTGCCTCCCAGTTACAACTGCGACCCACTCGTAAGGAAAGAATTCAGATGACAACATTCGGCGGTGACCAGCAATCAGTGACCGATTATGACGTCTCAGAAATTTACGTCTACCCTGAATGGTGAACGCAAATACCAGTGGAAGTATTTGTTGTCCCCCGCCCCACTGCGCCTCTACACATCGAGATGTCCGACCTCCAAAGCTACACGCACCTCCGAGGGTTACACCTCGCCCACAGTTACCTCCAAAATGGACAATTCACCGTAGATATTCTTATTGGCGCACACAGCTACTGGAGTTTTGTGCAAGACACGGTTATACGCCGTGATGGACCTACTGCCGTCAGTTCCAAACTCGGATATCTACTATCCAGCCCAACTCGTGCTATCCCAAATTCATGTGCAAATGCGTCTGCTGTCATGTTTGTCAGTGCATTGCTAGGCAATGACCATAGCCTCTGTTGGCCCGAACCAGAGGCGATGCAGCTCCTATAGGCGCTCTGTACGCCGGAAGCGTTTCGGCGAATTATGCCTTGCACCGACTAAACCATCAAAGTCACGTTATTATAAATACCTTTTGCGCATAGAAGAACACCTTAGGAGGTTGTCGATGTGTTTAATTCCTTCCAAATCGAACAAATGCTCTCGTTATGAAACTTTTTCTTCGAGCAGTCCCTATTTCAGTTCCCAAAATCGTGAAATCACCATTTTTATACTGCGCACGCTCCAATTTTTACCGCGCTCGCTAGGTGATGTGACTTCATGACCTCAATCTTTAAATAGGCCAAAGGTGAGCCATTGCGGTCTTGTCAGTCAAATGTTCGTTTCCAAAATGCCACCACTTATACTTGTCTTTAATTGGCGTTACTTGAAACTGATTGTATTTCAATGAATTATTGTTTGTATTTGATAAAAATAAATGCTGTTGATATGACATTTAATAGTCTTTGTGCACATATTTGACATTTTAATGTTTAACAACACGGCAAATGCACGGCTGGAACTTCAGCATTCAAAGTTCGCCGGTAGGACCGCAACTTCTGACCTTCGGCCTGGTTAAAAAATTCTGATGATGGTGTTTCAACAGTTTCATGGTCCACGCACGGTCGCATTTTAAGATTTGGTTGGTATAGTCATCTTCGGTTTGGCCTATTAGCTTTTTGATAATATGTCCCTTTGTGTTCAAACCCGTGTTCCACACGTTCACTGAATAAGTAAAAGAACGTCACCGCATGTAGTTAAATGACGACTGAACCAACAATGGTGAGCCGAAAGGCTCTCGGTTTCTCAGTCAATTTGATGAATAACGAAAATCATTGTTGGACCTCCCCACCAACATCCTCCATCAGGCCAGTAATTATTTGCACTCGTGGAGGTGCACCGCCAGCGGCATTGTGTCAGCAGTTCGCTCGTACGGGCCCAGTGCAGGGAGATTACTGCTTATGCGGCAATCATTCACGCACGCGCAAACACACGCACGCAAACATATATACATATATGGGCGCATTATGCTATCGTTTGTGTCGGTCCGCCTGTTTGTTCGGGGTCCGCTGCTGTATGACCTCTCATCGCATGCTGTTTGGCCGTTCATCGCATCCGTCAATTTAATTGATGCCGAATCAAGTGGCCCAGCGAAAATTGTGGAAGAGTTTTTTGCAATTTCATTTCAGTGGGGCTATTTGGAAAATTTACATTAACTAGAGGGCGCGGGTGTACTAGTGGTGATAGATTAACAGCCTCAATTTCGCGAGCCCTTTAAATACATGGTGAAATGGCTGTTAGGCGTGCTAACTGAATCTGAAATTGTGTGAAAAGGGTGCTTCTATGAGAGAAAGTAAGCACGACCTTATACAAAGGTAAAAATTGTGATTACTTTAACGATTATTCCATGTTTATTCTACTGATGCCTGTTAACTGAGATACTCGCCGATGTCGACTTCGCGACGGTCGCTATGGAGTCGGGTTAATCTTTGTTTGTTGTGATGCGCGTTACGATACTTGACGTAGCACTCGGATGTTTTCGTACATCAAAGCAATATTATTGTTTGGAATGATTTCTAACAGGTTTATCAGTGACAGTTACATCAATGAATGCTGAATGTTTAACTCGATATTGGTTAGTGAGATTACAATCCAAGCCCAATGCAATGGCAAAGGGTACGTAAATATCCATGAGACTATTTGTTTACTCCCCTATGTCTTCCGGAAATTTATTACACCTTGAAATGAAAATCTATCATGTCTGTTTTCACGTGACCTTTGGTTTTTAGGTTTGAGGGCTTGTACCGTGCAGAGGAGATATGCATCGTTTCTGCATCGACCCTGAATGGACAAAAATTGGTTTTAAGCAGTTGACTGCAGCTAACCAGCAAGATCTTCCCATCCAGTGTAGATCTGTTGTTAAAGCCTACTTTCTTCATCGGAGACAACGAACACGCTTTGTTACTCCTTTCTGTTCCCACAGCATTTCCACACACCATTAGTGCACAATGTACATGTCAGTGGCCCTGGTGAAATGTGAATCGCATTACGAAGTTACCATAAGACAACGTGTTGTTTGTGTATGAAGAAGAACTGTATCTGACTGCTACACAAGTCAGCCTCGTTGGCGAGGATGCCCTTTCATAGGCAGTAAATCATGTGTGGACAATAGCTTATTTCCTTTCCTGAAAGAAACATGCTGGATTGAAGCTAAAGAAGACGTAGTGGCACTCTGGTCTAGTTCAGGGTCAGATTTTGGGCACAAAAGGAGTCAAGTGATATGCTGTTGTGTTTACCTTTAAGAATCTAATTGAGGCTGAATGAGGTTACCTGTAGGAAATGACATTCAGTGATTGCATCGATTGTCTTATTGTCAGTAGAAAGCCCGTTAATGTTACACTTTGATGATCGAATAAATTTTTCATCAACAGGCAAGTTTGTCACTAATTATTGAAACCAGAATATTTCCTCAGTTTTAAAGCCCCACACAGTGCAGTTGTGCTTATTCTTTATAAAGCTGAAATGATTTGCGATTACGCTTGCGAATTGTCGTTTTCCTGTTGACCTCTAGAAATGTGCAGCGATCAAAATGAAGTATTCTCTTTGCTTGCATTTGATTTGTTTGCGTGTGTAATTATTTTTAGAGCTTTCTCAAGAAGGCCTTTGAACAATTTTAAGTTTTTTGTTAACTTGTCCACAACAAAAGTTCCACATGCAAGAAAAGTATATAAAGTCACAACATTGTTAAAAACAATTGTAATTTTCCCATGCAATGGAGTCCACAATCGGGCATATCAAGAGCTGAATTTCTAAATTAAGTTCAACACTCTCAGGTTAATGCTGAAAGATTGCTTTTCACTTTGTCCAAAGGTAAAATAGACGGTCAGGCGGCAGGTTTCAGTCGTTTTCTCTTACCTGTAACAGAATAGTCAGTGAAATATTAACAAATTATAAAAGAAAACACAAGACAAAACTACTTTAGTAAGACAGAACATATTTGACGTTTCAACTTCATATTTATAATGTAGAAACTAATAATCTTTGTACCCAAGTCTTATTTAAGATCTGAACTAAATTATGAAACAGGCTAAAAGTGATTTAACAATGTGTATTTTTCACGACACCTAAAATGTGCATCCCACCTCAACAAGTAAACTTCATTCTAGGTGTCAATTTTTATTTCAGTGCAATGTTATGACGTTTACTGAATAGCTTATTCATGTTAATTCAGTAACTAATCTGGTAGTTCTGGGGGTGGAGTCCTCCATAAAATAAGGAAACTCACTCGTCTAGAGAATTTTATTGGACATAGCATAGCTTTGAAGAGAAATTGATGTGAAAAAGTTACCATTGACTTCTGAGCGTCACGTACCATACACCTCTTATATTGGGCGCATTCCCACCCCTGGAGGACAATATGTGAATATGTGCTGCTAGCCTACCCGGCATCCGAGTCCTGGGTGAGTTTCCGAAAAGAAACACTTAGTTCCAGTGGGGTAACTGGTGGGGATAACATCACCGAACGATGTCGATAGAAACTTGATTTACCAAGTTACGTTATGTAGTCTCCCAAAGGGGCTTCGGCTTCCACACACTTTTTGTCAGTTGGTTGACACTTTTGACCGCAATGCTCCACGAATGTAGTAACCTTATGTAGATATCCTTCCTATGTATGTCCAACTAAGTCTACATTGGGAATAAATTGGACATATTTTGTTGTTGTTGCATATAAAATGTGAAGAAGTAATGACTTCCCAATATGGCGTCCATCCCGTTTCCTGACACCGGGCCGCGTGTCGCATTTCATAGCGTTGATGTACTGAAATACTGAATTTGCCATTGAATCAAACATTTGACTGACTGCTAACCAATTATTCACCAAGCAGGTTTTTGATTGCACCAAGGAGAGCGAATTTGGGTTATTTGTCCAAACTCTGTAACTAAACATAAGTTCATGTCCACGTTAACGCTTACTTCGCAGCAGTCTTCTGCCTATTGACAATGACCAAAAGATAGCATAACATTGGATCACTGTCTCTTTACCTTATACATACAATTTTACAAACCACCAGCGAGAGGTCTTTACGCTTTTGTATGGAAAGCCAAAACAGAAAGAATTCCAGGGCACATATTTTCTTTTCACGAATTAATGTTTTCGCAGGATCAAAAAAATATACTCAAAACCAAAATTTATCTTGCCATCTAAAATTTACCACGCCAGAACCTATCACGTCAGGACCGTAACTTTATCACGCCAGGACACAGCCACGTGTCAGGGAAATTTCATGCCAGGAGACCACGTGACCATCCACAAGCACGCGACCCCTAAAAGTGATGACGTAATGACAATGACTCGCCGACGACAGTCACATTATCGTGACACTGAGGTTAAATTTCTGTCGGCTCTTCCACGTTTCACAACAACAGCCAATGTCAGTACACTTGGACACACTAGACGAACACGGCTCAGTATTACAGCTGATCGCCATTGTTATGTGGTCTTCTGGCATGAAATTTTCTCCTGGCAACAAATTCCATGTCCTGGCGTGATAAATTTTGTGTCCTGGCGTGATAAATATAGATTATTATATGGCGATGTCGTTATCCCCCGTTATCTAGAGCCCGAGTGGATTTTGGAGAATTATCGCCCGAGGGGCGTTAGCCCCGAGGGTGATAATTCTACAAAATCCACGAGGGCTCTAGATAAGGGGGATAACGACTGAGAACATGTAATAATCTATTTATACCACATACTGAACGAGAAACATTGCAATGAATCGATCTACCTTTCTCGGCTCGCCTCGACTTTGTAACTACTTTCTATCTTTCTATGTCAGAGGCCCGGGGTCGAAGGTTGTGACCTTTTTTTAAAAGAAAAGCTTAGCTATTTTTGTCAAATAATACGTTTACTCAAAACCAATTGAAAATTTAAGCAAAATATAAATAAAGTGAATCTATAAAGTAAGGTTTAGTAACTATTATAGCTTACTACACATTTTATCACGTTAAGCTTTGACCGGGAAACATCGTCTGCGAAAGTAGGTTACCAATAGTAACTGAGTATAATGCTCAAGTCAAAGGATCCCGACGACACGATACCCGCATTCAAATTGGAGAACGGTGATTTACAAGAGGGAGAACACGACAGAAAACATCCACTGAATTAAAATATCGTTTTTATGGAAATTATGCGTCTTATATTTCATAGCGTATAAATGTCGGTGCAATGCCCTTTGCTGAACATGCGATTGTTGCGCGTGCTCATTTAAGTATTCTATTTTCACATTCGATGACGTAAGCCGCTGAGTGGTGTAGTGGTAAAGTCGGCGACGTACAACTCTTGAGCCCGGCCCCGGGATCAAATCCGGCCTCGGTTTCCCGCCAAAATGTTATCTCACTAGTGAGATAACTTTATGGGTTATTACATGGTTGTATCTGCCATTCGAGGCTAATATTGTGGTATAAAGATAACTTTTTCACTTGCAATATGATTCTTGATAAGTATCTACTTTTTCAAAAACTTTGTTGGTGCTGTTTGCCTAGATTTCAATACATTCACCAGTTGGTGAAAAAAGTTAAATCAATGCTAGGTCCAGTGTTCAACTTGAGGACAGTAAAAGATGGTACTGGTCAATCAACATCATATTTTGACTAAGTTACAAATGTCTTGAGTTATGTGCTGCAAGTTGTCTTGAGAGATACATGTAGAGCACCCTTTGCAACATTTGTTGTCACACGACGTGTCTTCTGGGATGTTACTGGCTAAGTCCTGTGTGGCATTCTATTGCCCACAAATTTGATAATGTCCATTGTTTTTGTCAGACTGGATGTATTTTGTTTATACCAATATTGTTCATGACAACAGCAGAACATGTATGTATATTGTAGGCAATATTTTATAGCAGAGAGATTGAAGGTGCATACACTACACAGGGATACGTACACTACACTTCAATGATATGTCATGTTTGTAACTACATACTTAAAATCTACTGAGAGTTAGTTCATTTACCAAATCTATTTAAAGAGAAAAAATAGAATGTACAGCATGAATATGCATATCTGTCATTCTTTGAAAATGGGCACATGCTAAAATGTAGGGGTACGTACACTATACAAATGCTAATATTTCAATCAAAACAAAAGTGTTTGTAATAAACACCATTTCATCCTACCATTTTTAAGGAAGGAAACTGTCTGTGACCATTGTTGCTCACTTACCAAGTAATATTTTAATTTCATGGTTTTTGTCAACATGGGGGTACGTACATTAAACCACTGTTTCTGCATTTCACGGTAACATTGTGCTGTATGGCCATTTATTTTGGTTTGGTGACAATAAGTACCATGTTGTTATTTAAAAGGCAATAATTTCATCTGAAATCACCATTTGTGTTACTGAATTTCACTAGGAGGTACGTACACTACTTTTTGTTCGCCTTTTTGGCCCTTTTTGAACATAGCTGTTAATATCCAAACTTTTAGTTTGTTTAGAAACTAAATAATTTGCTGTGTTGCCTTGACTAACATATTCTGGTGTTCTTTTTATTATAGAGTGTTAGCTTTACTTTTTAAATTTCATTACGGTAGATGAGGTTTAGAAACACAGAAATTACAAATTTCGTAACAAGTTCCTGTTTTAGAATGAACTCTNTGGATCCGTGGACTGATACTTAAAAGGCAATAATTTCATCTGAAATCACCATTTGCGTTACTGAATTTCACTAGGAGGTACGTACACTACTTTTTGTTCGCCTTTTTGGCCCTTTTTGAACATAGCTGTTAATATCCAAACTTTTAGTTTGTTTAGAAACTAAATAATTTGCTGTGTTGCCTTGACTAACATATTCTGGTGTTCTTTTTATTATAGAGTGTTAGCTTTACTTTTTAAATTTCATTACGGTAGATGAGGTTTAGAAACACAGAAATTACAAATTTCGTAACAAGTTCCTGTTTTAGAATGAACTCTTCCATTTCTCACTGATTAAACACAACTTCATCGAAGTGATTCTGAAAGTGACTTGTATTATTCCTAGTCATATCAAAACAATTGCCTTCTTATTAAAATAAATTTCTTTTCTCTACTGCTGACACTTGGAAATTGGAATTTCAGTATGGCCACTCGTAGGTCTAAAATGCATGGAATTCAGTGACAAAAATGCATAATTTCTCAAACATTGTCCGATTTTGAGGATTCTTTTATTTTGCACAACTAAATAACCCTTTGCATATGAGACTCAGTTGGCATTTGGTAAGTGGCCAGAAAATTTTATTTTAGCCCGTAACACACTCGTCTCTCGAATATGGACCTTGATTATGATTTACCCGTGTACACACACTTCAATTTCGTTTTGGCTCAACACCCTCGCTGGTTCCCTACGTGCCTAGCCAGCACGTGCTGGCTACTGACCACCTAGCGGCACGCAAGGAACCAGCGAGGCTCAACACCCAACTCAGGTCACGTGACAGCGCACGTGCGTGATAATCTATTTTGGTCTATATACATAGACATCACATGTCTATGTGTCTATATACATGTAAGTTCGTGCCTGTGACCTTATACTAGCACGTGCTAGCAGATACGCACACGATTGTGTTGAACTGCTTTCATTGCCACCTCCTGAACTCAGTGAATCTCGCATCATGTCCCTGCCTCGGCGTTCTCTTCGATATGCTGACAATTTCTTCGCTGTTATATGCTCAGGTAAAAACACAAATGAACTGGTTCCCAGAAGCACTCAAGGGGTAAGTAAAATTTGACAAAGACCTTTCGGATAAAAGACAAGATTCATGGTATGCTATGGGTATGGCTCAATCCCTTGTCAAACATCGGAACGTGTCATACATTTGAGAATTTTGCTGTACTAGGCATGTAACAGTGCTCAAAAAGTCCGTATCTCATCATCATTAGCAAATACGGAAATGACGATCAAGTATTCCAGCGTGGCGTCGGTCAAATGGCGATCAAAACGGTTTAAGTAGGGCCTAGGCCTACAGCAGATTTTGCCAAGAACGGTTCCTACGGTGCCGTCCATCTTGCGTGACGTGAATTTTGAACTCGAGATCAAGATCGAAAGCAAACGTGCCGTGGAGTGTGAAAATGTAGATGAAGTCCGTGTAAACGTTTAGAGTTAGGGTACCAGTTGTTTCTGGATCTAATAATGTGAGTTTTATTTCACAAATTAACACACATCACGCGTGTTAAACATTTTTAAAGTTGGACACTCATCCCGGTAAAATCACCGATCCTAAAACAATATGCTCCCCTTCTCTTTATCCCTGTGTCTATGTTCCCCCGTCTCTATTTCCCCGTTACGATGTCGGAATTTTATAAAATGGAGGGGCCTTTGCCTCCAATAAATGTCAATAGTGGTCGAACGCAAGCCGACCAGCAGCAGCTAACAATTCGCGATAACTCAGCTTGCTTTCATTGCATGTCCTCCAACATGGCACACGTCCGGGTACTGATGACGTAGGCAACGTCTACCCTCGGCTGGCTGTCACTATACTCCCCATCATTTTCTGTATTATTGTTGGTGTCACCAGTAGGTCTAATACCAAGAGTTCCTACAAAATCTGAAGTAATCCCTGCTACATACATGTACATATACAAGTAGTCAGTTTACGGTAGCGGATCTACAGGATATCACAAGGGGGGGCCTAACATTTTGTGTGTAAGCATTTGCGCAAACCACGATTGTAGATGTGCATAGCACCGAATGGGGGGAGGTCGGGAGGGGGGTTAGCTTCCCTCCCGCCCAGGAAAAGTTTTTTGTTTTTTCCTTTAAAAATTAAACATTTTCCTTGATTCCTGAAGTATTATCCAAGAAAAAAGGCAAATAAACGGATAACGTGTCAAACAGCGAAAAGTAAAAATACCACAGACTCGAACTCACGACCTTGTGGACAGAGCGCGCGTGCTTTACCACTACATCACAAACAGAGAATTATGAGTTCCTGAGAGATTCACTAAGGCTTCGATTAAAATTCACATCTTACCAGCAGCTTCTGTTTTTTCATCGTCACTCAGGTTCCGTTTTCTTTAAAGGAGAATGCCACCCGATTTAATTAGTCTTTTTTGCCATCAAATAATGATTGTCAATGTACCACTTCTGCCCTGACGGTGCTGTGGCCAAAGCGGAACCTGAATTCGTGGCCCCCCGAGGAGTAAGTAAATTTGCAGTTTCGTGGCTAATTCACCAACATAATCAGGTGCACATTACTTTGGCTCACTAGTATAGTATTTTCTTGACTGGAAGTTTAGTTTCCACTGAACTTTGGCTGGTTTATGTTCGTGATGTTTGATCAGTTTCTGAGCCACTGGCCGGGATAACGAGTCAATCCGGCCGGCCGCGACGGGCCTGATCGTGCTCCGAGCCACTGGCCAGGATAACAAGCGTTTTGTGTTTAGAAATCAAAAAATCACAAGTCTAAACAACACAGATCTAGGTTCTCCTGTCTGTATCTCACTGAAAATACTTCGAAATTATCTCCCAACAGACCCCAAACTCCTGCTACGGACCTTGTTGGCTTGCTGAACTTTGTAGGCTACAGTGTGTCCAAATGCCAATAAATCCGTAAGAGCGAAAGAAAACAACACGTTTTTATAAGAACTGGGTATATTTTTAAGGGTGTTACATCAAAGTTTGATGATTTATTGGTGTTAAACGATGACTTCAAGCGATAATCTGGACACCAATAACCTGTGTTGTGAACTGCTGAACAAACTGCGTGTGAAACCGATGACGTCATTGGGTAATTTCGACACCTCCGTCTGCCGTCAGGTGTCAGGTAACGCAACCGGCGTACTTGTCGTTATGGAGTAGAACTACTCGATCTAAATTGATAAAATTAGGTTGTTTTTTGTGTGGCATGCTCCTTTAAAAAATGAAGTAATTTTCTTCATTGCACAGTGGAGCAGACGACGGAAACTTAGTCGTAGTGCGCAGCGCCACTGCCGGTCGCCTGGGATATCGCGAGAGAGCCTACAAACCCCCCCTCTCGACCTCCCCCGATTCGGTGCTATACGCATCTACAATCGTGCTTAGCGCAAATGTTTACAGACAAGATGTTGGGCCCCCCTTGTGATATCCTAGATCCACCACTGAGGATATATGGTGAGTTTTGACTGATGCACAGGGCATTAGGCCTATACAGTGATCTGTTGCAGGAACCTCTACGGTCTCTGGCATGTCTGGTGTGTGTAACTGCGCGTGCAAGGTGTCACGTGTTGGAGAGGCTATAATGCCTAGGACTGAGCGCGTGCAAGTTGTCAAGTTCTGAGTCAGAGTTGTCTAACGAAAATAAATGTTTGAAGAACTAATCCCAGAGGCGGATTTAGGGGGGGGCCCAGGGGGCCCGGGCCCCCCCCCCCCCTTGGCTGCCGCAAAAAAAATAAAACAGCCCGAGCGTAGGGAAATGGTGAGTTTATTAATTAACCCTGCGATATCCAAGACGACCGGCAGTGGCGCTGCGCACTACGACTCCGTTTCCGTCGTCTGCTCCACTGTGCAATGAAGAAAATTTACTTCATTTTTTAAAGAAAATGGAACCTGAGTGACGATGAAAAAACAGAAGATGCTGGTAAGATGTGAATTTTAATCGAAGCCTTAGTGAATCACTCAGAAACTCGCAATACTCTCTTTGTCAAACCTTATCTTAAGACGATTTCCAAAGCAATCCCGTCATTATTGCCAACA